>CM060069.1:30758836-31291336 GCA_030533445.1 Cyprinodon diabolis | reverse complement strand
TTAATTACACTATATGAAAAACTTTCCACAATATCCTACTGAAAAAAAATTTTATGAGCATTGGGTGCAAACTGGAATCAGAGGAAAAATGTGTTTGCTAAATTTACAGAAGTATTAAAAAAAAGACTCTTTTGCTAGGTCAGGAGCCTTCATATAAAAGCTCTCTAAGGTGAAAAAAAAAAAGGAATAAGTGCCTTGGAAAAAGCACAATAAAGCTTAAATGACAGGGAAGCTTTTTAGGATCAGGTTGATGTGGTACAAAGGGATGAAAGAAGACATTATGGTGTCAAAGCCATTTCTTATCTTTTTTTCCTAAGCCGAGTCTTATCTCAGAGGTCATGTACATCATCAAGTTCAGTTATTAAACATTTTGCCCACAGTTTAAGGTATATGAAAGAAACCTTGCAATAGCTGAAGAGAAACGCCATGTTTTCAGACAATAAAAGAGAGAATTTTATATGAGCTGAAGTTCTGATTAAAAATTAAACAGGGAAGATATAGAATGCTGGTGAACAGAATGTTCTAAGCAATGCATAACCTAATAAACACAACTGTAACATTAAGCGTAAAAATAATATAATGTAGGGTTCTAAAGTCACTGCTTTAAGCCAAGTGTTTTTCAGAGAGTGAATTGGGCTGCATTCAGGCTTCTTCCATCGATTCCCGCTGTTAGAATTATTGGTGGGACCAGAAAAGAAAAAGAAAAAGTGGTCTACCAATTTCCATGGTGATGATTTCACTTCACTTCTGCATAGGATGGCAAAAGACAATATTTCACTTGATGGCCTGCAAATAACCTAAATGGGTTTGGTATTACTCCAGCAAAATGAACCGGGCCCAGTTTGATGTGCCACAGCTCATTGGTGAGCTATACAAAGCTGGCATATACTCTGCCTCAGGACCAAAACAAGTCTGCCCTCTATCTGAGTTAAATACGCACAAGAGTTCCTCTTTGGAGTTGAGTTTTATTTCTCAGAAAAATTTCCCAGCGATATAAAAACTGAATAAATTATATATTTTTTTCAAAGTGGACACATGACACTTTTTAAAAAATGCTATAGGGAACAAAATAGAGAACACAGCCCACCTCTAGGTGGGCTGTTGAGTAATGTCTGTAGACCAAATCAAGATGTGTGACAAGCTACACCTCCTTCTACCTCCATTCCAGGTGCAACCTCACCCTGACCCCCGCTTTCCCTCCCCTTCACCCCTGTGGACACTTATGCACATATTTGCAAAGGATAAATACACAGCAAAACAGTACCATTTTCTGAGGAACATGTCTGGTTAAAAAGTAAGTAAGAGAACTTCATTTTTGCAATGTTTTCCAGTTGAACGTTTCAGAGGTAAGCACTCTGCTCTTGTGGCTTGCCTTTAAGAGCAGAAAAAAGCTAAAGCCCTGAACAGACCAAATATGATTTTCTGTCCTATCTCAAAGAAAATTGTGTCACACAGGGGTTGTGGAGTTTAGCAACCATTGAACTACAGAGAGAAGATGGAGCAGCTGGTGGGCTGTTCTAGAGATAACAACCTGATCCTTAATGTGGAGAATAGAAAGGAGATTGCTGTCGACTTCAGGAAGAATCGGCCTTACCACGCTCCGCTGCTCATCAACACCTCAGGTGTAGAGGTGGTCAGCAGCAACAAATTCCTGGGGATGCACATCACAGACAACCTCACCTGGACTGTAAACACCACCTCACTCGTCAAAAAGAGCACAGAAGCGCTTGCACTTTCTGCGGAGGATGAACTTGCCCCGCCCATCCTCACAACCTTCTACTGAAGCACCATAGAGAACATTCTGACCAGCTGTCTCACTGTGTGGTGTGGAGGCTGCAGAACCTCAGACTGGAAGAATGTGAGAAGAGTGATGAAAACAGAAGAGTGGATCATTAGGGCTCCTCTTCCCTCCGTAGGAGGTATTTCATCTCAGTGTTGCTTGTCCCAAGCCCGTAATATCATCAGTGACTCCTCAAAACCCCACCATGGACTGTTCTCCCTGCTGCCTTCTGGGAAGAGGCTTCACAGCATTCAATGTAGGTCCAGCAGATTCTGCACCAGCTTTTTCCTCACGGACATCACACAGCGGAGCTGTTGAAAAAAACTGTAAATCAAGCCACATACTCTGCATCACTCTGATAACACCAAACCAAAAAGAACTCAACTCAAAAAAAACAAAAGAAGAAATATTTTTCTACTGCATCTTTGCAGCATATACATTTGTCTTTGGCACTGCTCTTATTTTGCATATCAATGCATTTTGCATCATGTTTTTTTTCCCCACGCTGTGTAGATTTGATCATTGCTGCACTTTATCAAATTAAAATGTCTATTCACTGCTCATTTACTCTCTGAAAGCTGCACAAAATGAAATTTCGTTTTGTATATGTTCTGTGTATACAAAATTACAATAAATGTTGTCTAAGTTCAAGTTTAATTCATTGACGGTCATTGGTGACTTTCAATGATCACACCCGACACAATGACCTGCAAGGGGGCTTGCATAGCTCCGACAGAGATAGGGAAAGAGTCAATTTTGGAGTCGCACATCGCTTATATAGTAAGTGGGACCAACTAACATTAAACATTAAAAAGAACACTTTACCCATGATAGGAGTTTAGGAGGACAGATAACTAGTGATCCTTTTTGAGCCTAGCAAAAGCAACGAGGGATAGAAAGCCCAGTTTATCAATCTCCTCGAAAAAAGAAAAAAAATATATCAGGAGGAGAGAAAATGGATAGAGTAAAATAGTTGTTCTGTTTTAGCCTCACAAAAAAAACTAAATAACGAGGGGCAGAAAGTGCAGGTAAGTGATGCTAACAACTTTACCTCTTTATGAAAAAGGAAAAACATAAACTTTGATAAACTTTACAGATTTCTCTCTCTGAAATAAATGGTGTCCAATGACCTTTATTGCTATTTCTTTCTTTTCTTTAGACGTAGTTCTTATGTTTTTAATAAAGGCATATAAATATTTTCTCTCTGTTCTAGTTTGAGATGCTGCACAGACTCGTTAAGTGGGGCTTTGTTTTATAGCTGCGTCTGTGTTTTTTATTTATTTATTTTTAATAACTTTTAATACTCAAGTCAAATTTGGGGAATTGTTTTAATATGTGTATGGCACAGAGACAGGAGTGAAAAAAAACATCTACACTGATCTGCTCAGCCTGCATAGACGGACCCTCTCTATATGCAGTCTGTGTGGGGGAAAAAATCACATAGGAGATTAAAAAGAGACGCAATCAGTGTTTTCAGGGCTTAAGCGAGACTTAAGAGACTGGACATCAACACACAAATGATGCGTCATACCATACTTCATTCTTCACATCACAAATCCTTAGTTCTTTCTTGCTAAAGTAATAAATTATGGCTTATTGTCCCATTAATATCAGAATGAGAAATACTTTAATAATATAACTTATGGCTCTCATATTACTGTCATTAAAGAGAGGCATATACAGGCAGTGACTTTACTGAAAATTTAGCCTTTTCTTTTTGTCTCTTGTCCCCCCCACTCCAAATGCTGAAATGGAAATCCTGGTATGGTGTTAGAACGAGACAAAGCAAAAAAAATTCATTTACCCCCATTGCCCAAACAATAGAGGGCAAAGATAGGTCAGAGGAAATAGCTATTTGGAATAAAAATGGCGAATCAAAGAGCAGATGAAAAGATGTTGATCATTTTGAAGGTTTTCTGTACTCCAACTCAGCTGGAGAGTGTGATTGCCTGAAATGAATGACTTCTGTCTCATAAGATATTCCCTGATGTGAACTATGGTCAAGACCCCGCCACATTTACATTAACACTGTATTCGATGCATAAATTCTCAGAGAACCTCCCTGATTGTGCCAGGATAGTCTTCCAGTCTCTGCTGGGCCAGAGCCATTAAATCAATCATTCTTCTGTGGCTCTGATGGTGCAGCAGTCTGATCAATGATACCACTAATAATAACTGCAATGCTGTCACCTCACCTCTCATCATTCCAACTGACACAGCCGGGGGGCAGCTCTCTGCAGATTGCCTCTGCAGATTAGGACTCCATTAGAAAAAGCTATTTACCCACCTTTTCCACCCCTCAGGCTCCACTTCACGTTGTTTGCCCACCAGAATACCCCACAAAAGAGAAAAAAACCTCTTTTTTAAAAATCGAGAAGTAACACTTCATGTATATTGCTCCAGAGGAATCTGATAAAACTAGACCTTGAAATTATTATTTTTTTTTATTCAAGGCACCACTTGTGAATTTCATTGTAAAGTTTGAACCCGGGGGATTATGGTAAAAAATTGCAAGCAGTATCTCCTTCTGCGAAGACCATTTTTCATTTTGCAAATACACATTCTCTGTTAAAGGTTGGCTCAGAGCAAAGCCACTCTTCTCTCTTTTACATTGCAATGAAAGTTACATTTGGTTTTTCAGAATGAAATTAGGAGCAAAACATAGAAAGGTGTGTTTATATGGCATCTGATGGGTCCATGAAAGCACCAGAAGTTGCTTTAACACTTTTTTTATGTCTTAAGAAATACAAAAACATTGCTGTTTTTGTCTGCCTTAAAAAAGAACAGAAATTCTTTCACACTTTTCTGCTTTACATTTAACAAACATTTTTAGCTTAAATAGTTAGACTGGCGAGTATCAATGAATATCGTCCATCAAGTCTCGCCACAGATTCACAACAGGACTAAGTTATGAACCTTGACATATTATCTGTAAAACCTGAAAATCCTAAACCAATATGTCCCAGCTTTAGCTTGGTATTTTACTACAGGTAATTTTCTTGCTTGAGAGCAGGACATTAACCCAAGGGATATGTTTAGCATCTAAAATAAGGAAGTAAAGGGAGATATTAATTACATAAACTGTAGATCTTATACTGGTTCTGTCAACAGGTTCTCTAATCTGAATTGCAGATCTCTGTTGCTCCTCCAGTTGATCATGAGCCTGGCTGTTTCTCTCCTATCTTGCCTGGCAGTTCAGGGGGAATATATTTTCCTTTTTCAGCCATTTAATACAATTTCCATTTTCAGAGGATGGGTTAAACTTTACTCTTTAGAAAGTTAAAAGCTGAAGATATTTTTTTACAACCTGTCTAATCTCTGGACCCTTCAAAAAACATTGATTTATTCTGAAATGAAATTTCACAAAAAGACTCTATTTGACAATTGACTTCTCAAAGTCACTTATAATTATTTGACTTCTACGTCATGATTACGTACTACTTTGTGTATCTTAACCACATGAAATAAAGATAAAATTGAGCAAAGGTTTGCATATAACGTGAAAATATTTGGAAAGTTTCAGGAGTACTATTTTGTTTAAGTGGAACATAATATTCATACTTTTGCAATAAGAAGATAAATATTGCTTACACATTCAAATTTTAACAAATGGCCTAACTAAAGACACTTGTTTTATAAATCACTGCCCAAAATACCCAAACCCATTACAGCAATCACTAGTGAAAGACTAATTGCTTTCCTGTTTGCCATCACCACTTCAGTATTAATCTTTTGTATCACTGTAGCAAAAGCCAAAGATAGATAAGGTTCTAATTTACTCCCCAAAACAACAGCACTGAAATTTCTGGGCCTTTTATCTCTGTGAATAAGTTGAGTTGTACTACTGAGGATTTATAAAACAACAAAACATAAAATGATGTAATATCTGAAACCTTAATTTAGGTGAGCACATATAGCTTCTGGGAATGATGAACACAAGCTCCCAATGGCTCTTTTAATTAGAAGCAATGAGCCTTGTAAATCCAGAATTCATCCTATGCTGAATTTGCAGGAGAATGGCTGCTGTAACATAATAGAAAATAGGTATTTAGGCAGATACAAATGATCTATTACGATAATGTATCTCCACAGTTTCTCAAATTTCCCAGACGGCCATGGAGGTGTTTCGAATTTTCAATGCCAGCATAACAGTACAAGGAGAGAGAAATTACCGAAGTGAATCTTGTCCTTTATCGGACCTGCTTTTCCCCAGGTAATTTCGCTGGCAAGCAAGTTCAGTCCTGATAGACAGAATGGAAAGAAAGAATGTCATATTCCCAGCAGCGCTCTTTAATTCATGAGTCCTTTGCGTTATCAAACCACTGAAGTCCTGACCTGTTTTACTTTCTGCAGGTGTCCGTTTTGTGTGTGGGTGTTCTTCTCTCATAAGACTTCAGTTTCTTCTCCTATTCAACAATACCTAAGCCAAGACTCCTATTCCTCCCCAAGGCACTGATAACACCTCACATATAGTAAATCAATTGTATATGGTGTGATAAGGCTCATGAAATTCCGAATTGGTTTTCCCTTAAATTTGATTAGCATTTTATTGTGCTCCACTTTGTTCTGCATGGCACAAAGGATAAGCAGTGATCAGTCCAGTCATACAGTGTAGCTCACATACGTGGTATTCTTATTAAATTTGGGCCAGTTAACAGTGATTTCTGTATATTCTATCATGCAAGATAAAAGTGTTAGAGATTACTCAGCGCAAAGGAAAGTTTGGGGAAACAGGATGTTTAGGCCATTGTTTGTTATTTGCTGTTAAAAATAAAATCCCCAGTTTTTTTGCAAGGTTGCAGCTCTTCCTTAAAAGTTGTTTTCTATCCATTAATGGATAGAACAATATTGTTTTTTTCTGTCTGTCTCTTGGCTCCGTGTGAACCATCCCTCTTTAGTGGTGCCCCACAACCAGATTCCATCCATGTCCTTGTTGGGGGAAGGTGACTAAAGCCCCATTTACGCTACCCTTTTGAAACCATGCCGAGATCAGTCCGAGCACAGTAATTGAGATAAATGTTGAGTGTAAATACCAGGCGCAACTGAACCGGACCATGCCAGACACAAACAAACTGTGCTAAACTTCTACTAGTTCATAAGTAGGGTTCAGCACGGTTCAGTTCAGGCTTGGTTTTCTAAAGACAAACAGTGCATGAGCAAACCGAGTCCTTTCTTTACAGTCAGCCTCCGTAATCATGAAATTTCAGACATTCATAGAAATACAAGCTTCCCTACCTTGTCAGACGATTTCCAGTCATGATTCTGCTTGGCAATGTGATGAACCTCAACATCTGTCGTTGTTTCCTGCATCTGTAAGCCCTGATTATATAATCAGTTGTCGTATCTACTTCCCAAAAGGTGACTTTGTCAAGTAAATTCACCAAAGGCTGCCTTCTTTGCCTTACTCTCTGCAAACAATAAAATATCACAATTATAACCAAACTTCCTGAATGTTACGGGCGCTGCCATGTTGATTTGCTTGATTACCGCTAGAGAGGTTGTAGATCGTTACTGCGAGGCAAGCAACCATTTTAGCTTGATGTGTAAACTGTCTTAAGGAACCAAGATCGGCATGGTTAACTGATCCAAGCTCGGTCAGAACTCGGCACTGAGGAGAAGTGTAAATGGGGGTTCAAGGGTCCTTCTGTGATTAATGAAGGTGAGATTAGAGAAGTTTTCAAGCCAGCCAACTGAAAACAATTGAAAAAAAGGTGCAGAATAAACTGAAAGTCAGTCCCAAGCATGGATCAGTCAGAGCTGGGACAAGCTGAGTGTGCCACTTTCCATCTAAGAAGTAGACGGCTGTTACCATCCTTTTCCTTTTCAACTGTATTCAACCTAATGGGTCATGGTAACTTCTTTGTTTTAAGTGTTACCATAATAGTATCCTGTCATTGACAAACTCAATTCGGTTCTGCAAATACCATGCTAGGTAATAATGCTGCCACCACTATCTCAGTACTTTTATTGGTTATTTGGATCCAAGTACTGCTTTTGCATATATATCTTATTAATATGTGGTTGAACTAGTAATTTCCCTCATATGATTATGGATTTTATCAGCTATAATGACTTTTTTGTTACACACAGATGTAAAATTATTTTGAAGAATTTAGCAATTTCTACTAAATAAACAGACTCTGAATGGGCAAATGGCAGAAAATGAACACTGGTGTTGGTAATATCCCTCTTATTGCACAAATTAATCAATACAACAAATGATTCCAAAATGGCTTACTGTTTAACATTACATAACACTGAACACGAAGAAATATGTTCAGCAAAAGGCACCACTTGTGGTAATAGTTCAACACAGTAAACAATTACAGAAAGCCCATGACTCTGCCTTGATTATTATCAACTGCATAAAGGCAGTAGACATTGGTTTCACTCATTCCTCAATGTTTATTCATTTTGAAGATGATATAGCATCAGTAGGTTGAAAACATTGCAACTTAAAAAAAAAACAGTTGAATCTTAATTAAGAAATATTAATTTAGAAGTACTTTTACTCTAATGTAGTACAGTAAATCAAACAATTCAATTAGTACAGAAAAACCACAGCCTTTTGATGTGTGAAAGCTTAAATCTGAATCTGCTACTGGTCAGATTTTCCATTAACAATTGTATTTTAAATGTTTACAGAATTTGCTCCCAGAACTGAAATCAACCTGTTCCCGCTAAAATCAATCGCTCTCAGATCTCAAGACTGAAATGATTAAATCAAGCAAAGTACTCCAAACAACTGATTGCATAACACAAACAAACAAAACTTAAAGCAGCATCAGATTACCTTAGACTCCATCAGACTTTTACACAGAGCATCTTGTCTCTACAAACACCTCAGTCACAAACCCAACTTAAACCTAAGTATCTATGCGGAAATTCTAAACAGTTTAATAGATATGTTTTATTAAACCAATGTTCTTACCCCCCAGTAAATTGCTACCCTTCTCTGCATGCATGGACTCTAAAAAAAGGAAGCACATCTGCACTAAAACCTAATCAGGCAAATCAAATGAATCACAAAATTGCATTTCTGCTATTTGCCACAAATTTACGGTGTGATAATGTTATTTTAACTTCTACACCAGAACTGTAACAATGCTCAACAATTTGCAGTACATCTGCAGAACATCTGAAGCTTTTTGATGATATTAAATAATGTAGTGCTTCTTATACTGTACATTGATAATACAAAGCTGATTCTTATTGGACTAATTGTAGCTCCTACCTGTTTCTATCTCCTCTTCCTCCCTTCTCATAAGGTACACCGTAAGAACACAAGCATCGGCAGAAAATCCACAAAGCCTTCTAGATGTCATTCTGTAACAGAAACTCACATGGATGATCCTTCTCTAAATGAGAATTACAGCTCTCCAGAAAAGAAAAAAAAAAAGATGAAAGTAACACAAATGTAGTGAACATACAAAGTACATGAGAAGAAGTAATGTTTTTTTGTTCACATCATTGAGGTGAGCTGTGGTTGTATCTCCAGGATTGTGGGAAACAGTAAAGTTTCTGTGTGGAGAAGAGGAACATCGGGAGTTCCTTATGCTAAAGGACCTGTCAACAGGAAGCAACCCGCCTCATATTCCTACCTCTTTCTGTAATGCCAGCCCAATTCAGAAAACGCTTATCAAGGCAAACACTGACACACTTCCACTTTGGCTAAAGAGTCCTTTGCACTATTCAGACGTACAGCATGACTTTTTAGAGGTCATCAACTAAAACTTTAAAGAGCTGATATTTATTCAGAAAAATTCAAAATATTGAGAACAAGATTGACTTTTAAATGATATATATATATTTTAAGTGGTTTACTTTTTTTTGGTACATTACATACATCCTAATATATGTACTATTCTTTTCTTTCATGTTTGGATTTCTATGTTGTGTTTAATTCATATTTAAATCTAATGTCTCTTGCTTTCTAATCAGAGTCAAAATTAGCTTTCTTTTCCAAGTATTTGTACACATAGTACTCATTTGACTTTGGATCATAGAGTGCTCATGATGTGCTTACTTAATACAACATCATAATACAGCAACAAATAAATCAGTCACAGGCTGCAGGATAGAGAGCATATATATGTACTATAAACAGAGTGGGCAGATTAAAAATAGTGAGGCAGTAGTGCAACAGGCAGATTACAAATGATGCAGAGGCAAATTATCAAATATCTAATAGATAAGTGGTAACAGTAAACAGGGGCTGTGAAAAGGTGAAGTCGCAGGGTTGTTGTTTATAACAGTGAGTAAGAAGCAATTGATTTGTAGTACTCACCAAAGGGGAATGTTGGAACAAGCTGTGACTTGTGGTAAGATGTGTCTACGGGGATGTTTCCTGCCTGTTTCCTGGCTCTGGGAATATATGAGTCTTTAATGGAGTACAGGTTGGCACAGATGATCGTTCTTCCATCCTGACTGGCTTTTGCATTCTGTCCCTGTCCTTTTTTGGAAGCAATTCCCAACCAGACAGCTATAGATGAGCTGAGGATCAACTTGATGGCTGTGTAGACACGGGTCAGCAGCTGCTTAAACAGGTAGAGCTTACTGTACTGGCACAGGAAGTTCAGCATCTACTTTTAAGAATCTTGATTCTTATTTCTAAAGAAGATTGTTTTACAGCTCTGGGTTCTTACTTTTGCTTTTTTCCGAGTTAATCTGCAGAAACAGAAATCTTTACAGCAGGTGGGTGGAAGAATAAATGATGCAATAGTTGCACAGCAAATAGGTAAACTTAATAAAATGGTTATTTGTATTATGAAAGTAGCTTACAATATTTGATTTGTATAATACACACTGGGAAACAGCCCTCCAGGAAATTGTCTCATATGAAACACCTGCATTTAAGGATACTGTCCCTGCCTGATTGAGTATGAACAACATTAGAGTAGGTTAATAGCACAACAAATAAATTCATCAATATATTAATCAAACTAAATCAGAGCAGTTAATGCATGATTAAGAACAGAACAGATTGGGGAATAGATATTTAGTCAAACCACAAAAAGCCAAGAAATTGATCAGACACAGTAGCTACGAAACTGCAATTATTTGATCAAAATTCAGAGTGATGACAATGTTACACTTTCCTTCAAACACTGGAGACTTTAAGTGTTAAATAGCTTAAAATATGTCTTGCTATATTGATTCGGATGTCAGGATTAGTCAGTGAGCAAGAGGAAAACTTTTCATTAAAATTAATACATAGCGATGCTCACAGTAAATGCAATTTTATGCCTTACATACTAACAAGGTATTTTCAGTTGGGTTATATCTTGAGGGAATTGAGATATTACATCATTACTGAAATATATGTGTGTGTGTGTATGGAAGATAAGAAGAATCAGACATAACCTGAATCTGGCTTTCCATCACATATAAAAGGCAGAATAGTATTGCAAAGAAGAGGGAACAAGCTTACAATTCACGTCTATTTCCCCTGTCCTTCATTAAGGCTTTTTTTCTATTTGTAAATTTGCTTGGCTACTATGGCTATTGGCTATAATGTGATTAGTGGATGGAACTCGCTGTGAAGATTGCGTGAGAATACGCTTGCAACAAAGGACTTTGGGGTGAAAGAATTTATAAAACACAAGGTAAATTGAAAAGAAAGAAATTAGAAGAAATGCTCCGAGATGAGAAGAGATGTGTGAAATAAGGAAAGAAGACAACAGAAGGATTTGGAAGAAGGAAAAACCAAAGTGAAGGTTTAGAACATTTTATCTCGATGCAACTTAAGTATAGCCTTGGCTGCTATCCAAGTTGCTGCCAGTCATTGAAAGGTCATGGCGGCCATATTTATTAGCGCGTAAACACAGTATAGTCTCTTAGACAGCCTCACTCCTCCCCTTGCAGCCACTTCAGAGTGATGATGGCCTTGTCTAAGAGAGAGGCTAATCCATCGGTCTGATTTGTAGCAATTGGGGCAATTTCAATACCTGTCTTTGGCTTGATACACGAGGCCCCTCTTTGATAAAGGGCCAATTTGCCAAGGAGCCAACAGGGATAAAATTCTAGAAGGTGCTTTTTATTTGTCCTCTCTACTAATAAAAGTGAACTAACTTTCAACAGATTCACAAATATAAAGATAAAGATAAATAATAATTTTACTAAGTTGTCTAATATTCTTTACTGAGTGAAACGAAATTCTACAACATTAGGTGTTGGAAAATGTACCATTGCACCACTTGGAAGTTTTGAATGAGGTCATATTCTTCAGGCTTTTATTAGTATTCAGTAAGGTTTACATTAGTTTTGCTTCTAAATTTATTTCAGGAATTTAATGTTAATCTGCTTCCTCAATGGCAGAATTTGTATTTTTCATTATCATCATATTGAAACATTCTGCATTCAAGACAGTTGGCTTACATGTTCAAAAACCACCTCAGATTTTTTTAAAGGCTCCATAGAGTCATAAACTAAAAGGCTGCTATATACTCCACAAAAAACCAAGAGGTTATCTCACTCCTGCAGCGAGTTAGGTCATTTTTTTCTCTCCTTCCTTTCTTGGTGGGTCTCGCTGCTTGTTCTCAATGTCTGGTACTTTTTTTTTTCTTTTTGCTGGGTGTCAGACTACTGTACTGTGACTGGACAGGATTAAGATGGGAGAGTTTAGGTTAGAAAGGAAAAAATGGCGGACATATTTGTCCAACTTAACAGCATAAATCATGCAGTTCAACCCTGGTTGTATAAGCGCTCTACCATGACACTTCTCACTACTCACTTCTACTTCTCCGAGTGAGGTTGTCCCACCTCTGTAGCACTGCACTCTCCCAGTATTTAGAGTCTTTCCAAATAGCTCCAGAGCACACAGTGAGCTCTTATTTCTGCCAGCTCCCCTATGTTCAGATCTGCCCTTCTGCTTCTTGTTCTCAAATGATCTTCTGTGTCTTATAGTGCAGCAGGCTTCTGCAGCTGAGCGTTTTGTGTCATGATCTTGACACTCATGCCTGGTCTGATTACTCATGTCACACACCTGCTTAGCTCCACCCAGTTCTCATTACCTGCTTATCTGATCCACCTTAGCTTCTATTTAACCAGCCTTCAGACCAGTCATCCGTGCCAGATTATTTCAAGCCATTCGGTGAGACTTACTCTAGCATACATTCCAACCACTGAGTCTGCCTGCCCTCATCCAGCCTGTCAACCCCATTGTGCATGAAACCTGGAACTGTTACCTGACTCCGTCTTAGATTTTTCTTCGCCGCCTCACCTGATATCTGACCTCCTCGCTCTGATAACTGACCACATCTCTGACATCGGCTTTGGCTTCACCCTCTGCCTACATCCATCTGCTTTGTTCTGCAGATGGATGATTTTATTTACATGCCAGCTAACTAATTTCAGAGCAGACTGGCTGGGCCCAAATTTGTGTGTCAACGATGAGCAAATTTAAATCAAACTAGGATGTAATCAGCCACATGGGGTCCTATGCTACCTGTCGAGGACTTTACTTCATTATTTACTGGAGGCCATATCAATGGGTAAATAATAGAGAATGCTGAAGATGCATAAAGCAGTCCACTTTCAAATAGGTACAAACAGGTTTATTTTGTAGGTGATTTTTCTATTTACTGGAAATAAAACGGTGCATCAAAAAAAAAAGTCATACAGCTTGATCTTATTCTTCCATATTGCAGGTACAAAATTGTATATATTTTGTTTGGATTTTATAAGATAGAAAAAAAGGGTTTTGTAGTGGATGAAATGATACAGGATTTTGATTTTTTTTGTTGTTTTTTTCTATAAAAGGAAATCTGAGTATTAGCTTTCTAAAGTCAAGACTGTAGAAACATGTTTCCTACAATTACAGCTGCACAGTTTTTGTAATATATCTCTACCAGCTTTACTCTGAAAAACCTCAGTTTATCTGATCTCCTGCCTGTCCTCTGACCTCTAATACACCTGCTTCTAGGACTTGCTGTGTGGCAACCGCTGGGTCGCATTGGCAGCTGCCCACAACCATCCTCTACCTCCAGACTCAGACTGAAGTACTCATTTGTAATCATCCACTTCCAGAAAGATGTGGTCACTAACCTGCTGTCTCAGCCCGCAGAGGTTCCTGTCTTAGACACCGAATCTGTCCGCTAGATTCATTTGTTAATAAAATGTTTTGAGAAATCTGTTTTGTCCGCCTCGAATTAATTGATCCTTCTGTTCTGAGTTCTGACATTATTTGGAGAATAAATTAGATTGAAGCAACTTTTTCTTGTTCTCGCCACATCAAGAACAAGAACAAATGTCTTAAAATATGGTGGATTATGTCGCAACAGTGCTCGACAACCAGTGCCATTGTCAAAATATAGCAAGTTTATCAAATGCATTGGCTCAAAGGTAATGATAAGAAGTAGGAAGCATTAGTCTAAGCCCCTTAGCTTTAAACTTGAACAAAATTTTCAGCTTCCCGCTTGTAAGTTGAATGCCTCTGAAGAAAAGCTTCGTGGTTGTATGAGAAAAAGATTGAACAGCTTGCCTGGAAAAGAAAAGAATTGATAAATAAAAGAAATATCCTTGAAAGAGTCCAGGAGTGGTTGTAAACCTATGTACCCATACTCAAAAATGGGGGTTTTAGCATCACCTGCAAAATCTTCCACCCTAATAACAATCTACCTTTAGATAGACATGGACCTACACTGAGGTGTTAACAGGATATGAGAAGAAATGTGGTTATCGTGATCTGGTTCAGTTGTTTGCTTAAATAAAAAGTCCATTACTGTAATTTGACTCCATTAGGGCAAATAGCCTTGTTAGGGGATCAGTGATGATTAGCTTATCAACATATGTACATGTGAACACTGTGAGTGTTGCTGGGAAAGCTGAGGGTAAAAGCCCTTTGACAGAAAAGTATGGCTGAAAATGATTTAAATATTCTTTGTCTATTGTCTATTTGAAGTATCTACTACAGTATTCTCCTACATAAATGACTCAAAGCAACTTACTTTGCTTTCCAACCATTTAGTTTGCCACATTGAAACTAATTTTATGGAAAATAACTTCAGAGAAATAAATTAGAGTTTTGTTTAAAAAAAATAATGTTTTACTTTTAGTTATTTTTAGATGTATTATTAATTTAGTGGACCCATAGCAATTTCATATGTATTTACTAGATCTCATTTTCATTTCTTCTTTTCATTATGTCACTGCACAGTCAATCCACATTACATGATTTTAATACACTGTTCCCTTCTGTTTAATTTTCAAGGGATTAAGAACTATTGAAATAGAAATTTAAAGTCAAGACTGTTCAGATGAGTTACTTTCACCACCAATTTAAGCTGCTAATGTAGAATTTTACAGAGCATAAACCATCACATGTTTGTCCCACAAAATCCAAAAATCTTAAAGTAATATTCCTTTAAAGTTTTTTTCAAAGCAAACAGGACATGTTACTTGTTGCCATTGAACACAATACAAGCCATTTGGATAAAGGCCATAATAAAACAGAAATTAAGCTATTTATTGATATCTGGAATCACAGGGAAAGGCTGAATATTCTACCCATAAAATAACTTGCTTAAAATATCTTTCTCACATTAAGATGTCAAAGAGTTGCGTAATATTTTACTGGCTTTATTTAAAAAAAAAATCCTAAAACCTCAAACTTAAAGAATAGTGAAGAGTAAAATATGAAGATTGATTTTTCATCTTTCAAAACTATTTTGCCCTTGTAATGCAAAACAGTTACAATGATCAAGGCCTTAGGTAGAAGCTTATGATAGAGAGAGTTCATATAAAGATCACGCTGGTCTTAGTAAGGGATGGAGAAGCAACTGGTTTTCCAGGTAGGGAATTGTTTTACTTGGTTTTTAATCATTTGTGTGTACTCCATAAAAACAAAATGAGTCGTCCCCAAATTTATTTCTGAATTACAATAGACATAATTACTAGAGATGTGGAGACTAGTATAGGTATTTATTGCTTTCCAAGACTTTTACCTTTTTTTTTCAAATAAAATTCATACCTCACTTTTATATTTTATCTTTTACTAAATGTCTGTCTAATTAGCAGTCAGAAGTAAACTTCTGTCTTCATAAAAATTATTTAAAATCTAAATCTTCCTGATGTATTTATATTTTTTTAGCTTAATCTAGTTATAATATATTCCTAGTGAGTTTAACTCTTTACTAGAACCATCATTCTTAAATAAGTTCATCCGAGGATGAAGAAAAGATTTTAATTTATGTGGTTTAATAAAAAATTTAAAACAACAACTTTGGCACAGATGATTCTACAATAAACATTGCTCTTTTAGGAGGCCTTTTTTTAAGAATAAAAATAAAATCTATAAAGTTCTTTTATGAGGAAATGTGGACTTTTTGTCAGGAATACACAGCTTGAGATGACTTCAAACACAGGCATATTGTTACAAGATACAAAACTTGATTACAACAACCATTGTTCCGATTGCACCAGATGTGTTCATCACAGTCAGGTTGTGGGGTAATACATCAAAACCTTGTTTCAGAGAGAGAGATTATAAATGATTTTTTTCCCCCTGCTACCTCTTACCTCAGATTTTACCAAATGTGCTCTCTGAAACTTCTATGCTGAATCCACCTTCTTCACTTTTTATATGCTGATGCATATAGAGAAACAAAAGCAAAAAGAATCAAATATAATGAAATTATTCAGGAATAGTGATTACCCACTCATGCAAATGCCTATTGAACTCTGCAGCAAGCACAATGATTAGCATAAATCTGCTTTAAAACACTTGATGCATAAAGGCAAGGAAGAGTCTTCCATTTAAAATCAATGCCGTTTGTTCACCCCCAGATCAAGGGCTTTTTTTTAATTCCCTCTACAAAAACAAGGCGTGATGTGACATAATCATACCTTCCGCAGAAGTTGATTAATATTTTAAAGATTAGCTCTCCTTCAGGAGGATATTAAACAATATTGAAATCCTGCACCTATTGTAACAAATTTGCTCTCATGAACTTTTCCTGTTATTTTCTCCATCATCCAGCTTCATCTTGTTTATAAACCTTGTGATCTTATTAATAAATTCCATTTTCTTGCACTGTGTGTGCCCATAAACAGGAGCACTAATGATAATTAAAACACACACAGCTGCCACTAACACAGAAGACAATCCGAAAAACCACTTATTGCATGGTCACAGTGTCGATTATTTCAAGTGAAAATGTTCAATAATAGAGCAGTTGGTTTCCATAAGCAAAGCAGTGTGTGTTGCCCTACTTTTGAATGTATTTACAGTCCCAGTTTTAAAGGTCAGCACGCAATAAAAAACACATCAGAGGTCTGTTTTCCATAAAACTATACTTATCTAATTTTAAGGGCTGCAGTGTGTTATTTTGTCTGTAATTCCTTCCAGATTGAAAGGTCAAGCTCTTTTAAAGGACTCGAAGAGGCACATTTAAAAATCCTTTCTAAGGGAAAATGAATAGATAATAAATAGAAAAAAATTAATTTTATGTTTCTTTGAAATGTATAAACCATATATTTTAGGAGTTGGTGAATGCTGCAAAAACATCCCACAGCTGTGGATTGTGGATGTGTCATTTACACAGGGATGAAAAAATTGATTTTATTTACATGCCAGCTCACTAATTTCCGGGCAGATTGGCTAGGCTCAAATGTGTTTGTGAAGGATGAGCAAATTTAAATCAAAGCAGGATGTAATCAGCCACATGGGGTTCCATGCTACCTGTAGGGGACTCTACTTCATTATTTACCCATATCAATGGGTAAATACTAGAGGACGCTGAAAATGCATTAAGCAGTTCACTTTTAAATAGGTACAAATCAGCATATTTGTGACCTCGGTGAAATTAAGAGGTTTATTTTGTAGACGATTTTTCTATTTACTGGGGGAAAAAACAGTGCATCAAAAAAATTACAAAATATTATATTACAAAATAGGTCATACGGCTTGATCTTTTTCACATTCTGCCGTATTGCAGGTACAGAATGTTATGTACTTTTTTGGATTTTATGTGATAGACAAGAAGGGTTTTGTAGTGGAAGAAATGATACAGGGTTTTGACTTTTTCTATAAACTGAAATCTAAATATTAGCTTTCTAACATGTTTCCTACAATTGAAGCTGCAGAGTTTTTGTAGTATATCTCCACCAGGTTTACTCTGGAAAAATGTTAGTTTTTAACATTTCTTCAAAATAGCTCAAGCTCTCACAGGAAAGAGCATCTGTGAACATCTATCTTCCAAGTTTAACTTGATTCGGATTAATGTGTGGCCTTTCTTACGAAAATGCTGTATGCTTGAACCTAAATCATTCCATTCTATCTCTGAATTTATACTTCAGTTCAATGTCCTGCTTGAAGGTGAATCTCTGCACTTCTCTAAGGGCCGGATTTATCAAGATCCAATTTTGTGTGCAGTAATTTGCGCTCGCAAACTGGAATTTTGCGCGAGGGGCTGAACCATGGTTTGCGGGTGATTTAACAAGAGCGATTGCGTAACTGCTGGCAGGTGCAATACTGTTGGAGACGCCCTATTTAAATGATGGTTTTGCGCGTTTTGTGGTTTGCGGCAAAGTAGTTTGTAGTTTGTGCAAACTAGTGCAATAAGAAATTTTAATCTTACAGTGACACCCCCACCCCTCCAAATATATATATATATATATATATATATATATATATATATATATATATATATATATATATATATATATATATAAACTTTGGCAACCTTTATTCCCTAAGGTGGTATGTGGCTGAATTTCTACTTCACTGCAGTAAAAAAAAAAACAAAAAAAAAAACAAACAGGTGTTTTATATTGGCCTGTAGAAAAATGCACATACCAAATGGCTCACAATGGGACTGTGGAGGAGATGACTGCGGGAACGCATACCCGCAGCATTGGCATGTTGCTCCACAGGCGCAGGGGTCGGGGTTCTCCGGCAGGGCGTCAGGGCGACATGGCATTTAGAACGTCGGACAGCACTTCTGAAAAACGAGATTGGGAGATCCCAGATGCAGAAAAGTGCAGTGTTGCAAGGAGTTTTGTGATATCTGGTGTTGCGTGGGTCCTCCTTGTGGCTGGCTCCAAATCCATTCGGAGTTCCCCCAACAGCTCCAAAATGGCAATGCTGGATAAACGATATGTTTTGATGATCGTTTCCTCGTTCATTCCAAAAATATTCACACGGAGTGAAAAAATGCGTTCTCTGCGTCTCCTTGCTTCATTTCAGTGTCTCCTTCTTGCGACAATAACCGCTGCCATGTGTGCGCAATTACGCATACAGACCATTTGCACCTTCTTTTGAAACGTGTTAAATATAGAGTCAGATACCGTTAGCAAAATTGCTGTCAGGTTTGATAAATCACTTTGCGAGTGCTAAATTAATATATTTACATGTTCTCCTCCCACAAGACGCACTTTTGCGTGTAAACGCCCCATATTGAATATTCATTGCAGAAAAAGTACTAAATGGATAAGAGGCGCTATTTAGCACGTTTTAAAGACCAAATCCTTTTAGCACGCTGTTGATAGATCAGTTTGTACATTTTTTAGCGTGCGCAGTGAAATAGCTCACGTTTTTATACACGCAAACCTTTGATAGATCCGGCCCTCAATGTTTTTCACCTTTCTTTTTCAATTTCCAATTTCAGATTAAACTCCATCTAGTTTTTCAACAACCCAGATTACTTTCCCTGCAGCATAATAATGCCACCACTGTGTTTTACAGCAGGAAAGTAGTTTGCTTTTAACTTCTCATGACATGCTTAATACCCCACCGAGGAAATTGGTTGAAAAGACATTGTAAAGATGACATGCTTTACTTCCAAACGTCTACATTTGGTTGAAAAGTGAAAGGTGAAAAGCCGTAATTTTCAGATCGTTGAAAAGACGTTGAAAACTGGGTTTTCAACATATTCTCAACATATATTATTGGAGAAAAGTGGAACAAAATCAGACGGATTTTTATGATTAAATCAAGACTATGATGGACCGACCATATTTAGCCTAAAAACCAACGTCTAAATGACGTCTGGTATTGGGCGGGAGATGGTACAATATGTTCCATTTAGGTTTGACATGACCTGACATTCTTTCTCTAAACTTTAAATGTGACTAATAAAACAATAGGTTTCTTCCTGTCACTCTCCCAGCAAGGCTTCATTTGTGGTGTGCATGCATCCAGTCAAAAGATCTTCTACCTGAGCTGTGGATCTCCGCAGCTCCTCTAGACTTACATTAGGCCTCTTAGCTGGGTCTTTGAATAAGACAAGTAATTGACTTAAGACAAATGGTGCTACTGGATTTAATTTAGTGGTTTCAATATAATGGAGGCTGAATATAAAAGCATTCTTTACTTCTGAAGGTGTTCACAAATAAAAATCGGTTATGCACTGCTTTTTACTTGTTTTTCATGTCTTTAATTTGTTGTATAGTGACAAAATGTGAAAATGATAAAAAATTGTGAATGTATTTTAGAAGCCAGTGAACATGCACAGTCTTAGCAGCGAATGATCTCTATTAGCCCACGGTGAGTAATGAGGCTGGTTATTGCCTGTTAGAATATAATGATCATTTTAACTGCAAAACTATAAAACATTATTTTATCCTTAGGTTTGAATTTCCAGACTTTTATGAGTATGTGTCTTTTGAAGTAGAGAATCATATATTCTGCTGCTGGGAATCTGCTGGAGTTGCTCCCCTAGTGAGTCTAAAGGATGCTGCACAGTGAAAGTGATGATCTTATCTCACACATTTACTTTCAGGAATCACTTCTGGCTGCAGTTGGCTGCTCTCTGGTGTGTTTGTCTTGCAGGATTGTTTAGAAAATCTGCCCACTCAGCAACCTCATGTGGATACACAAACAGATACATGAGAAAAATGTCAAAGCATTCGAATTGTTCAAAGTTTCACTGCGTAATATCAGATTTATGTGTGTGAGAATAGATTCTCCCAATCTAAAATATGTACCACAGTGCCACCTATTGGAAACAGCATATGCTGCGTATTACTGCTCTGGAGACGATCATCAGCCTTTTACCCTGTTATAGCTTTGATATACATTTTTATTTACAAACCTAGAAATCCTATTGGCAAAATTACATGACCACAATTAATGAAATATTTTATTGTGTCACATGAACAACTGTTACAGTTAAAGAAATCAACGTATTTAAATTCTGCCTATTCTTTATTAATATCAAAGCATTTAAATTTAAGTTGATTTATCACAATGACAGTTTTTAATCTCACTGATTATAATTTTTGACAGTAAAATTTTCTCACATATTTGGTTACATATTGAACTTAAAAGTGAAATCTACAAAAAAGATGCATTGTTAGAAATATATTGAAAAACAAAAGACTTTCTACTAAATGTAAGCATAATTAAAGTAAGCTCTAAGTTTTTCTTTTTTATTTAAAAAGAATGTGGTTGTTGCATGTTATATGCCCATTCTGCCCTGGAATTAAATAGTAAGCAAAATTATTAGAATTTAAATTAACATCAGATGCTGATGATGGGTGTTTGTAAATATCTCCCTCTACTACTTACAAAAACTATAATGTTTAGTTGCATAAATGTAGATCAATGCAATGTAGATCAATGCAACACTGCAATCCAGCAGGATTGGTAAAATATTTATCTCATATACTGTAGAAATTGAAAAGTGGAGAAGAAATTTTACTAATATAATTTACTTGACCAAGATGAAAAAATTAATCAGCATATGGAAGCACATTATTACAACCCCCTGATTTTTTGTTCCATTGATCACTTTACTCAGTTTTATAAATAATATGATGTATGAACTAAAGAAGATAACCCTCCAAAGGGATGGGTAAAGAAAATTCCAGCACTTTGAATGGTTTGACCCATACTAAGCAGAAGTGTTCTCAGGAGAATGAGCAGCTTCATCTACTCTCTCTCTCTGTAGTAGTAATAACCTTTTTGCTAATTGCTTCATTACCATGGCAGCAACTTTCCACCAGCACAGGACTTCTCTGGACCACAGAGGCCAAAGCTACCGCTGGATTTTTCTTACACTACAATAATGTGAACAGTTCAGTAAGCGTTTATCAATAGATTGAAAGGTTACTTTTAATTTAAAAAGATGCCTCTTAGTAAAACTAACATAATTTGTGTCTACAACAAAAAGACAAAAGAAATCTGTCTTTTTTTTACACAAATTATTTACATTCACTCCTTATAAGAACTGAAGTGGTGGACCAGGGACATATGGATGTGCACTGAAATTAAATCATTAAATATATGTTGGCATAAACACTAAATATAGCCCTTCTTGCAGAATTACAGACTTGTGAATCCAGATGCAAACCCATGTGTCTGACTACTACTCTTCCTTTTCTGGAGCTGCCTAATCCTTTTGGGATTGGAGTTAAACCCCTTGTATTCTTAAGGAGAACATGCAAACTTAATAAGAAATGGAATTGTGATTTATTTTTTATCAAGTGCTATAATAGTGTGCTTTCTCCAAAAATCGTTGTCATTGACAGATACATCTATAACACTGTCCATGGTCCTGAAGTCACAACTATTTTCACAATTAGTTTAGTTGCATAACAAAGCTGTACTATACACTGTTTTAAAACTTGGAAGCATGTAACATTTTGAAAGGTGTACACTGTTACCACCAGGCCATTTGGACCACCATCAGTAGGCAATGCGGGTGAAGCATCTTGCCCAACACTGAAAGCCAGAGCCGGGGCTTAAACTGACAGGGCAAACTCCTGCATCCAACCCCACTGTCAGACAAACCGTGTTGTGTTACCTACATGGTATGTTGCAGACTATATATCGGAGTCCTTTTAGTTTTCTTATTTCTAGAAACCCCACATCCATCTTTGTTCTTAGCTGCATAATTTTTCTTTTACACATTTAGAAATTTTTGGTTTTGCAAATTAAGAATTCAGAAGGTCCAGGGAGGGGGGTGAATACTTTTGAAAGGAACTCTCTGAGGTTGAATATACTATACTGTATGTGTCATATATATCTTTTTGCACTGTGAAGGAAACTAGAGAATCTAAAAGTTAACTTGTAAAGCCACAGGAAAAAAAATATCCAACCATAATTCAAAGTGAGAAACTTTTTGAACAAAAGTTGTTTGCATGTCAGTAACATTTTTGATTTAATAAGAGTATGCCTGCTAGGCTAAGTCTTTCAGAAGAAATTATGAGAGGTACACAACTCTATGTAGGCTGTGTGGACTCTAAGCTTTGAGAATCATATTGCCATATGTGAGGAGAAGAGCTTAAATCAACATGTGCTGGTCCATCTGGACTATTTTCTTAAGCAGATATGCCTTCGGCCCTAACTTGTAGTTGGCTGAAATCCCTTTCAACATTCAAAGATGCAACACTACCTGCAGAGTTCTGAGAGCCAGACTCTCTGTGAGTGTGAGGGGGAAAAAACTCTTTAGATGTTCTCTAACTAGCATGGTAAAAAGAGTCCAGAGACGACGAAAGGCTCGGACCAAAAAAAACTGATAAATATACAATATCAAAGCGCAAAAGAGTTCCTGACCGAAATGTTGAAAAAAGCTTGTGTATCATTTTTGTTGGAGGCTTCTTACATAAAAATGATTCATCATCAAAAAAGGAAACCAATACGGAAAAAAAAGTTAATTAAATTTTATGGGTTTTTTTTCCTTTAAACTTTTGGGCATCTAATTTAACAACTGGCTTCTAGCTTCTACAAGTACACAATGACATTGTAAGTAGTGGGCATTTCCAAAGACCTGTTACTAAGGTTTCAAAGTAAATGATCCTCTAAATAGGAATGGTCCCATTCAGTTCGTATCTATTGCATTTTTCATTGCGGTTTTTCTCTCAGACAACTCCAATCAATGCTACACATTACCCTCTATTAGCCACTGGCTGGACTCTCTATCTCTTTCCAGTTGGCTTTGCTGCAGTGCTTGATCACTCACACAGACAAAAATGCATGCAGGATATTTTTATACTAATATGCTGCATCATAGGCTAATGATACAGTGTTTAATACCATCATTAGTTCACACAATGAACTTAGCATACACATACAATAAGTATACCCCCTGTTTCAAGTGAGAAACAGGAGTATTCGTCAAAGCTATGGCTACAGTTCCCAAAAGCCCCATTACATTCAGTTGTAAATTAAATGTTGCAGCTTTTGCTTCCCCTGGAGCCAGACCTTGTGTATTTGTCTTTCTTTACTCATCCCTTGTAAAAGATAAATGTGATGACAAGGGACTTTTTAATCTGCACTTTGCTTACAGCATCATCTGATGTGACAATATGTTAAAGCTTCTTTCTCTGCACGTCTTATGCAAATAAACAATTGAGTGCCAAATACAAAAAAAAAAAACACACAGAAGAAGGGGTTCTAAAACCTAAATTAAAAGTGAGTTTAAAACAAGATCAGGTCTAAAATAAAACATTACAGAGTAAAGTTAATGATTCTGTTTGGACATAGTGATTTAAGCCCAGTGGTCCCCGCACTGTTCCCAGAGGTCGATGGCTACTTTAACACTACTGTTAAAGTGAGTAAAGCGTGGGCCAATTTTCTTTTTTGTTTTTTTTTTTTACTTCCAAGGGAAAGGTTTTAAAGCTTTTAAAACAAGTTGATAATATTTTTTTTATTGTTTTACAGCACCTTAAATACAGAAGCTGCGATTTAAGGATCTCTCAAATATGGTATAATCTTCTGGAAGAATTCCGGATAAAGATAAGTTGTTGCTCCAATGCTAATAGCTGGTATCACAGGAAAGTAGTCGTTCCTTCCCAACAACCAGTTGTATGTTTTTATGGCCGTTGTCATTTGTGCCCATTTCTGGGCATAACAAAGGTTACAGAGATTCTAGTCACTTATATAACCTCTGTGCTTTACACACAGTTATCTTTACAAAAAGCTCCTAACACAGGTGATGATATATGCAGTAAATGTCATGAGAAAATGGTCTATCATAAGCAAAGGAAATACAAATCAGCCCTTTATTTGACCAGATCCCCATTATGATGTTAAAAGCACAATGGCCTACTAAAATTATTATGGACACAGTCTTTATATGCTGCATTTAATAAAAAGTATATAAAGGAATAAAACCTGAGATGTTTTCATATGTTTTCAAAAGGAGGATTTGACTGTTGAATTTGAAAAAATCAGACATACAATAGAGGCAGCTGTTATAGTGGTTCCATTGGAAAATATTATTTTATCTCTCACCTTGACACACTAGTGTCAACTGGTTGCATTTAGACCTGATAATTTGGGAGCTATTCTCGATTTATAGCAATTGCATATTTTGCAGTTGGGAAAATTGCATTTTAAACCCTCTGGGCTTAACAGGTTAAGATAAGCAGCTATTATCAATGGTAAAGCTGTATATTTCTAAACAGACCACTCTCATATGTCCACTGTGAAACCTAACACACAGTGTACAAAAAAGATTTTAAGTGAAAATAATTCAATTCTCTTCAACTTGTTGTTTACATAAAATAAGTAGTGTGAACTACTTGAAAAAATCCATCCATTCATTTTCTTTGGCTTTATCCAGGGCAAGTGTTCTGTTAGATGATACCATACCCAATCAGACCAGCAAAGTCAATACCTGTTTATCTCTTTAGTTTATCCCTGTAGTTTTGTACGAAAAATACACTTTAAACTACCTCAAGGGGCGTGTATCCCTTTAGACATGTACAAAAAACTATTTAGTTACTTACTTTTTGGTTTCAGTGTATGGCAATCTGACCTTAAATTGTTTTTTAATTCATAACAAAAGGGATACACGCCCGTCGTGGTAGTTTAAAGTCTATTTTTCATACAAAACCAAAGGGATGAACGCAAATCTGACATCTTGCGCATGTGTATGGAATATAGATATGCTGCTCTGGGGGGACCCCAAGGCGACACCAGGCGAGCTTAGAGACATACACTAGTCCCTCCAGCGTGTCCTGGGCCTTCCACAAGGCCTCCAATACGACATGCCCGAGGGAGGCGACCAAGAGTCATCCAGAATAGATGCCTGAGCAACGTCAGGTGGCTCCTAACGACTTGAAAAAATATCGTTGATAATTTAATACATTTCAGTTGTGTCAAGGCAAAGCAGTTAAGTATTTGCAAGTGTTGATACCTTTCTCAGATCACTTTCATTGCACTTCCATACATAAAAATGTATTTAGTTGAATCCAGTTTTTTAAGGTAAGCTGCTTCCAGATATGTTTTTAGTTCAGTTAACTTACATATACGGATAACTCTTTTTTTTTTTATTGGTCTATTGGTATAGCAACTAGCATCATTATTAGACAAAGTAGTTAGCATAGCTCAAATCCAAATTTCTGTCTAATGCTACGTTCACACCGCAAGCAGCAGAAGCAACAAAAGCAGCTAGTTTACATGCAAAGTCAATGGTTGACGCGCATCATGTTGCAGCAAAAGGAGTACCCGGACGGAACCCACGCATGCACAGGGAGAACATGCAAACTCCATGCAGAAAGACCCCGGGCCGGGAATCGAACTCAGAACCTTCTTGCTTTAAGGCACCAGTGCTTCATGTTTGGGTCATACTTTACTTGAATCAAACTTTGAATCAATGCTAATGCAACCACTATGCACCTCTTTGATGAGACATGCTTTTCTATATATGTGCTTTCAAAAACAGAATACAATTTTGCCACTTTAACAGTTTGTGGTCTGGTTTTGGAAAAAAAACACTGAATATCACTCAAAACTGATTTCACACTGAATAAAGAAACAAAAAAGTTATATACTCCCATTAAGATGTGAACTGCTTAGGAAAATTTCAACAGAATGCAAATTTAAGAAATATAAATAATCCATTTAAAGTGAAGTGTCTATGTCAGAGGTCACGGATTAGCGGACCCAACCTGATTCAAAACATTTATAAATAAATGCATGTTGGCCGAGGATAGCGTCTAACTTCACTTGCACCACTTCTCCTGCAGAAGGCTGCACTGATACAAATTAGCCAATGAGCTGCTGTCAGTCAGGGTTGCTGCTGCTAGCTACTTATAGACACAGGAAGCAAACCTGTGGCAAGCCGGGTGGTGGGAAAGAGGAGAGGATGATGAGAAACAGAGAGCAGAGAAAGTGTGGACTACTGGAAGAAGCACGGTGAACTAGTGAAAGAAAAGTGGAATGGTGTACTCAAAGATGACCCTGCACATTTTGAGTATGTTTGGCTCAACCTACTGCTGTGAAGCAGGATTCTCCAGCATAAACATCATCAAAAATAAATATTGATCAAGGCTCACGAATGAGCACCTTGATATGTATGTATAACATGGATGCATAAACACCTCATTTTATGTCAGTGTTAAATGCTGTTTAAAGTAACAGATTATAATTTAAAATGTCTCTGGACTTTTACTGGTTGTTGATTTTTTTTTTTTTTATTATTCGAACGCTGCTGATTTTTAATTGGTTACCCCTGGTCTATATCATTTTCAGTGACTAAAAGGAAAAGGCAAAACAAGAGCCAGTGCTTGACAGTGATCCAAGTAATGAAAGCTTCTGGCTCCTATAGCTTCTGCATGATCTCTCTGTCTATGGATGTTGTGTAACACAAGGAAACATGCATGTTAGGTCATTTGCTGCTCCTAAATATTTCTTAATTGATTCTTGTCTCTGTTTTACCTGTGATGCATTGTGGTCTGTCAAAGGTCTTAAACCTTGCTTGATGGGAAATTCTGCAAAATAGTAAACTAATAAGCCGGTATGAATAATAATAAGTGTAGAGCCACCTTACTGACTGGATTTCAACAGTCAGCTTGGACAAACATCTGCACACTGATAAAATGGTTGTGAAGCGTGAACAAAACAGCCAATCATTCAGTGTGAGCTTGATTCCGCGTTCCACCTGAACAAACACCACATATGAAGATCAAGCAGAGGGATTTATACAAATCAAACTTTTTTTTTCTTTCTCGCAAACGCAAGCTGCTGTAGTCTGTCGGGATCCAAGACTGAAGTGAAGATGACAGCAAGATAACTCGATATACCCAAACTTACCTCCCTTAGAGCCTCATTGATTCAAATCTTCATCTGTTCAGGCTTTCTGTGCTGATTTTATGGCATTGTATTTTTGTTTAATAGCAGACAATATAAGTTATATAAACCACGATAGGTTAAATCCTTATTTTTGGTTATGTTAATGATAGCCCCATTGGTAAACACATTTTGGTTGTTTAATTTTACAACAATCCACAACAGTCAAAACTATGAGTAAGGACATGGCCAAGGGGAGAGTAATTGAAGAGCTGACTTCTTTATCTTAAAACCATTAAAATGCATTCCCATGTTCAGGAGGCCCATTGAATGGACAGCTGTGATGTTTACAATCATGCATAGTGTAGTAAATGTTTACAGGCTTCAGAGTTTAAACACATATAGGAGATCATAATCTCTGAAGGGACACAAGGAAATATCTAACCATAATGGGTGAACTGTACTCTGAATCCCAATTGAAACCTTGATTCCGAGTTCATAGGAGGAATGTAGTGCATCAAATGTACAGTGTGTTGATGTGTGAGAGGAGGGCTTTTGAAGGTTGCTGATTCCGAATACTAATGTAACAATTGCTCTTCATAGGATCTTAATGCTGCATAGAATGATTAAGGGGTGGTAATGTGAAAAGACAAAGTATAAAACATTTAAATAGGAACCAGTTGAAGTATGACACCTTTATGTTTAATTAATGGCTGCTACTCAATCCAACGAGATTTATTCTGATTTTTATTTTTCATCAGAAAGTGACAACCTGAGTAAAACATGTCTAATTGTTTAATTTATCAAGAAAAAAAGCAAGTCAAATTAATTTATATAGCACATTTCAGTAGCACAATTCAAAATGCTGTACCTGAAAAAATATACAGAGGGGCAAAAAAGTATTTAGTCAGCCACCAATAGTGCAAGTTCTCCCACTTAAAAAGATGAGAGAGGCCGGTAATTTTCATCATAGATATACCTCAACTATGAGAGACAAAATGAGAGAAAAAAATCCAGAAAATCACATTGTCTGATTTTTAAAGAATTTATTTGCAAAATATGGTGGAAAATAAGTATTTGGTCAGTTACAAACAAGCAAGATGTCTGGCTCTCACAGACCTGTAACTTCTTCTGTAAGAGGCTCCTCTGTCCTCCACTCGTTACCTTCATTAATGGCACCTGTTTGAACCCGTTATCAGTATAAAAGACACCTGTCCACAACCTCAAACAGTCACACTCTAAACTCCACCATGGCCAAAACTAGAGAGCTGTCAAAGGACACCCGAAACAAAAATATATAGACCTGCACCAGGCTGGGAAGTCTGAATCTGCAATAGGTAAACAGCTTGGTGTGAAGAAATCAACTGTGGGATCAATTATTAGAAAATGGAAAACATACAAGACCACTGATAATCTTCCTCGATCTGGGGCTCCACGCAAGATCTCACCCCGTGGGGTCAAAATGATCACAAGAACGGTGAGTAAAAATCCCAGAACCACACGGGGGGACCTAGTGAATGACCTGCAGAGAGCTGGGACCAAAGTAACAAAGGCTACCATCAGTAACTCACTACGCCGCCAGGGACTCAAATCCTGCAGTGCCAGACGTGTCCCCCTGCTTAAGCCAGTACATGTCAAGGCCCGTCTCAAGTTTGCTAGAGAGCATTTGGATGATCCAGACGATGACTGGGAGAATATCATATGGTCAGATGAAGCAAAATAGAACTTTTTGGTAAAAACTCTACTCGTCATGTTTGGAGGAGAGAGAATGCTGAGTTGCATCCAAAGAACACCATACCTACAGTGAAGCATGGGGGTGGAAACATCATGCTTTGGTGCTGTTTTTCTGCTAAGGGACCAGGACGACTGATCCGTGTGAAGGAAAGAATGAATGGGGCCATGTATCGTCAAATTTTGAGTGAAAACCTCCTTCCATCAGCAAGGGCATTGGAGATGAAACGTGGCTGGGTCTTTCAGCATAACAATGATCCCAAACACATCAACCGGGTAACGAAGGAGGGGCTTCGTAAGAAGCATTTCAAGGTCCTGGAGTGGCCTAGCCAGTCTCCAGATCTCAACCCCATAGAAAATCTTTGGAGGGAGTTGAAAGTCCGTGTTGCCCAGCGACAGCCCCAGAACATGACTGCTCTAGAGGAGATCTGCATGGAGGAATGGGCCAAAATACCAGCAACAGTGTGTGAAAACCTTGTGAAGACTTACAGAAAACGTTTGATCTCTGTCATTGCCAACAAAGGGTATATAACAAAGTATTGAGATGAACTTTTGTTATTGACCAAATACTTATTTTCCACCATATTTTGCAAATAAATTCTTTAAAAATCAGACAATGTGATTTTCTGGATTTTTTTTCCTCATTTTGTCTCTCATAGTTGAGGTATATCTATGATGAAAATTACCGGCCTCTCTCATCTTTTTAAGTGGGAGAACTTGCACTATTGGTGGCTGACTAAATACTTTTTTGCCCCACTGTATATTGTCTGAAAACCAATTAAAAATGTAATGGACTGAATAAGTTGAAGCATGTTTGTTCCAAAAAGGTATTAGTGTCAGTGTGTCAGGAGGAAATGTGATTTTGGCACTATGCCAGAAGTGCAAAAATGTATTTTCCCACTCATAAAAGAGAATCTGGTCAGACTAATATGCCGATTTACATCATTGGAGCATAGGACAACATCTTTGCTCCTAAGATTTAGCTGTTGTTTCATCAAAATTTAACTGTTATATCACCAAACAAGAGAAAATAAGAATAATAGAGTAAGCTTATGTAACGCATGCTGGTTACATTCCCTGAAATGGGCATCCAATTACCTTTCGACCCCTCCTTGGAAAGGTCTGAGCCTCTAGTTTCCAATGATGCCAGCCATTAGGGTGTGTGGGTAAAAATAAATGCCTGTATTACTCTTGTAGAGTCACAGATGTCAGGTGGAATTTAAATCTAATTTTAATTCTTTATAAAGCTATAAAACAAAAAGTACTTGTGAAAAAATAATTTTGAAACATGTTTTGGGAATTGTAAAGCCCCATTTGAAAGGTGTGTGGATGAAACACCATGTAAATGTGTTTTAGCCATTTCTATAAATAGATAAACATGAGCAGGTATCAGATGGGCATACCAGCATACCCACATTCAGTACCAGTTTATCTCTTTAGTTTATCCCTTCAGTTTATCTCTGTTTATCCCTTTAGTTTTGTACAAAAAACACTTTAAACCACATCAAAGAGCGTGTATCCATTTAGTCATGTATAAAAAAAAGATTTAATTACTTGCTTTTTGGTGTTTTTTGAAGCATATGGCAATCTGACCTTAAATAGTTTCTATTTTGTATGTGACTAATGGGCTACATGCCCATCGAGGTAGTTTAAAGTTTATTTTTCGTGGAAAAACTAAAGGGATAAACACCAATCTGACACCTTGTGCATGCATATTGAATATAGTTATGCTGGTCTGACAGGATATGCTGATCTGACAGAACACCTGTACCGGGGACAACTGGGGTTTTAATAATCTTAATAAACAAGGGGTTTTAATAAACTTAAAAGTCTGCAGAGAAATTTCATCAGTAGTTTTCATAACTATTAACAACTATAAAAGCCACCGATCCTAAAGTCATTGTTTCATTATTGTTAATCAGCTGTTGAGTAATTTCGAGGATATATTCTTCTCTAGAACATGGCTTTATCAGTTAAACCTATATTTCTTGTATTGCTGTCACCTGCAGCTGATATTAGGTACATCCATTACACTGTGTGAAAGGGGCTGATCTGGTAATTTGATAGGACTTCTTTGAAGCCAAAGCCATACAGCCAGCCCTTTTATACTAAATGAACTATGATGTGAATTCTACAGGCTCCTTTTCCCACATCCTTTGGTGCTGCCAGTTCTAGTAGGACACCATTTATCATGGGAAACATTGATGCACTTCCCTCCTAGTTAGACCATTTTAGAATGAGTTATAGTCAATTCACTGTGTTTACACATAAGTGTTTGCACAGACACCTGAAAGCAAGGACAAAAGGTAACATATATGCCCAGTGTAAAAGTAGTTAACAGAAGGTTCTGTCATTGTGATGATTTTAAGAAAATCGATAAGCAAGCAGCCTTTTTTTTCACATCTACCATTATTTACAGAGTTTTCCTCTTACAAATTCAGGCTACTGGAGGTGGTGGTGTTTAAACACCTAATAAGAACCCAGAGGAAGGATTTTCTCTGGGTCTCGAAAGCAGTTATGACATCTATCAATGAGAGGAGGCTGTTATTGGACCTCATGACATATTACTGTGAGATTTTCTCTTCATACCATAATGTCACATTAATAAGTAAGTTATGAGATTTCACCTAAATCCCCGCTGTGCTTGTAACACCATCTTCTTTCTCATTTAAAGCAAAGCACTGTTTTTTTCCACTGACTATCCTTCATCGTGTAGTAAAAAAAAATGGAGAGAATTGTCACCCAGATGTACCAACATGCTTAACTAAATATATCAGCATTTAATATAACCTAATTCTAATTTCATACTTCCTTACAGCCTTACAGCACAGGGCGCTGTGAAATGCATAGCATGAAGATTTTTGCTTGGTTTTAAATCCAGCATTAAAGTGTTCTATATTAGTCAAAAAGGAGCGTTGTAAAAATATTGACGCCTTTGCAGATTTTATTCACTAAACAGACTTTGAAGTTAAAAGAAACAAAAATCCAAATACAGTTTGTAACTTATTGAAGTTACCTAGAAAATAATCTGGATCCAAACAACTCTGACCGTCAGTGAAAAGGCAATGTCCCATTAGGCTAAACATACGTAGGTGATGAAACAAATGCTGCACTCTAAATCCACCAGGGAGCGTTGTCACAGATCCTTCCTCCCAGCAGCTTTAAGACTTTATAACGGTCATTGTTCCCAACAACCTCTATACGTTGTTACATTCATGGTCACTTATATAACATGCTGCCGTCCTTTTTGCACATCTCTGGTGTTGCTTCTATTTTTTCCACATATGCATTACTGTAAAAATGTCCACAGCTGTATATTGATTATTTACTTTCTCCAGATGCAAAGTATTTATAGTGTAAAAACACTATACAGTACAGCACTTTATTTGTTTATGTTCCTAACTCTGTCACTTATTCTGTTATTTTTATACACTTTTTTAAGAACCACATTTGTCTGACAACTTTTACTATAATGTTTTTGCTGCTGTAACACCACAATTTCCCCATTTGTGGGACAATAAAGGGATTAAAAAAATAGAATGGTATTGATCTCACAATGTAGAAATTAACTCTCTGCATTTAATCCATACCTTTGGGGTGCAGTGGACTGCCACTGTGCGGCGCCGGGTGAGCAGTGTGGGGTTAAGGGTCTTGCTCAGAGACCCAGAGTGCAAGCTGTGGTGATCAAACTGGATACTTGCAACCTTTTCGGAGCACAAGGGCACTGCTCTAACCATGAGGCCAACACTCCCCCTCTATTCTATTCTATTCTATTCTATTCTATTCTATTCTTTTTTATTCTATTCTAAAAATGTAATGCAACAGCAACTTCAAATTAAAATAAAACATCAGATGTTGTTCAAAATAGCGTTATTTTCCCAGATAAACAGGAACAGATGAGTCATACACAGATCAATATTAAGTTCATCTTTATTTTCTTTTAGAACTGATATTTAGAGGTATAGGGTAAAGTTAACTTTAGGCTATATCTCTGTATGTTCCAAAATGTTTGCATTTATGTATACTATCATTGGTCTTACAGAAGCAAAGGGATGTGGAGTTCATTCCAAGAGAGTTAGACTCCCTACTGTTGCATCCCCCTCATCGAGCAAAGCCAAATCAAATGCTTCTTACCAGACATCTGCAGAGCTGAATAACATGCTTAAAATTGATTCTTTTGGATAAAAGGGATCAAGAGGTTACAAGAAAGTAGAACTAGTCTTGGGCACCTCTGGTTTTACTTCCATATCACTTCGATATCAATACGTTTTTGTGCACCGTGTTTTTTCTCCCACACTGCTTACATTTGATCACTGCTGCACTTTAAGAAATGAAAATGTCAAGAAAGCTGTACAAAACGAAAAACAAGCTGTACAAAACAAAAGCTGTCTAAGTCTTAAAGCTACAGTGTGTAATAATTACAGGGATATACAGTCAGAAATGTAATATATTATACATAACTATGTTATTTATCATCATCTACGAGCTCAGCCTCGAAAATTACACACTGTAGCTTTAAGTTATACATCAATTGGACATCTTGGCTTGGATGTCTTTTTTAAAGATATTTTAGTAAATCATAAGGTGCTGATAATACCTTTTAGTTTAATTTAGATACTTGTCAGTTGTTGGAAAAGTGAAGCTGCCCTGTCTTGGTTAGAAATAAAACAGTCTTGAGAAAGATGTGCATTATCCTTACCACACATGGCCTGGAGCAATTTCCAGTGTAACTGAGAAAAAAAAATCCTTTGATAAGATTTGTCCTCTCTTAACTGGCATCAAAGACTGTGTCAAATCCAGCTGTCCAGTGGAATTTATTTTATGCCCCCCTTTCTGCCAGTAGGTGGAAAAAGGGTCATGTTGATATTCCCATCATGCATCAACCTGGTAAGGACAAGCATGACTGTAAATGTGGGAGAAGAGCTGACTACTAATGCATACATCATCTAGCATCATATTGCTGCAGCTAAAATCCATATGTATACAAAAAAGCTCATTTTATCTGTTTAGTGTCAAGTTTAAAGATTATAAAAATGTGGGAATTGTCATTTCTGCAAAAGAGGAGTAATTTCTTAGATTTTATAGTTGAATAAATTTAGAGCAAAGGCAGACATACTGTTTCATTCGATGGAAATTATTTTTTGTATAATATACCATTTAGAAACAATGACATATCCTACATGTTTAAGGAAAATTGTTTGAGCAAAGGATTTTATATTGGCTGTGGCAGGAATGAGATGTTTAAATATATTTTATTACTTTCTTCGATAAAAAACAAAAACATTTTACCCCCACAAACTATGCTAACTGAAATCAATGTGGGAAAGTACAGAGGGTGTTATGACTTTGCTTGCATCTGATTTTACAACTTTCAAGTTCACTAGAGGAAGATTTGGTGAAATACTTTAAGACAACTCTACACTGGAAAAAATCTATATCTAGATCTACATTTTGTTTTTCTTAAAATAAGTGCATTTGTTCTTGAATTGAGGAGGTAAAAGAGACATTTTGCCAATGGAGCAAGATGATTTACATTTAAAACAAGAAAACACAATTGCATTGTCTTATTTTAAGTGCATTTTATCTAAATATCTCATTTTAAAGCTACAGTGTGTAATTTTCAGCGACATCTAGCTGTCAGACTGCAGACTGCAGCAACATGAACATCTCCCCCCCACCGCTTCCTCCCCCCCAACAGTACGGCGAGCGTTATGGGACAAAATGTCTTCCACGACGTCCGCATCACCTACCTTCTCAAGTGATGAGGTTTGTTTACATAGATAATTTTACAGATAGTATTTCATTACTCTGTGTAGGGTATAGATTTCAGTACCATCTCAGTTCATCTCTCTCAACTTGCTGTAGTTACTTTCGAGCGTAATGGGCGATCTCACAATCACTAGTTTGTTGGCTCTGCGCTGCCGTAGCGCAAAGATGTCTGCCTCCATGGCTGCGAGACCCGCTCCTATGTAATTATAAATAACGAATTCTAAGGCAATGCAAATATTAAGGTTAAGAGGCTGAGCTCATAGATGATGATAAATAACATAGTTATGTATAATACATTTCTGACTGTATATCCCCGTAATTATTACACACTGTAGCTTTAAGAGTAAAAATAGTAATTCCAAAGGCAAATCATCCCATTTGCCTACTCAAACTAAGGGTAAGTAAGTAAACTAAATATTTACTTAATTTTAGATTGTTTTCCCAGTGTATCACACCGCTGTCTATATGTGACATCATACGAAACTCTAAATGACATATCATGAAGAGAGTAAAAGACCTTCACAAGTCTGGTTCAGCTTTCCAGATGCTTGAAGGTGACGCATTTATTTCTAAATTTCAGTTAAATATATTTATTGACCCTATGGGACCGTTGATCCATAACGATGAGGACACAGAACAAGGTTCTGTGTCACAGAGAGAGGGAGAGGTCGGCTGCGAGGCGTGCATATCAATTACAGGACTAATTTAAAAGCCGTCATGAAGAATAGCTCACTGAAGTTAGTAGGTTAAACTAAAATTGAGGTTTTTGGTCAGGAAAAAAAAATAAAAAATTTAGCCACAAAGTTCTAAGCTTGCAGCTAAATAGGTCTTCTGATCGGAAAAGCCAATAAGAATATGATCAGATTACTAAAAAGGTGCTGCAACAATGGACTCATCAGACCGACTCAGTCAAAGCAGCTCTGTCAGTAGAAATGAGGCAAAAATTCTCAAAGTATTGTGAAAATCTCGTTGTAAAAATCCATTTAGAAGTTATAATAATTAAAACTAGGAAATATTCAAGATGCAGATTCATTGTCAAAAAACAAAAATGAAATACTTTTTAGAATAGTTAGTTTCAAAACTATTTCAAACAATTCACTGCACAGCTTTCTGTTATATAAATTTCAAATTACTAGAAATATTCACCTTCTTGTGATGCACCTGCTAAAGTTTGGTGTAGATATATAATTATCCGCAACAAAACAATTATACTTTTTCTGATCAAGTTCTGGCTATTTTTATTTATTAGTTGCCAGAATCGTATATTACAATGTTCATAACAATTCTAGAAAACAGTTAGGATTTTACACAAGTGTGTTTAGCCATTCTTCCACATATAGTCATAAATGAATTCAAAGCCTAACTATTTCTGTAACATCTCTTATTAAAATCTAGTTGAACAAAATGTGATCAACTTCATATTTGTGTTGATTTCAGAAGTAGCATAATTAGTTGGTATTCTTAATGTCATTCTTATACACACCTAGGCTTGGTACAAATTAAATGCATATTTTGTTCAAAGAGGTTTGTGATACTGGTTGTAGTATCTGAAATACTCGTGGTAAGCCATCTAGACTCCATTCTCCTGCTCATTTTGCACAGATATATTGTACTTTAAATATTAGCATATTACATAAGTCATTAGAAAGATGTACAATCAACACCATGTGCATACTACTAGATTTGGGCTGCATCAAGTGAAAACAAGTAAGTCTGGACAAAAAAAAATGGCTTCAAATGGTTTCAGCCCATCAGTAGTGCCTCATGTAAGAGGTATGATTTTTCATGTTTCATTCCATCTTTTGTCTGTGACTCAATTTAATAAAAAAATAAAAATAAAAAGAGACAAAACATTACTATCGTCTCGAATCTCATGATTTCTTTATTGAATTATGCACCAGCCCAATATGATCAACATCCAGACAAGTGAACATATATATTTTTTGTTTCATGTCATACAGTATAAAATGTTTACAGATAATCAAAGTTGTATTATTCCAGCCTCTGTGTCCTTTGCGGTTTACTGTCCAGGAGCTGAGAGGCTTTTGTTCATGAACTGCTTCTTCACGAAGCACAGCCACCACTAAAACAGGAGACAAACAAACAACATTGGTGAGAACAATCACTTAAAGCACCAAACTTCTCAAGTAGTCAGATTCCTTTTGTTCCTTTTAAATTGAAAACAAATAAAGGGTTTATACAGGAATGAGTAACTCTAATTTAATGCTTTTTATTGCTCTTAGAAATAATTTTAATGCCATCAACAAGTACCCAGGACTCTCATATATACACGGCAAAATCCTTCATCCTTTTTACAATTGAAGGGCTGCAGCAATGTCCCAAAATCCTAGATTTCCATCAGCTTTAGTTGAAATTAGCATTTTCCCCATTCTCTAGCTTTTTCTCCGCCTCGAGCTTCTTTTCTGAACATAAGGCTTTAAGATCAACCGGAATCAGTTCCACGCAAATATAATGCGATATATATTTGATGAAAATGTTTTTATAAACTTTTTTTTTAAATAACAATTTTAAATGCCACAATAACAAAACTTTAAGTAATTTTAATGCTAATTCAGGCCTTAATTTAAAGAATAATAATTTAATGACTTAATGATTTTTAATGACCCGCGGATACCCTAAAATAGCTGTATAACATTATTTTGGATTACATAAAGGAATCGCAATTTATGAACAATGAAGGTTCAATGCTTTTTTTGTATACATTTTCATGGGCCTTTATATTTTACTTTCAGAAATGGTTTGAAAACAATTCATTAAACTCTTCAAAGAGTAACTCAAAAGTGTTTTAAAAACAAACAAAAAAAAATCTATAGGAAATATTTATCCTCCCAAAGTATTTATCCAAGCCTAGAATTTTAGTTGTTCAAGGTTTAGAAAGATATTTTCACATCTACTTTATAAAAGAGCAAACTCTGATAAAAAAAGAAAGAAAACTCAAAAGGCATCAGCCTCACCTTGCTGGGTTTGTCTGTTTGAGGGTCAAACACGCGGTCACACAGCCTTAACCCAGTCTCCTGCCGCAGCTGCTGCAGGTACGCCCTCATGGTCTCTAAAACACAAAATATACAATTTGATCAGCGTTTTATCACTTTTGAACCACTTACAAAACTGACAGCTGTGTTTTTGAGCAATTGTTTAATACGTGTTATACAGGAAAAAAAAAAAATCAAGGTCCATTTTCCATCACTTTTATCAGGAGCTTGAATATTTTCTGAATATTCTCTCTTGCATCTTCAAGTGTTTGGTTTCTGAAATTCTCAACACATCAAAGTTTAAGTTTGTTGCGTTCTTAAAGCCATAACTCACCTTCCTCCTGTTTGTTTGCAGGCTTTACATACATAGCATTAAGAGGGAAGCCGGGTTCTCCAGGAATGGGAAAGTTAGTGATGCCCAGGGTGTACATCTCCTTCTCTCCCTGGCTCCTGGAGCTGCACTGAAAAAGACATAATTCCCCAACGGATCATTTTCAAAATTCATTTCAAATCAACCACCTCCTCCTTAAGATTTTTAGCTTTAACAGAGGCATTTTAACTACTATATCTTTTAAAAAGGTGCACCAAGAACTGCTGATGCACCAGAGTAAACATTTACCTTCTGTAGCTTCTTCAGGCATTCAGAAATGTAGAGTGTAACATAGATCAATGTCCTGTCTGCTTCATTCTGAAAAAACAAACATTTACACTTACCGAGTTATTTTTCAAAACTCACTCTGATTGAACTGGAAAATATTCTGAATCATAAATGCAGGGTGTGAAATACTGAATTTCATTCCTCTGTTAATGAAGGTTTTTGACAAATTACGCATTTCTGAATTTAACTGAATTATTCAAGTTTTTTTCATCATTTAATACTGAAAATATTAAAAAATTTGTTCAGCTGGATGAATGATCACCATCTTTAATACAAACTATTGCTGACAAGGCTTCAAAAGAGGACGCAGCGCAACACTATGGAGGAGATGACGGCAGAGGGAATTATAAGGTATGAAAATGCTTCATTTTAAAAGAAGTTTTCGAGCATTTACATTAGTAAAATTAGTAAATCTCATTTCAAAGGTTTCTCACTGAATTCCGGTTTAGATCAATCAAGATGTGAAAAAAAAATATTACATTTATAAAGTGGTTTGAGTGTTTACTAAGTAGGGTTTTGAAAGCTACTGTAACTTAGACAAACTATATTAAAGAGTTTAACCCTCACCATAAAATACAAAATGATTGTGTGGAAGAGTGAGACTATGATGAATGACCCAACAGGATGGTGCACCTCTATGTGAGAATGATATACAGTCAGATAAAGCAACCCACATCTACATGCCAGCGGATTTACTTCCCGTTTTGTAGAAATACAGGAAGACTGTCATCACCACCGACTGAATCTTTCTCTCAGGGTGAGTGTTAGTGCAAGTCTTTTAGCTGTTTCTCTGATATTATTCCTCTTTGTCGCAGGACAAACTGACACAGATACCTTAAAGATGGCACAAAAGGCTGAATAAATTGCCTTGAAGTTGATTCCTCTGGTTGTTGTGTCATGCAATGATGACCTATGCCACCCTTTCATTTCTAATGCCACTCTTTGAATCATTAAAGTTGTAGGAAAGCAGCTGTTCCAACCGTTGCATTTCCGAATTCTCCAGAGTGGTGCCCGACTTTACGCGAGTGAGTAAAATGAATGTGATTGGTCGATTATCAAGGGGGCGGGATTGAGGCAGAAGGTTTGCAAGCAAGTTTGGTTGTGGCCGGTGTCTTGGAAGCATCTTGCTAACCATTTAGCTACTTAGTGCTAGTAGGTTCCCAATGGGAAATTCCATTGGGGCCAAGAAGCACTTAGCAACGACACTGTCAAGGAACACTATGGCCAGCGGAAACATGCAAGAGGAGGAGAGCTTTGTGTCATTGTGGAAGTTGTTGTGGAAGAGGACGTCAGGGTGGCAGAAGCTTGGTTTGGTGTAGAAGGCTTACAGCCGTACATGTTTGAGCCCTTGCCTCACAACGTTACCAGTTCTGTTAGCTCTACGCCTGCTGAAGACACAGGGGTCCATCCCCATGAACACTGGGACGGAACTCAATGGTAAAGTAAATAATTATTATTTTATTTCAACCATTGCATATATTAGCTGCGACATATGAATCAAGATGCTCTGACTGAAAAAAATTGATTGACAGATGACCTTTGATATATGATTGGAGGAAATTTAGGTGAACAAGCTGACGTATAACTAACTGGCCTGCATAAGATAACGAAAAAAAAAAAAAGAACAGATTTTAAGACAAGATTTTCTTTCTAAACAGAAATTTTCAAAATTTTGGGAAAATATGGTCTGATAAGGAGTACATGTATATACATGTTTAAGCAAGAAAGATTTGGCATTTAAATATGACTTCCCTACAACTTTAAGCTTTCACTGCTCACTTTTTTTTATTTCATAAATTTCAGACTTGAAGTCAATCGGACAGTTATAGGCTACAAGCACAGCTAAAAACAAGGAGCTGCTAAAATGGTATGTGCCCTTAAAACTCCAGAGCATCTGCCCCTTTTCTTCCCCCGTTTTTAGAAGGGTGAAAGGAATGAGATGAAGCAAGCCAAGACATGTGGAGAAATATGACTAACATGGCCACTAGGAGAAACAAAGCTTACAGAGGCATGGAGTTATTTACATCAATGCATGATTATTTAACTTTATTTGGTTAAAGCTTCAAAAGTACTTAATGCATTTTTGTGGATGTATTTCAACTCTTTGTAATGTATATTTTTAAATGTCTAAACCGACAGAGGAACACATCAAAATTCAATTAAACAATATTTTTCCTAACCGTAAAGGAAAATAACGCCTTAGATTAAAGCATAAAATATTTCCTTTATATACATTTATTGAAATCTTACCTTGATTTCGTAATTCTTAAAGAAAACATTAGCCTTGAAGTAGTAGATTGCCTCATCGATGATGTCAGAATCTATGCCTGAAAAAAACAACAGAATTTTCATTAAAGAAGATAACATCCCATTTCTTATATCTATTGATTTGGCTCTGATCTCATTGATGTTATTAAATCTGAATTATTAGAAAGTGACTAAGTACCACATGCAGATGTTTTAACTTTACAGCTGTGAGATGCATTAATCTAAATCTCTTTGCAGAAGTTAGAGGAAAGGAGCTACTTTATTCAGACCATATAAGGAAGTGAAGCTCAGTCATGAATCAGGAACTTAATGCATGCACACATTTCTACAGAAAGATGAAATAAACCCTTACCATCTCCTCTTGCTGGACCCTTGAACTGTGTTTTGACAGGGAGCAGGGCCATGTTCCCCACCAGTCTGGTTTCAGGGACCATCAAGCCTGAGTGATAAGCCTAAAGAGATAAAACAGGAACTCCTGTCACTTAATGTTTGTCGAATATATGTATTAATCTACGACCTTCCTGAAAAAAAACACGACTTTTTATTCGGGGCACCTAAAATATTATATATTTATATATTCTAAACTCAAATGCAGTGCAATAGCACAGCTGAATTTGTATACTTTGCGAGTCAAACACCAGCAATTATGAACCGAATGCTAAAGGAGCTAGCTTACTGCGCTATATGTTTTCAGCTAACGTTAACCGGAAGCCAGTTATAGCAGCTATTTACGCATTTCTACCAAGGTTTAGCTTCTTACTTTCAGCCTATACCCATCAATTATTCCACTTGAGAAACTCACCGGCATGTTGAACGACAAATATCAATCCAACTGCTCAGCAGGAAAAATGTACAGGCACCCCCAAGCCGCTGCTTCCGCTTGTCCCACCCTGCAGCTTTACAGGAAGTAGCCACGTGTCATATGCTGGAGCAGCCACGAGGGGGCGCTCACAAATAGTTTTCTCATAGAAAAAAGGGGCCAGTTGTCAATTTTATGTAATATTTTATTTAAAAAATATACATTTCAGTAATAAATCTATCAAATATCAAATATTTAGACTTGGACATAATTTTAAAATAAAATAACATAAAGTGGATTTTTTTTATTAATTGTAAAAAAAAAAAAAAAAAAGACTTTCATGCAAGTCTACAGTCAAGCATTTATGCAGTGATATTAAACATTCAAGTTGAACTTCAATGGTTTGTGTCAACGTGACATTTTTCCCACTCCAGTCCAGCCAATCCTCAGCTGCTGACTTTGTCTTGAAATATCTCATCATAATTTAAGTTGGATTGCTCTTCATCAACCTCCTGTTTGTAGAGAAAAACGTTGACATATTATTAGAAATAAAGACTATAAACGCAGATAAGACAAAAACGGTGTCAGACAGTGTAGAGATACAGCACATGCCTTGCATGCTTATTAATACACCAAATACTTTTTGACATTTGACATCTTTGAATGCATTTTATTGGCTTATTTAAAGGTATATCACAATTACAATCTTGACATTCTTTTTTTTTTTTGTACTCTGGCATCAGAGAAGCAGCTAAGATGTCTTTGATAAAATTAGATAAGCTGGAAAGCCCCAACTAAAACTTTATGGCCTAAATGCAAAACAATTTATTGATAGAAGATGACTCACTTCACTGACTTCTCTTTAAAATAACATTATTTGTGTTGGTCTTTTGCATTAGGCCTCACAAATGTGACATTTGAAAAATTGTAGATTTTTTTGGTTTTAGTAAGTGCCCCAGTTAGGGTATTTTACCTTAGGTTCCTTAACCTCCAGGTCCTCACCATACTGTATGGAAAAGTCAATGTGCTGCAAAACAATATTAATCCCCTCCTCATCTGTACGGTCGAAAGGCAGGAATCTCACCATGCTGTAGTCATCTATCTGCAAACACAGAATTTTTATTTTATTTGTTCTTTCTGAATACAAACTCTAAGAATGTCATTAAAAACCTGAACTAAGACTCTACATACCAAACCACATATTGCTTTAGTGAGCTTTTTGAACTTTTTGCTCCTGAAAGTCTCAGAATTGTCCTCCATCATGGAGTACATATCTGGGTCCAAGTACCTAATATATAAACACACATAAGTAATCACATATCACAAACAAAACAGGTATCTGTATAGTTAAAACCAGATAGATAACATGCAACAATTAAGTGGAGAAGCAGATGATCATCTTGGTAACAGTTTTCAGGGAAATATAACAATCCAATAAATGAGGCTGTGTTTTATTATACTTACTTTTCAATTTCTTTCTTAGCTTTTGGACTAAGCAGGTCCATTTTAGTCATGATGTTTACTTGAGGAATTTCTAACGACACCATGGCACTGAGGGCAGCCATGACCCCAGAGATGAACTAGAGATCAAGATAAGGGAGACAAAGACATGTGGGTTAATTTGAGTATCATCTGTAACAATTCAAAAATAATATAAAGTAACAGAAATAAAGAAAAAAGTTATTTAAGGAAAAATGAAAATCTTTCAAATCAGCCAAGAAAAACTTACCTTAAAAGACTCGACCATAAACTGAGAGTCGACCAAAAAGACCCCGCAAACCCGGAACTCCCACTGCTGTAGCTGCTCCACCAGCTGCCTCATCACAGGGAGGTGAGTGTAAAGTTCAATCTGACCTGTTAGAGCATTAGAACAGCTGTCAGTCATTAAAACTAATATTTATCCATAGAATGACCTAAGGTGGATCTGAACAAAACAGACCTTTATTAAAATGGCAGCTTTTTAATCATATAAACCAACATAACCAGGAAAAATCATTGGTAAACTAGTTCCAAGTTTAGTCTGACTTATACACTGTGCTATTAAACTGATAAATACAAAAAAATAAAAATAAAAACCTAAAGTAATGAGGTTACACATGTTTGGAAATTCTTAAGAAACTACTTAGTAGAAACACGATGTTCATTCAGTTGTAGAATTCAGTCTAAATTAATAACCCCACAGTTCAGAATAACATTCTGGAATTCGACTGAACTATGCCAAAACTTTTTTTTTTTTTTGCACATATGCACAGCAGTTAAGATGGGTAACAAGAAGCTGGGGTATAAGTGTATTTTTTTTTACGTTTCTTCCAAACTAATGAAGGTTCATCACTTATTGAAGCTTGAATTCACAGCACCACATTTACCAGGGCAATCAAATAATATGTAGTCATCCTCTACATGGCCCAGGCTTTCCTCCAGCCAGTCAAAGTTGTTGGCGAGGTACTCCATACAGAAGACCAGGCCTCCGTTAGGGCCGAATCTCAAAGAGTCATCCTCCATCACATCATCCACCTGAATAAGTTCCCGGATATCTAAGAAAACACAAATAGAATGTGCCTTTCAGATAAAATCTAGTTGTGAGAAAATTATGAGTCTGCACAGATCATCACAATCACTGAATTGCTTTATTGTTCATAACATCACTAGATATTATAATCAAACATTATGATTCATCCAAAATGTCCCTTTTTTTTAAATCTATACTAAAAATGAAATTCAGTCTAATTCCAGTACATAAAAGTCCAGTGGATATTTTGGACACACAGATGGATGTTTCACTCATATAAGAGCACAAAGAACTTCTGTTGCACAAAACTCAAAATTTACACTAAATTATATCTGATCTGGTGAGGAAAAAAAAAAAAAGCAAACATACATTTTGTGTTTATATTAAAAAATACATCTCAAATACAAATAGAGTGCAAACATGATCATCAATCTTTGTATTGTTCAGTGAGTATCGGGTTTAGTTGTCTTTTATTAAGACTTTGTTTACCATTATATGCATTCGCATATGAGTTGAGTAATGCTTAGTTTTATTATAGTATTATAGAAAAAAACTAATTGGTGCATCTATTCTTAAAATTCGCTTCTTTAATCAAAAAGGTATTTTCTCCTGACATTTATTTGCATGCAAGTTATGTTATGGGTACTGCTGACAGATGATGGTTACCATAGCAACCATTAACTGACATGCTTGAATGTATGTATTATGATCAGCTCTGTTTTCTTTACAAGTATTAGATATTTTTTTTAGACAAATGTAACTATAGGTTTTCCTGTGTAATATTCACATAATTTGTGTATGTTTTTGATTATTGTTACGGTCGATGTGTATTTTAGCTCTGTCAAATTTTTCATTTATTTGTCTCTTTATCATTTATTTAATCTACAGGGCCAGAAGCTACTGGATTGATATACAACAGCATACTAGATTCTCTCAATATTATTGGGGATGTTTTTATTTGTGTCACACTTTCTGTGTTACATAATTAAAATAGATCTTAACTGATTGTTTCTCAGTTTTGGGGGGTTGTCGCCTAGCACTGAATGGTTTTGTTATTTAACCTTTAGATGACAGAGGATCATTGTGACACCTCAACCAGTTTGGCAGCTAAAAAAATACATTTTGTTAGTTCGAAGAAATAAAGTAGGTGATTGTTGAGTATTTGATTCCTTAATCACTAAGCAGATGGGTATATAACTTAGTATATGACTGAAAATGATGTCCCACCCCTAACATACCATGATTATACCCCTGATTACTGAAATAAAAGTGCTTTTTGAAGCTTTTCTCCTGAAGCTCTCACCGTTAACCATTAATACCGAACAGAATAAAGTGGGCTATATCATTCTATGTCATCATTCTTGCAATTATATAATAAAACGCATTCGTTTCGGACATAAATTCCAAGTATAACTGACCTGCCATGACAGGATAATCAAAGTATTCAGCAGCTGGGTCCAGGTTGACCACCTGAACTGAGCGGTTTAAAGTCTCTGCATGTTGAACCATGGTGGAGCAGTAGGTACTCTGAGAAAGAAAAACAAAAACCGTTAGGAAACGTAGTGAGAAATTATTCTCTTTCTAGAAGACGGGACAACCTCATGCCAGATAACACGTTAGCCGAACCACCTAGCATAAATTACCTTGCCGCTTCCAGCAGGGCCCATAATTAACTGAGCATAACGAGGCATATTCTACCTCTGGTGTAAAATCTTATTCCCTCTGACTTTCACCCTTTATGAACTGCCACGATAGTTAAGCCCACTACAATTAGCACAACACTTTAGTACCACTGTTTTACTAACTCTTACTCTTCGTTTGCGGACAACACGCTGTGGGTACCACTACTGTCATCTACTGGTTAGAGTGTAAATTAGCACTCTCTCGCAAGCTGTAGGTAAATATTAATTTAAATAAAATATAAAATAAAAAACCAATAGCCACTTTTACTTCTGTAATAATGATTATTATTATTATTTTTTATATAAGTGATCTAAATGTTCATATTTGTACGGAAGAGGATTAGGGCCACTGAAAAAAATCCAAAAAGTTAACAGATTTTTAAATATTTTTTCAGTTTAATATGGGGGGGAAAAATCAGAATTGTGACTTTTATTTCAGAATTCTGACTTTAATCTCAGAATTCTGACTTTTTTCCCCTCAGAATTCTGACTTTAATCTCAATATTCTGACTTTTTCCTCGGAATTCTGACTGAATTCCCTCAGCTAACAAACATTTTAGCATCAAGCCATAGCCATGTTTGTTTTAGAGAGGGCTCGCTTGTTTTAATCACCTTCTGCTCTTCCATTAATGAAATAGCATCACCAGGGACCCCTCGGGCATGTAAAAGTTGCCTAATTCCGTAATTTTCCACCAATGTGTCACTAGGGTGGCCATTTCTATAACACCAAAAAGGAGGACATTGTGCGGCATATCAATTACTAAGGTGTACATAAGAATCGGGTAAAGTCACATTTATAGTACAATTCTTAGTAGTTTAAAGATGATGCTTGTGTAGTTGAATAGAACAAAATATTAAAGAGATGTAAAAAAAGAATTGGTTCCCAGCATTTGTATGTGGTGTTTAAAAAGTGACTATTTTTTGACACGATTAATTTGAGCAGAACTGCTGCAATTGATCATAAAGCAGTTGTTTGGAAAAGAAGCTTGAGGCGGAGAGAGAGCTAGAGAATAGGACAATACAAATGTCAAAAAGTGGCTGGAAAAGAGGAATTCGTGACATGGCTGCAGCCTGTCGAGAGTAAAGATGATTTCACCATGTATATATATATATATATATATATATATATATATATATATATATATATATATATATACACAAACTTGAGTCATGGAACTGTGCTTACAGCTCCTTATTTCATGTATACTAATAACTTGTGTACATGATACTTGTTGATGAAATTAAAATTATTTCTAATAGCATTAAAAGAGCATTAAATTAGAGTTCCTCATTCCGGTATAAACCCTGTGAACGTTTAATTTAATATGACATATTAAAAAAAATCCCCATCATCATCCAGCAGATGTTCAGTTTCTGCCCAAATATTTTCTCTTTCTGCTGTGGATTTTTGTAACAGGAATAAACAGGATCATCCATAGTTTGTATGAACTATGTTTGTTCTCCGCTTCCAAACTCATCATCTCTTCATCCATTCCTGCAATAAGAATTTTTTGGTCTGTTGAAGCACCAAAAGTCTGCATCCAGTTATTTAATTAATTGCTCTTAATTTTGGGAATATATACGAACTATGCTCTAATTTCTAGTAACCGACCTGTTTTTACTATAATTTAATTTGACAAACCGGGTCTTCACTACATTCTTTATCCTGTTTGGTGCGATTGCAATTGCGGGTCTTGATCTGGACTGACGGGAGCGGAGACAAAAAGAGCTCAGTTCCGTATTTTGACGGTGAAAGACGGAGAAGACGTACGTGGACAGAGACGTGCGGAGGAGTAGCGGAGGATGTGGAACAGCTCTCATTGATTTACATGACAGACAAGTACTTCGCACGACGTACTTGAGCGGAGCGGAGCACTGACAGAGTATGTGGAATCTGGGTGTAAAGGAGGGCAAATACACGTCCGGCTGGATGCGGCGCCGGACGCCGGACAGTGCAATGAAAATCCGGACTGTCCGCCCTAAAGCCGGACATCTGGCCACCCTATGGCCCTCTCAAACAACTCACATCTTTGTCAGTGAAGCTGAGTGCTTCCACATATCTTCCTTTATGGTGCCCATCTACATTAAGATCCAAAATTCTCATTGAAGATTAAAGTAACAATTCTGAGATTAAAGTCAGAATTCTCAGAAAAAAGTAAGAATTCTAAGATAACGGTCAGAATTCTGACATTAAAGTCAGAATTATGACATTAAAGTCAGAATTCGGATAAAAAAACTGAAATAAAATTAAAAAATCAGTTAAGTTTTTTTTTATTTTTTCAGTTTCCCTAATCCTCTTTAGTACATTTGTTGTTGTTTTGAAAATGGAAAGAAAAAATAGAATAGAACAGAAATTCCCTTTATTGTCCCACAATGGGCAAATTCTGGTTTTTTCAGCAGCAAAAAGATTATAGAAAAAAACGTCACACAAACATGGACCTTAGAAAAATGGAAAAGAATAACATACAGGTGCTGGTCATAAAATTAGAATATCATGAAAAAGTAGATTGATTTCAGTAATTCCATTTAAAAAGTGAAACTTGTATATTATATTCATACATTACATACAAACTCATATATTTCAGATGTTTATTTTGTTTAATTTTGATGATTACAAATGACAACAAATGAAAATCTCAAATTCATCATATCAGAAAATTAGAATATTGTGAAAAGGTTCAAAATTGATGGCCCCTGGTGCCACACTCTAATCAGCTAATTAACTCAAACCACCTGCAAAAGCCTTTAAATGGTCTTTCAGTCTAGTTCTATAGGCTACACAATCATGGGGAAGACTGCTGACTTGACAGTTGTCCAAAAGACGACCATCGACACCTTGCACAAGGAGGGCAAGACACAAAAGGTCATCGCTAAAGAGGCTGGCTGTTCACAGAGCTCAGTGTCCAAGCACATTAATAGAGAGGCGAAGGGAAGGAAAAGATGTGGTCGAAAAAAGTGTACAAGCAAGAGAGATAACCGCACCCTGGAGAGGATTGTGAAACAAAACCCATTCAAAAATGTGGGGGAGATTCACAAAGAGTGGACTGCAGCTGGAGTGAGTGCTTCAAGAACCACCACACACAGACGTATGAAAGACATGGGTTTCTGCTGTCGCATTCCTTGTGTCAAGCCACTCTTGAACCACAGACAGCGTCAGAAGCGTCTTGCCTGGGCTAAAGAGAAACAGGACTGGACTGCTGGTGAGTGGTCCAAAGTCATGTTCTCTGATGAAAGTAAATTTTGCATTTTCTTTGGAAATCAAGGTCCCAGAGTCTGGAGGAAAAGAAGAGAGGCACTTCATCCACGTTGCTTGAAGTCCAGTGTAAAGTTTCCACAGTCAGTGATGGTTTGGGGTGCCATGTCATCTGCTGGTGTTGGTCCATTGTGTTTTCTGAGGTCCAGGGTCAACGCAGCCACATACCAGGAAGTTTTAGAGCACTTCATGCTTCCTGCAGCTGACCAACTTTTTGGAGATGCAGATTTCATTTTCCAACAGGACTTGGCACCTGCACACAGTGCCAAAGCTACCAGTACCTGGTTGAAGGACCATGGTATCCCTGTTCTTAATTGGCCAGCAAACTCTCCTGACCTTAACCCCATAGAAAATCTATGGGGTATTGTGAAGAAGAAGATGCAATACACCAGACCCAACAATTCAGAAGAGCTAAAAGCCACTATTAGAGCAACCTGGGCTATCATAACACCTGAGCAGTGCCACAGACTGATCGACTCCATGCCACGCCGCATTGCTGCAGTAATACAGGCCAAAGGAGGCCCAACTAAATACTGAGTGCTGTACATGGTCATACTTTTCATGTTCATACTTTTCAGTTGGCCAACATTTCTATAAATCCTTTGTTTTTATTGGTCTTCAGTAATATTCTAATTTTCTGATATGATGAATTTGAGATTTTCATTTGTTGTCATTTGTAATCATCAAAATTAAACAAAATAAACATCTGAAATATATGAGTTTGTATGTAATGTATGAATATAATATACAAGTTTCACTTTTTAAATGGAATTACTGAAATCAATCTACTTTTTCATGATATTCTAATTTTATGACCAGCACCTGTATTAGTGTTAAAAGATAAACAATAAAATACTGTAAAGTATTTTAACAATATATAAATGTGTACCTGAAGGATAAAATAACCATTATACAGCTATGGACATTTTTACAGCAATGGATATTTGAAAAATAGCAGCAACATCAGAGATGTAAAAAATGACAGCAGCATGTCAATTTAACTAAGATAAACCTGCGCAAAATCAGCATGGATGTAACAACTTAAAATACATATCCAGTTTCAACTGTGTACGTCCCACTTTAAATTAATTCATAAACGTATCCATCTGTTTATAATTTTTTTTATCAATTGATTTTTATTTTTAACTTTTTACAAGACGTTCTTTTTCAAACCTGTAGCTCCAACTCCAGCACAGTAGGAGGGGCTAATGCGTCCTAACAGAAAGAAGTGAACAAGGAGAGGGAGCAAGTAGAAATAAAGGAAGACGCTGAGCCAGTTGCTTTTAACATGCAACACAGCCGTGCAATGATAATTAATAAGCTCGCTGGACTAACTGTCTGAAATAAGCCATCGCTGGGAACATTAAAATGTCTAGGCGGGGGGAATGGAGTTGACATGTTCAGGTTGAAGAAGAGTATCCGGGTGAAGGTGGATTTGTTATTGGTATGTATCCTGCTCGGGGTAAATATAGTCTACAATCAACATTTTAACGTTTAAAGCTACGCTGCTGAAGTCAATCTTTATTGATTTTTCATCTCTAACAGCTGCTACTCGGAGGTAATTTTGGTCAGACGGTTAAAAGTTTATATACTTCATTAAACGATTCCAATTCTCCTCTCCTACGTGTCTAAACTAGTCTGATCCCGCCCATTTAATAGCGGACTTTAAGATCGGAATATCCCGAAAATGATGCAACAGCCTCTCCTTAAATGCATCATCTGCAGTTTTATTTGTAAGAAACTTGTCTTTTTGTTGGGCCAACATTTACATTTACAATACATGTGTTTTTTGTTTGGCAATCACATCATTTAACAATTAAATTATACAGTAAAATACTTTGGCAAGCAGCCACAAAAGGCTTTGTTTTACTTATATATTTAATCCTCAACTAATTTAGTTCTTATTGTGAATTTTAGCTATACAGAAAGAGCAATTGATTAAGAGCAGTAATTGTACCAAAAACTTTTAGAAATATATAAAGACTTTGCATTCAAGATAAAAAATAAATAAAAAAATTCCCAATCAATATGTTTTATCCAAACAGCTTTAGCTTCATCTGGTTTTAATTCTGTATGAAATCTTATTAAAGGAATCTTTTTCTATGCAGTTATTAGTTTATAGATTGAAAAAAGTAATTGATTGATCAAAAAGCAATTATTAAAATAAATTTTTGATGCATAATTGGAAACTATTTATATAACCGTTTTAGTTTTTATCTAAGTATGCTTACAACTGGTTTATCAGTCTGTCCTCCTAATGAATAAACTACTTTTTGTAGCTATAAGGCGGGAAAATCCTAACACAGGTTAGTCCTGGAAAGATGTGTGCAGTTTAATTTACAGGCTATTAAAACATAGTTCTTAAAACAATAATTACAAGTTTACTTAGTCTGTTTCTTTTTCCCAATTACTTATTTTTTTTATCAAATACAGTAACAAAGTAGGTTATATCATATGCTGGGCTTTGTGTGATTTAAAAAAAATATGCTTATTGCACAGTTGCATGTTTCCATGATCTCTTACTTTTATCACGGCTGCACTTTAAAAAATGAAAAATGTCTTGAGAGTTGTACTAAATGAATTTTTTTTGTGTCCAAAGTGATTATATATAAGTTATTGATACTAAAGTTAAAGGTGGTCGTCATTCTGCTTGTTACAAATGTCAATTTTTATAATGAAGAGTAAAAGGAAACTGTGAAAATGATACCCTTTGCTTTGTCCCTGTGTTTAGAGTTGCAGGCTATGAGTGTGGATAATGGAGGATGGTCATAGTGGGGACTTGGACTACCTGATCCAAGATGACGACACTATCATCGAGGGTGTTAGCAACCAGGTGTTGTTTGTTGTGGTCGTCAGTTTCACCTTTCTGGCAGGCATCCTCACTCTACTCTGCAGGTAAACAGTTTGGTCAGATCAACAAAAGATTGAGCTAAAATTGGTGATATATATATATTTTTTTTTATGTCAAAAAAACTTCACCAAATCAAAATTCTTTGTTGATTGTTGAGTTCAGTTTTTTTTTGCTTTTTTTTTTTTTTTTTTTTTTTTTTTTACAAAGTGACAGATCTGGCAAGTTTTTTCAGAAATGGCCAAAACATTGAAAAACTAAGAAACATATAAATGCACTGTCTGCTTCTTCAAGTCCCCCATAAAAATACCACAATTATTTTCTTTTTTTCGTGGATTTCGAGTTTGTAGAATTCTCTAAAAACAACAGAAATATTCCTTATAAAGCAGTTATCAGCAAAAGATTGCAAATGGATCCTCATTTTATTATACAGACCAATCATTAACAATTTCAAGGGGGGGGGGGGGGGGGGGGGGGGCAACAAGAAAAAGAATTGCAAAAAATATCACTTATCATATTACTAACTGTAGTTACACATTCCACCAGGTGGTAACATGTTCACATGAAGCTTCATGAATTGTGGTGATCGTTGCAGCAATTTACGAAAACATTAAAATTCCTCACGAGGCTTCATGTCACCATCACTAATATTTACATAAGGCCGTCTCCCATGTGCTCGTCCCCATTTTCACTTGCCGGTGGTGAGTCTGACGTAGTGGAAAAATTGCAAATCTTCTTTTGGAAAGTAAGCTTTTATGAGTGATGCAAACTTTTAAACAGAGCGTGCACGAGGAGAAATGGGCTTGTTCATGCTCTTGCACATATTTAATAGGGATTTCCTCTCGGAAGCGGTTACAGGGTTGTGCATGTGCATTTTTTTAAAAAGTAAATAGGGCGGATCTTTTCTAAAACTTTCGAAAATCCTCCACTATACCTTTAAGTCACCCTGACATGGAAGTCCTCCATGTCTGACCTGAGGTATTGACAAGGAAAATCTGTCCGGCTCTTGCTTCAGTCCAGAACTACCAGTTGTTAGATTGTAAAGGTCTCTCTAATAGTAATAAATTTCAAGATATATATATATATATATATCTGAACCTCTTGTAATCTGTTAGGTGTTTTCAAAAATCCTTTTCTAAAATACTGAGTTGCAAAATATCTATATAATCATTAAAAAGTTTCCTTTTGTCCATTCCAGACACGAGGAGCAAAATATTCATCCTGAGAATCAGGAACATGTCCGAGCAGTCCGTCAACAGCTTCAAACTGAGCAGGTATGGAGGGTAACGCAACTCAAATTCTTCCAGATCGATGAATTTAGCAACTGCAAACAGATGAATCAGTGCAAAAAGAAAAATACTTTTAATCACTATGATTTCTTTCCAATAATTTCAACACGTCACATTATGTTGCAAAATGCATCAGATACTTTTGATACAAATCTTGAAAGAAACTTTTCTTATATTTTTTTTAGTTAATCTTCCTTTTTTATTGTTAATCTTAAAACATTTGCCTGGAAATAGAAGCAAGGGAAGTAAGAGACTTTTATTAGGTTAAAAAACTATTAGGTTAAAAATAGTTTACAAATAAAACCCATTTTGACTACCAAGATTACTTATTTTGTTATCTGTTTAATAACTGGATTATTTTTGGAATTTTATGCTTCATATTTCTGTTCTTCTTTTCTTAGGATGAAAATCCGCAGGCAGAGGCCAGACAGCAGTATTACACAGACATGTCTTGCCCTGTGTGTTTACAACAGGCTGTGCTGCCTGTGGAGACCAACTGTGGACACCTTTTCTGTGGTAAACATGTAAAATATTTCACAAATTTATGTTTAACTTGCATTATTGGTGAAATTAGACTGGAGTATTTATTTATTCATATTAATACGCCATAAATCTTCTCATAAATTCTGCTTTTTTATGTTGTTTTTTTTTTGCCTAGGCTCTTGTGTTATAGCTTACTGGCGGTATGGCACCTGGCTGGGTGCAGTCAACTGCCCAATCTGCAGACAAATGGTGAATGATTGCATTTCAGTGTTTCATACTTTGTCTAAAAACCTAAGAAGAGTTTTTGTGTCATAGTGTTTCTAATTAAATTTTCTTCTTTCTTTATAGGTAACTCTGCTCTTCCCATTGTTTCATGAGCACGCTGCTCCTCAGAGGGTGCAGGATGGCGAGGCAGAACCTCAATTTATTTTACGAGACATCAATGATTATAATCGCAGATTTTCTGGCCAACCAAGATCTGTGAGTCTCCCTTTCTCTTTAAACACATTAAATTACTTTAAATTGTGTTTTGCAAAACTACCGTTATTGTAATTGAAATGTAAAGGTATTCAAAGTGTATTAAAATGTTTATTATTTTTACATTTTCAAATGTCTTTATCTAAGCTACTAATTTGTGCATAGCCCTGAAATTTAGAGCAGCATGCAGGACCCATCATTATATTTGTATTTACAATGGATGATAACCTAGTGACTTCATTTTTGGTAAGAGTAGCACAACCTTACATGTATGCAGAAAATAACATGTAACATGAGTCCTCATTTTAAAAATGTTTTACATAAAATAAAACAAAAAAACAAACTGCATTTCTATCCCCGAGTGATTTATGTTAAACCTGTTTCTTCTGACTGAAAATGTTTCTTCTGACTGAAAATGGGAACATTTAGACTTGAACAGCCTTTATTGTCATTTTGTCTGCACAGTGTATACAAAACGAAAACTTTGGAGGGAAAAGAGGAAACAGTGAAAAAAGGGATTAAGCATGATGGCAAAAAGTTGTTTTTATTGTTGAGACGAATATGATAGGATTTTAACATATTAGGAAAAAAAATCTTTTTTTTTCCCCCAAAAAAAATCTTTTTTTTTTCTCAATCAAAACTGATTTTAGTTAGATACTAAATTGTTTTTTCTGAAACAAACGACCTACTTGTTGTGGTTGAATTAAGATTATTAAAATCTGTATCTGTCGGGGGTACAAATCAATTTTGACTTTACTGTTATATTTTGTATATTTATACTTTTTATAACCCATTAGTTTTATTTAGTTTAGCAAAAACAGCTTAAGAGACTGAAGACCCTGAATAATTTAGAGATATTGTCAAAAGTTTCCTTTAATCTTTGTTTTATCTTTGAGACATGTTATTAGGAAAGACTAAGATCGATAATGTTAGTAAAAGGTGAAATATTTGTGCTGCTATAAGGTTTATGCAAAAGTAACTTCTTAAAAAGGGATGTTTTCCCAAAGCCATTTGTCATAACAGCTTATAAATCCTTACAATATTATAATGTCTGTTTTCCTTTTTTTCCCCATCTGTAGATCATGGATAGGCTGCGCGACGTCCCCACCCTTCTCCGTCATGCCTTCAGGGAGATGTTTTCTTTGGGCGGACTTTTCTGGATGTTCCGGATTCGAATTCTTCTCTGCCTCATCGGTGCCATTACCTACCTGGCCTCGCCACTCGACATTCTCCCCGAAGCGCTTTTTGGCCTTCTGGGTTTCATGGACGACTTCTTCGTGATCCTCCTCCTGTTTGTGTACATCTCCATCATGTACAGAGAAGTGGTTACGCAGAGACTGAACGGCTAGAATAAGGATGCTCTAGGAAAATGGAAATGATTATGTGACTTTGATGTGTTTAGAAAAAAAGAAAATAAATGAAATGTGAGGGGAGTTTGGTAATAAAATGGGGATTTTTCTCTCAGGGCTTTGCTTTAATTAAATGGACTGTGAGGTTAGCAAAGCATAGTGAATGTTGACTTTCGATATAAGAGTTCCCATTAAAATTCAAAGTTTAAAGGAGTTCAGGTTAAACAAGAGTTGAGAATAAATTAAAATGTCTAAATAAAGAATTGCTTTAAGACTTGCACATTTTTGACTATACAGTTATGTGGATATCAGCATAATATGATCAACTTTGCAATGTAATAACATCCTAAAATTCACATAATTATCAATCTACATGTAACCTGTCCGTGTGGATTCTCACTTTTAAGAAAAATTTTTGAATGACTATTACCTATTACACATTACCTGTTTAAGCTGACTTGTCAATACACTAATCTGTAACTATGCATATTTCATGGTGACTTGAAAAATGATTGTTAAATGGGTTGTAAAAAAAAAAAAATCTTTATTTTTTTAAGTGGACAGTTTAGGATTCGGTGATCAAATCCTGCTTCCTGCATGCAGTCAGGTAATGCTTATTGCTGTCTTGCATGAGTTTCTCTTTCTGTTAAACCCATTGTAAAAATTGATTATTGCAGACAGTTTTGAATGTAAATGATCTAAAAATGAATGTGAATTCAATTTGTTGTTTTCTGTCATTCTATTAATAGTTAATTTGGTTAATTGTGCCAAGAAATCCAATTTTTAATTTAACCATTTTTTTATTTTATTCTATTTTAACTGTTGAAATTAACAATATAATGCAGATCTCTTTATTGAAAGTTGCAGATAGTTTTGCCATATGCATATACTTTCTTCATAGGACGAAACATGTTAAATGTAGGAGTGTGCTGCTGCTGAAGAAGTATGTGGAAGATATTGCATTTGTTTGTGCAGAACATGTTCAACCAATATTTTCACATTTTGGACTTTCAACTCCATAAATTTAAAAGTGAGTAGATGTGACAGGGAAATATAAAAGGCTGCCTTATGTGTTTATTACTGGCAAAAACACATATCTTTAATTGTTTTAATTTGATCTTGTGCAATGCCTTTTAAAGGGAAAGGCATATCATTTGCTTCCATCTGCTGTTAAATTGAATCCACATAAAGTTTTTAATTTGCTTTTAAAAGCAAATGTACATTGTCATTGACATTCCTTGAAAAGATGTGTTAAATGTCTTAAAATCATATTCTATTACAGTCGGGTCATAAGCAATGCTTTAAAAAGATCTAACTACATTTAAGAGTATTTCAAAAATGTATTTCTTTTTGACAAAATCAATCAAAAATGTTTGTGGAGTGATTGGTTGTCCTACATTTTTCATACCCTTAGTGAAATACAGGACAATTAACACAGTGCCAGTAAGAAGCTTAAATGCACTTATCACTGATATTAATATTTTCCATATGCACAACCTCTGTGTCAATCAGCATTTAACATCTGAAGCATAGAGACAGGTCTCAACAGTATAGTTAGTTTAATCTTAACTAAATGATGGTCTTGTTTTATCAGTTCAACCCACAGATCTCTCATATAATATGGTGTCATGCACTGACATGGGGGGGAAAACATTTTTTGTACCTTGGTAACTACTGGGTTTATTTGGGAATACATTTAAAATTGTTCTATTGAAAGGTCCAATAAAGGTATTTTGTATTGTAGAATGCTTTTTTTTCATCTTGCAAATACTCTGTGCCCTAACAAGCTTTGCAAAAAAAAAAGCCCTCAGAAAAACAGATCCCTGACCACATTTATGGTACCCATTGTCCTTTAGACAAGGCAGACAGCACTGTGAGGATCATGTTCTTTGATTTCTCCAATGCATTTAACACAATTCCGGTTGACTTTATCTGAAAAAACTGTGGTCTGTTTGTCAGGAGATCAGACTGATGTGTCAACTGTAAGTTCTTAGCACAGGAGAACCACAGGGAACGGTACTCTTACCATTCCTTTTTGCTATTTACACCTCTGATTTCCAATACACGAAAGAGTCCCGTCATCTGCAGAAACACTGGTATGACTATAGTGTCATCAAAACAAGGGAGAGGGGTGTAGATTTCAGAAAAATAACCAGGAACATTTCAAATGCTATTAACATCATGGGACATGAAGTTGAAGGGTATAACTACCTCTGTATTACCTGGACAGCAAACTTGAATGGAGATGCAACTGTGAAGCCGTCCACAAAAGGGGACAGAGCAGAATGTACTTAAGGGGAATTTAGGTCCCTCAGTATTTGCAGCAAGATGCTGCATATTTTCTATCTGTCTATAACCGAGAGTGTGATCTCTTCTGCCATCATCTGCTGGGGTTACAGCATCAGAGAAAATTGCTTAAGATTAACAAGGTAACAAAAAAGGCTGGCTCTTCCCAAGGAACTTGTCTAGTGCCTCTGGAGTAAAGTGAAGACCTCTGTAGACTGCAGTGAGCATTAGAAGATTGTTAAGCACCAGATCTGGTGTAAGACAAACCGCTACACAAGATCATTCCTGCAAACATCTATCAACACCTGCAACAATTCATTGAAAAACTGCCCATGATTTACTTAAACATTGAATTACCCCTTTGAGTTTAATGAAGCAGTATTGAACTGTATTTAATTAAATGGAATTCCCTTTTAATCACAAAAATTATGTTAATCTGGAGATTCATAGCCCCACATATTTACATTTGTGATGGTAGGACAGAGGACTTTTTGTTCTCTGGAATTTTGTTCAATTCAGTTTATTTCTATAATGCCAATTCACAGCACCAAGTCATCTAAACGCACTTTACAGATACAATTGAATCGGATCATACAGCCAGATTGGTTGAAAGTTTTTTGTCTAATGAAAACCAGCTGATTGAAACAAATAAATGACTCTTCAGTAATCCCCCACATCAAACATGCTTGTAGTGACAGTGGAGAGGAAAAACTCCCTTTTAACAGGAAGAAAGCTACAGCAGAACCAGTCTCAGTGTGAACGGTGATCTGCTGAGGCCGACTGGGGTTCAAGGAGACAGAAGTAGAGATAAAAAAAATAAACTGTTAAACAGCTACACAGGCAGCCCCGTCCAGGAAACTCACAACCAGGCAGACGAGCTTTGATCCCCAATGGCGGAATGGCGGCCTACTGGTTAGGGCATAGAGCTTGGAATCATGAGGTTCTGAGTTGTAGGCCCACTCCCACAGACTTCCACTCTGGGTCCCTGAGCAAAGACCTCTAACCCCACACTGCTCCCCAGGTCTATAACCAATCTTATTTAGAATGATACTAATTATCTTTTTTTTTTTACTAGAATTAATCTTATGCATATAGAAAACCCTATTAAATCATTGCTGCTAAGAGCAGATGTGATGGATGTTTCAACTGAGCTATGCTCTGGGTGAATTTGGCAACTGTATTAAAAAGAAATCTAGGATCATATTTATTCTCCTCTAATATTAAAGTAAAATATTTTAGCAAAGGGTCTTTTTATACAATAGTTTTTCCAGACAAGCTAGGGTTCTTGTAGGCATGTAGAGCTTAATTTTCTCTCCCGTTTTCCCAGAATTTTGTTTTAAAATGTGTAGCTCTGTATTAAACCAAGGAGCCAGCTTTCTATTTTTCCTCAATCCTTAATTTGTAAAATGGAAAAGATGAAATGGTTGCCCTCTGCAGTATTTGTTCAGCAATACAGAGTAGATAAAACGAGGTGTAAGAATGATTCATGTTTTTCTCTACCCTTTGGACACCATGAAAGACCGCCCACAGTGCTACTACTGTTTTTAAGCAATCCTAAGCTGCATGACAATCACTGTCACATGACCAAATACCAAATTAACCTATCCCCTCCCCTTCCTCCTGAAACAAAAACAGAAACTACAAAAAATGCTATACTGTAGTGCTATCTTAATATTTTTAATGGAACAAATTACCATGGAACATTTGGTTAAAAAAAACAAGCAAATTTACGAAAAAGTTTTTTTTCAAATCTCCAAATGTATTTCCAATTAAAGGCGAGATATTTCAATTTTATTCTAGTGTGGGTGTGAGTGATTGTGTGAGAAACTCCCCCTGCAATGAAGTATATAAGCTTTTCATATATCCTTGCCACTTCCATCAATTAATGCCTTGTTTGTTTTTTCTTGTTACTTGGTGCTATATTTTTGAAAAAAATGTTGCACTCTTTTTGTCAGTGTCTCTAACAGAAGATAAATTATCCTATATAGTGATTTAAAGGCAAGTTCTTTTAAAAACCAAGTTCTGTTTGGAATTTTATAATTTAATTAGGATCTATTGGTGCTTCACATCCCAAAATGACAATCAAACCCTGAGTAAATCAAAGTCTTATCAGAGGTTTGAGCAACTTCCACCTTCTTTCTGGTATTATACGCACCTAGCTTTCTAGCCCCTCAGAACTGGTTTGTAGCGAAACTTATTCATAAGTTTCTTACCCTGTATCATGTATTTCACCATTACATAACAGCCGAAATACTTGTCATACCAGTGCTGCGATTATCTTGGTGTGTTGCTGCTCATCCTGAAAAATCAGAGCCAGTGTCATATAATCTTGGATGAGCAGAACAGGGGCAGGTCTATATAGTACTAACCTGACAACAGCCAGATGCATGTCTCGCTCCGCCTAGTACCACCAGTGGTGTCAAAATACACACATTTGTTACTTAAGTAGAAGTATAGATACTGTAGTTTAAAAACACTCTGGTAAAAGTTTGAAGTATCAACTTGACCTCTGTACTCAAGTAAAAGTGAAAAATTATGTGCTCAAAAAAATAACTTAAATTATAAAAGTATAAAGTAACCTTTAAAAAAAAAACAGCCAGATGCCACGATATGAATTGAAAGCTCAGTTTTTCGACTATTTTGAAAAATTCTTTGCGATAGGGCCAAGGATGAGGGAGGTCTTGTTTGTCTCCATCTTCCGATACGCTCTCGCCTGTGTCCGACCTTTCAGACTTTTCAACATCTTTTTCAGAATCCTATATTGTAGCATGGCATAGACAATTCACGTTTACAGTTTGAAGAACATCTGCTTGCTTCTGATGATTTCCATTGACTAACTAATGAGTGTTTGCATTATATGACTCATCCAATTCCACTAGTTTTCACTAGATGTGGATGGCGCCAATGGTCTGCATTGGATGGCACACATGACATGAAATAAATATTTATAAATATTAAACCGAAGCCAAGAGTAACGTTTTAAAAATGTAAGGAATAAAAACTACAGATACTTGTGTGAAAATGTAATGAGTAGAAGTCAGAAGTAGGAAGAAAAATAAGTAATGGAGTAAAGAATAGATACCTAAAAAGTATACTTAAGTACAGTAATGAAGTATTTGTACTTCATTAATTGACACCTCTGAAGGATCAGATCAGACTCTTCACCAAAACTAGTTAGACATTACAAATGGAGTGCATATAAATATAGAAATAACACTTTTTAACTTTTTCTTGAAAGTTATGACTAATGTTTCACTAAACAGTGTAATTTCATTTATTTATTTAGATAAAACAAATGGTAATACATATGGCAAGATAAGATTTCTTTAATCGACTTTCTGAAGTTCAATTTGAAGTTCTGCTGACTATCTCCGCCCACGCCGCTTCCAGTAAGCTCCGGCTTGGGCAAAGCAGCGAACCCAACCTCTGGCCGACGGATTGGTGAGACACCCTAGAGCAGGCAGAGCAGAGCCCTCTGGACTGTATGAAGCTCGCTGCTAAGTTCGGGCTCCGTTCGCAACGCAGTCGGCCAGCCTACGTGAACTAACCATGAGTACCTCGGAGTCCTTGGACCGAATGGAACTATGTGAAAGTCTCCTGACATGGGTCAGTAATTAAACCACAGTGTTTTTTTATTGATAGACAGCTCTCCGGCGCCGCGGCGATACTAGCTAGCATTGAAAAGCTAACGATAGCTCCGGTGCTAACAGAGGAAACGTTAGCTGGCTAGAGGAAAATGACACTTTGGTTACGTATGCAGGCCAGCGTTTTGCTGTGTTTAGCCTCCATTTACCATCGTCTATTCATCATTTCGATTCGGATATAAATAAAATGCGCTGCTACATAATGTTAGCTAAACTTTATGGTCCTGAATCTCAGCTGTTAGAACAGATGGGACAAACATCAGAGGTTAGACAGGCTATAATTTAACATTTCTTTGCAGAAGCCGTTTTTTCCACCCTTAGATCGTTCAACGTGTCTGCTCTCAGACTGAATTCCTGTAATTGTTGTCCAGGGTAGCTGGTGATTACTAGTCTTTCCTCATTCCTTCTACTGATCGAGCTGTCAATTGCACGAAAACCTGCTATGTATTGATTTGTATTCACTCTAAATGTAGACAAACCTAAGAATATTCATCTAAACTACAGGGTTGGATAGCTGTCAGACCCACAAGTCGTGTGGTTTTTTAATCGTTCATGTTTACTTTGTTGGAAAAAATGAAATGTCCCAAATCTCTCTTTCTCTGTACTGAGATAAAAACAAAAGTGATGCTCATCCCGTGTGAGAAACTATAAATTGTTTTATATTTTATCAGTGATCTCAGGAAACTGGTTCCCGAAAAGTAGATTTAATTTACCTTTTACTTAAAATCCATCAAAACAAACAACTATTGCAATGTTCTGTCTATAAACTAATTAAAACAACACAATTCTTTCCCCTTCTATATGCCTGATCAAATATTTCCTAGTAGACACCGATTTACTGTGATTCTGTATTTTTATAGCTTAATTTTGACAAATTCCCATAAATAACAAAAATGTAATAGTTTGTTTGATGGGGATTTAGAGTCTGAAAGAATATTAAGGAACTGCAAGATCATCCCAATTTTTACATGAAAGTATAAGCCTCTAACTTTTATCTGAAAAAAAAAACAATAATAGGAAACAACAAAAAATAAAAAAAAAATTGTAAAATAAAATTGACTGATTATTCCAGTTTCTTGATCAGTTAATTGATGCATTTGGATTTTATGATCTCTATCATAGATCCTACAGCACTCTGTTTCTAGTTGATTGTTTTTGTTTAACAAAATTAGCATGAGCGTTAAGATTGGCTGCAAAAGAAAAGCTTAGCTGTTTATGTAACAGAACTCTAAAACCTTTCTTTGTATTTAACACCACCGATTGTGGATTGTCAAAGATGCTTTGTTATGGAAACTTTGCATGAGGAACATGTTGGCACACAAACCATCTGCATAGGTCAGTAGTGTGTGGAAAAAGAAATGGCATGTGTCACTGATCGAAGTGCTTGATACATTCTTGCTGGTTTGTATCTGTATTCCTCAGCACTGGTTTTTACATCATGTTGTCTAGACACAGGCTGGAAGAGCATCTCTTTAGAGATAACAGAAACAATGCAAAACAGATATGTTGTTCTTTTCATTGTGGTACAAAAACATCCCTCATATACCTGTTATGCGTTGTTGATTTGATAATGAGTCAGATTTTAATCTGCCATTTATGCTTCAGGCAGGATATAATATATTCAATGTAAGTTACATATCTGGTTAGACAATGTGTTAGATGCCATTTGCTGACTTAGTGATAATTAAAATGTTCTGTGTAATTTCAAATCATTTCAGTTCCCACTTGTTGTGGGAAAAAGTTATTCAATTATATAGTCCAGATAAAAAAATGGCAAACGATGGTATTTTATTTTACTTTGCGAAGTTAAAAGAGAATAAGACAACATACAGCCCTTACAGCATAATGTTCAGCCCTGGTCTTTCCAGACAGTTTGTCTCTGTTCCTTACAGTGATGGAAATGCTGGGAAGGTTAACAATTTACAAATATTTTTTGGCTTTGCAGTTAAAACAGACTGAGTAAAAACATTTTTCAGTAAGTAAATAGAAAATCTGAACCCCTAAATCTGTATATATAACATTTCTACATCCACTAGTAAATCCACTTGAAAGTAAACAAAAGTTCAGACTTTTTAACTGCATTCTCAGGCGAGGCAGCAATCAAATTTCACCTGCTTTGCCAAAATTGTTCCATTCACCTCCCTAACTTAGCCACTCTCGCCTCAGTGTCATTCCACTTTGCTTCTCTCCAGATCTTTCCTCTACATATAGATAACAGAGAAATCCATCGCTCCAGCTGCGAAATTCGCGTTCGGTGTAAATGTACCTTTAAAGTTCTACCTTTTGGTAATGTTTGAAAATACCCCATTCCCATTATTCCCATTTTAGCATTTATTTTCTTTAAAAAAGAAATATGATTATGAAAATGTATAATATCCTACAATTAAACAAGGTTATACTCTCTTATTACCATTGAAATTGTCCCAAAAAACATCTTTCTTAATTCTTAAAAGTTTTAAAAGCTTATAATTAAAATAGAATACCTCTGATTACTATCATAGTTGCTTAAACTGCAGCCTGCTGTTTTATCTCCAACAGGGTGAGGCATTCTCTTTCCATCTCTTTTCCCCCAACTGTTTCCACAAACCTATGGGTGTTTCTTTTCTCTTTGATATTCTGGGAACTCTTTTGTTTTGATTTTACCTTTATTGCTTTAATTTGAACATTTTATCTGTTTATCTTTTTTATACTGCTACTGCTTCAGAGAGGCTTAATGTTTTAATGTAGTGTTTGCTTTGAAAACCTTTTTTTTTTTCTGCCAGATTTAGCTGTGTGAGAATACTTTCCTTTGTGAATTAGCTGATGTAATCGAAGTGTTTCTTGATGTTCTTTGAACTGGGAGGTGGGCTCAAAGAAAACTGGTTATAATCTAAAGCAAGTGTGGGTGTGGCGAAACTTGAGTCTGATATTACATCATGGTTAGCTTCCAGATTAATTGTATTGATTCAGCATCACTGTTTATGCTAGTTTTATCACGTCTCTTTATAATCAAGAGGTGATTTACTCAACAGCTGATGATAATACAGAAAATAGCATAAAAATAACCTGAATGAAGCAGCGAACGAATATAAACTCAATAAAATGTATGTTATTTGTAGGGCTGAAAGATTAATTGTGATTAATCAATTATTAAAATAATCGTCAACTAATCTGCTAATGAATTAATCGTTAACTGGACTGTAGAGGCTTTAAAACCTGCCTTTAGCTGACAGAGTGAGATTGAGCAGCAATTATACTAAAATTGTAAAAAACAAACAAAAAAAAAGTTAACATTTTGCTTTTTCGATAAAAACCTTTTGCATCTGCCAATATCCTCTATCCCAAACTCAAGTGGAAAAGTTTTACCTGGTTTAATTTTGTAAAAAATCTTTTCAGATCAATCGATTTGCAGAATAATCGTTAGTTGCAGCCCTGGTTATTTATAATACTTACAGCTGCTGTGATAACATATTTTTAAATTCAATTGTTACTCCAATTTAGTTGGACTAACTAAAGTAATCCATCCTTTTGCAAATTTGTTTAGTTATGGATGAACAGTAACAGTTTAGGATTATAGTGGATCAAGTACAAGATAAAAGTTTAAATAAATCACTTTGACAGCGGGTGTTCACCAACTCTTAACTAAGCATTGTAAAGCAACATAATACCCGCTTAACAAATACACAATGTGCCTGCAAACACATGCAAACTTGTTTGTACCTGCAGAGTAGATCTTTAAAGATGCAATTCAACAGATAGTGAGTGCAACCCTGCAGATTTTATTCTAATGACACAACAACACAACTTTATATGTGAAGTTTAGGCAAATAACACGTACAACATGGGAAGTGAATTCTCAAGTTTTGAACTCAACTTCTGTTGCAGTTTTTGCTTATTTTTACAGCACAATTTACATTCAGGCACAAATTCACAATTCTGCATCCATTATGGCCCTAAGGAGGCATAGGGACACTGACATTGAACAAGTATGCGTGCAAGTAAACATATATGGACCATTAGAAACAATGAAGGTAAAACACGCCTAACGTTGATAAAGAGAAAATTTCTATTAGAGCCCGACTGATATGGGATTTTGAAGGCTGATATTGGGGGCTTTAGAAACTTTAATCTTATATATTGGCCGATATCTGATATATATCAGTCAGAATATAAATAAAAACAATCATGGACATACGCAAAATATGCACTCTCTAACTATAGTCTAACTTAAATTCTCATAATAACCAAAAATGTGATTCAAGAAAAATAAACAGAAAATAGAGCTATGTAAATAAATTAAGAAAATTTTATTTGAACAGTGTATTGGGCTGTTTTTGATGTTGCTCAAATTTTTGGGTTGAAATGATTATATATACACTTCATGCTTTTTGGTAATTAGATTTCAATGCTACAGATGAGCGTTTTAAAATAAGAAGCATCTGCATACAGTTTAAAGTGAAACACTTTTGAAAGACTCATTCACAAAAACACATCACAAAATATAAATATTGATATACACAAGCTACTGAAAAGTTCCCTCCTCCACTTAACACAGGGGACTAAACTAGATTTAAGTAGCAAGTTGCAGCTTTTAAAACAACTGAACTGAATTACAACTAAATACATACAGTAAGTTGGAGCCTTTTAAGAATTAGTTTAAAGAAAAAAGATTACTTCTGAATTTATGAGCCCAATTTAAACCTGCATGTTAGCATGAAGTATAGTGGGATACAATATGATAAACGTATTTTCCTTCTAAAATCTATTGTGTATTTCACAAAGAGTAAAGAGTAGACCAGCAGGCAAAGACAACTTTCTTGTCTTTACTATTCTTTTCTAATTTAACTTTTCATTTTTTTTTGTAACATTTCATTTAAAAGTTTTCTTTGTAGCACTTTGAAAGACGCTACCTATGTGAATTGCACTGTACATAATAGTATTATAATTGTTATTTAAATACTTGTCTTTATTACTTTTAGGTACATGGCTTTGAACTAGGGCTGGGCGATATAGAAAAAAAGCTTATCGATAAAAAAAAAATGCATATTTATCGATATCGATAATTATTGAAAAGATTTTAAACCATATTTGATGTGCAGCTTAGGGCTGGGCGATATAGAAAAAAAGCTTATCGATAAAAAAAATGCATATTGATCGATATCGATAATTATTGAAAAGATTTGAAACCATATTTTATGTGCAGTTCTGCCTGGGCTTTTTATAATATTGCTAAATGATTTAATTTTAATAAAGAACACAAACACAGACTTCCAATTAAATATTTATTTAACCAACTTTTTTAACCATAACAGAATTGTTTTAAAGAAAAATAACTTAAAAGACCTGAGTTATGTTATTAAATACTGACAAAGAATAAACTAAAGTGACCAAAATAAATATAACAAATAAACCTGGTTCAGCTTAGTTTCCTGCTTTAACCTGAGTTATTACTTTGAAGTTTCTGGCCCCTCAGCATGTTTCTCTCAATTGTTAGAACTACGTGGGAAACTGCCCAGAACTTTATATATATATTTTCCAGAAATTCCCGAAGATTCCTCGGAGGAGAGCCGCGGCGGGGCCTACACAACTCGTACTCCAGCGGGTGTGTGCGGCTGAGATGATAAAAAAAAAAAAAAGTTGGTTGTGTTATCAGACTGGTTTCACTGGTTCCCGACACATTTTACAGATGACTGTGGTTTGTTTTTTGTCCGACTTGCCATGACCGAAATACTGCCAGACTGCCGAACTACAAAAACCTTCTTTGGAGCAATTTCCTCTGCCTCTCCTGCTGCGACATCTTCATGTGCTCCGTGTTGTGGTTTGAGAGGGCGGCGGTTGGTGACGCCATGCCTGGGTCCGCGATTGTGATTGGTTGGGAGGATGTAGTGACTAGCATAAACCTACATGCTAGGCTACAATGAGAAGGAAGGAAAACTGCGTTTCTTATCGAACTTTTATTGAGCCTATTTTTTTCTATTGCGCCACACGTCTATCGATCGATATATATCGTTATCGAATTATCGCCCAGCCCTAGTGCAGCTCTGCCTGGACTTTTTATGATATTGCTAAATGATTTAATTTAATAAAGAACACAAACACAGACTTCCAATTAAATCTTTATTTAACCAACTTTTTTAACCATAACAGAATTGTTTTAAAGAAAAATAACTTAAGAGACCTGAGTTATGTTATTAAATACTGATAAAAAATAAACTAAAGTGACCAGAAAAGTGACAAAGATAAATATAACAAATAAATAAATGAACCCCCCCATTCTTTGTTTCCTGCTTTAACCTGAGTTATTACTTTAAAGTTTCTGGCCCCTCAGCATTTTTCTCTCAACTGTTAGAACAACATTGGAAACTACCCAGAACTGAATATATATATATATATATATATATATATATATATATATATATATATATATATATATATATATATATATATATATTCCCTAAAATTCCTCGGAGGCGATGCAGAGCCGCGCCGGGGATTACACAGCTCGTACTCCTGCGGGTGTGAGCGGCTGGGATGATTAAAAAAAAAAGTTGGTTTTGTTATCAGACTTCGTTTTCACCGGTTCCCTACACATTTTACAGATAACTGTGGTTTGTTTTTTGTACGACTTGCCATGACCGAAATACTGCCAAACTGGCGAACTACAAAAACCCTTCTTTGGAACAATTTCTTCCGCCTCTCCTTGCTGCGACATCTTCATGTGCTCTGTGCTGTGGTTTGAGAGGGGGGCGCTTGGTGACTGGGTGCCTGCGTCCGCGATTGTGATTGGTTGGGAGGAAGTAGTAACTAGCATAAACCTACATGCTAGGCTACAATGAGAAGGAAGGAAAACTGCGTTTGTTTTTTTTATCGAACTTTTATCGACTCTTTTTTTCTATTGCGCCACACGTCTATCGATCGATATATATCGTTATTGAATTATCGCCCAGCCCTACTTTGAACATAATCTTATTTTCACAGCCACTTTCAAACTGTCAGTATCACAGGAAATCTGCTCATTTCAATAAGGTGGAAATAGCTGGTTTGCACATTTTACCTTTTATGCAGCCTTTGTAGATCAACTGCAGATCTTTACTTATTGCATGGACCAAAAAAGAAAAAAAAAAAAATCAAATTTGAAGATATATAATGTAAATCGTACCAGCTGCCTTGCTCTGCCTGCTTCCTTTTTTCTACTGGCATTACACCTGGCATCTATCACCTCTAATCCGCTATCTGGTCACATAAATGTTTTGTAAATGGAAATTTGAATCATGAATGTGAAGCAACGCTAATTATTATGATTTTTTTTTTTGTACAACAGTGTGAGCCTTAAAAAGGAAAAAAATTGAATTTGTTATGTTTTGGACCTGATGTAGCTTTGAACATGCTCGGTCCTGCAACAGCAGATCTCACTCACTTTTTTATATGTCACAGACAGATCGGTTGTCAAAGATTATAAGGTTATCTCCTATAGCCGAATGTTTTATAACCTTTGTTTTCTTCTTGCTATCTGTCTTTTAAGTGCTGGTTCATTCTACATTTTCTTTCCTTCATGTTTCCTGCCAAAGGAAATTGTTTTGACCAATTGTGACTAGGATCTATCACAGCATTTAGAACAATGTTTTTTCAGGCGCCCAGTTTTACTCAACTGCTTTAGGTCTCACCGCAGAATGATTATTTAAGTGTGTGTTGTTTTGCTATGACTCATCACACTATTTAACAGTCTTCTCAATCAGCAATACTGTATATCCTTATAGCAGCTCAAACAGGAATTCAGCAAGTAACCATTAGGGAAGATCAGATACTCCTAAACCAAAATTTCAATCGTACTCAGCTACAGCTCAGAATGTGCGTCAAAACCGCAGGGTTTAAACGTTCACAGCTCACGATGCATGTTCTTACGATGTACGGCCCGACGCTGTAATGCAATTTATCTGCTCACACTTTACATCCAAAAACCACGCATCGGACTCACCGCCGAGAAAGGCCGCTGGTCGGAGTCGTCAATCTGGAAGAAGAAAAAGAACTCCCATGTTTGCACATGCGCAGTGCGCAAGGTTCCGGTAAATTGGCTTGTAGACGCTTGTAGCACTCAATATCAGGGTTTGCCCACGAGCACCTTACGAGGGCCGACAGAATTTTAAACATGTTTGATTTTCTCCTGACCCGATGGCTCCTCATTGGGAGGTGGTCCTGAGAGGCAGACCGTCCCTCGTTACCCCCTGAATACTAGACAACGCAGGAAGTACGATGAGGCTGAAACTAGGCCCGATCCCAAAAAATTCTCACATGACTGTAGAATCAGCCTAAAAAGGACAAAAACACGTACAGCTGTTTGCCCGGCTTTAGTTATCCTTAGTTGTGGAATAAGTTGTTGAATTAAATGACAGAGTCAAATGTTGATACCAACAGTATAGTTTTGCCTATATTTTAAACTGGCTTGGAACTTGGATCTAACATCTCAACTAGTAGCTCACTAAGTGTGAATAATTTTCCAAAATTTTAAAGGGGATTATGCAATTTTTTAATTTGGTTCTCTGCTGCCAGAAATTGTCCAAGTGCCAAACACAAACCCAATCCAACAGTTTTTTTTTGTTGCAATAATTACATGTTTTGTTGGTGGAAGGAAAACCAACCATATGAAAAGCCTAAAAAGGCCCTTATAAGGCATAAAAATAAGAAATAGAAACAAAACAGCATTAAAAGGTTCATATGCCAAGGAGTCCATAAAGTAGAAGGTGATGCATTAAACTCATTCCAAAGTTGGTCAGAATGGTTCAGTTTGCAGATTTGGACAGCTTACACCTGCATATGTACATAAGATTATGCAGTTAAATATAGTGATAAGATTATTCATGATTAAGTCCTATTCAAAAGTAGAAGATCAATCTACATCATCACTTTTAGGATATGCAACCTCTGATATATCAGGAGAGATTTTATGATATTGGACAACATAAAATCTCCATCAATAAATAAACTGTGGTAAAGCTGGTGATTTACACCCCTACAATCAACCCAAGCAAAGTAAAAATGGAGCATCAAAAATATAAATATTTTTATCTCACACTTTATTTAATGTTACAATTATATTTGGAATAAATCGCAACGGCAACAATTTTTAACATTTGCATTAACACAGCCTGTTAGCAGTTAGCATGATGATAATTTGCATTAAAAAAAATCTTGTAGTAATGCTACTGCACATAGCGGTTGTTTCTAGGTAGTTGAAATGTTATAACAGGACAGTTTACCACTGCAGTAAGGTGGCTACAGTAGCCCTGTAGGAATGGGCTGCTTACTACTCGCTGCATCCTTACTTGTTGTTGAAGAGGCTCTGCTTCTTAAGCTTCTGGGTCTGACTCAAAGATTTATGGTGTCCATTCTTTTTCTGTTTGCAGCCATTTTTCACATGTTTACAGTGGGAATGTAAACATTGAGGTGGGGTTCATGGCCAGGTCTTGCTTTCTTGCATAAAAGTGACCATCCCTAAAACAGCATCTTCTGAAAGGAGCTTGAGATTGGAGAAAATGAGGAGGTGAAATTTCAATAACTCAGGGATGAAACTTTTGTGCAGAAAATTGAATGGATACATTTTTATAGGCTCCTCTCCTTACTTGTTCAAAGGAAGCATAGGTCTCATTTAACATTAGATATTAATCACTATTAATTCGTCTTTGTGATTGGTGTCAACTCTCAAAGCTAAAACATCACTATCAGAAATGAAAAAGTTGTATCAGGACGCCTCTATTTTAAAGCCATTTCATTGAAATGCAACTAAAACTCTATAGTCTTTACAATTAGTACTTTTTAAACCAGATTTAATATAATTTAAACTTGATAGAAGAGTTTAACTTTGATGTAACTACATTGACAACATGGTAGATTTGCTGAAGACTGTGATGGAGGGCGAGTCATACTGGTCTATTACTGGTCTGGGGTTCATTTTTTTTCATAGTGATTTTCTTATATGTAAATATAAATAAAGGGATAATTGTGTCTAAAACACAGTTTCAGAGGCCACTATACCATTACAAGTCAACATGTTGGTGTAATGTCTAATTTCAGTGTATTTTTCTATTCATTTTAGTGTTTGTGGGGAAATGCACTGGACAGCACCCCAGGTTTGAATCAGAGGGACGATACGCATGAAAAAATGGGCGTGGCGGCCTTTATTTCAGTGCAGCAGGGATATTTTTGAATATATTTGCCACAGTGTTTGCTACACTGAAATATTATACAGATGAGAACACAAGGCCAATATGGTCTGTTAATCATTTTTTGGCCAATATCGTACTCATTTCTTATATTGGATCGGGACTTTCTTACTGTAAACCTTTAGAGAGGTCTGAAGGAATGTAATCCTCCATTGCCTACTACAAAATTAGCTGATCTCCTTCATGAGGCACACAGATGCAGCACAGTTTGGGCTAAAGAATATAAAGTTGTATCCGTGCCAATAAGCTGGGAGGGCTTATTATGTAAAATAGATACTACAGCCGAAGAAACGGAATGAATAAAGAAGATACAAAATCCTATGTTATTTTCAGAGCTTCTTCTTATTTTTCCAAGCATGGGAAAGAAAAGACTCATAACTAATATTTCCAACTTTATGTTTTCCTTATGTACAAATTACCACATTCCTGATTCAAAGGCTTCTTCCTGCTTTGGCTGTTGGCCTCTAGACTGAAGAATATAATATCCATTTGAGCTGCATATTTTCTTCTTGGATCCTTCTAGCTGAAGAAAACTACCACAGAGGGTAAAACACAGTGATGACATTGCATGTGAGGTAATGTGGAAATAGGAATAGGATCTGAAATTTTTTGATGTGATAAAACAGAGGAAGTAAGTAAAGGGGATGGGCAAAATGGGCTTAGGCAGGAATTGCAAGTACTTGGGTTTTATTCCCACGAAGTTCCTGCTTAAAGAGCTGTTTTCACTTGCAAATCAACACGTGGTCTAACCTGTTGTTCTTGGCACTAAAACAGGTCTCTGCTTTAAATGGTCTGATATTTTCTACCTGTTTCCTTACCACTGCTAGGATCCTAATACTTGGTGGCATACTGCAGACATTTCTTCTCAAAATTCTGAAAATGCTGGAAGCGGATTTGTAGTAACATTATCGACCTGTCAGCAATCACAGTATTGTGAAATTGGTGCATAATGCACCCAATTTCTTTGTTAAAGTCTATCAATTCTCATGCATTTAAAGTGTCTCTGCAGCATTTTTTGCTGCAAAGATGACACTTTAAATGTGTAAAAAACTTTAAAACGTTTACACATACTGATCTATGTGTCATTAACATTCTCTTAATTGTATTTTGATCAAATTCTGCTGTGGCAATCAGTAACATTTCTTGATTTGATAGCATTTTATCCTTACCATGGGTTTCTGTTTGCCTGTTCATTACACAGATCCAAACATTCGGAGTGGAAGCACCGTGCAAGACGGTAGAAGATTTGACCGGGGGTGTAGTAATGGCCCAAGTCCTTCAGAAAATGTAAGCTTTAAACTCTGAATGAATCCCATTGTTTTTGACTCTTCTTGTAAAGAACCCTAGATTATAAGGCTTATCTTTCTTTTTGCATTTGTGCCTTCATAAAGGTGTTTGTGTCAGATGCTAACATTTTTTTCCTCTGACCTTTATAGAGATATATCGTATTTCAATGATGCTTGGATTAGCAGAATCAAGCCAGAGGTCGGGGACAACTGGAGATTAAAGGTAGGCATTGCACATTCTCAATTGTAAACCAATGGAATTATTTAGCATACAACTAATGTAATGTTTATAACTGTATTGACTATAAGCATCTGTAACAGTGTCCTTAAATGTTTGATAAAGAAATATAATTCTTCATGCAGGTCAGCAATCTAAAGAAAATCTTGAAAGGCATTCTGGACTACTACCAGGAGGTAAGACTTTTCTAAAACCATCAAGTTTTAATGTAGAAAAATGCAAGGTTAGGCTGATTTTGTTTTAGGCAAAAGACTGATAGTTTTTCTTTTCAGGTCTTAGGACAACAGATCAATGATTTCACATTACCAGATGTCAACTTGATAGGAGAGCACTCTGACGCTGCAGAACTTGGGAGAATGTTACAACTCATCCTGGGCTGTGCCGTTAACTGCGAACAGAAACAAGGTACTTATTCAACCAGCTGACAATAATGCTTATAGTTTCAGTTGATTATCTGTTTCTGTGCGGACAGGTCTGATTGATTTTGCTGTTTTGCTTGGTATAGAATACATCCAGACCATAATGGTGATGGAGGAGTCGGTGCAGCATGTCGTCATGACTGCCATCCAGGAGGTAGACCTTTGTTCAAATTCCAGTCCGACATCGTTTATATTCATTTGCCTCATCCCTGCTTTGTGTTTGTAAATATAAGCTATCAATGGTTGTTTTTGTTCCCCTGCAGCTTATGAGTAAAGAGACTGCAGTCACCCCAGGAGGAAATGACTCGTATGTAGATCTGGACAGAGAGGTATGTAAGGTTTATACATTTCCACTTTTATAATTGTATCTACTACTCTGATAATTAGACATATTCTCAGGGAATATGTAGTATGTTTGTGCAAGAAAAAAAAAGTTGTTTAAAAGCTATTTTGACATTATATAGTATACAACTTTTCCTATTTTAGTTCAGTTAGGATTACCAACATTGATTATATGTCCTAGAGGCCAGATAAATGAGGGATAATCTTATGTGGTAATGAGATCAGCTGTTTGCTAAGAGGTATTACCCTCTTTTAAACACATTTTTCTTCCTTTTTTAATGATACAGTCTAATGAAGTGAATTGATTTAAAAAACAAACAGACCAATGAAAAAAGCTGAGTAATTTAAAAGAGCATAGTGCAGGTTCCAGAATATTTGCAGAGCTTGGCTCCCTGTGGGAACTATTTGAAATGTCAGAGGTGTTATGCACCATATGGGAAAGGAGAGGAAGAGCTGCAGCCTGTCTTTTGTTTAGATATGTAATATCATCTGAGGTAAGAAAGTAAAATATTGAGGTTATTTTAAATTTAGCATCTTACTTTCCTTTTGCATAAAAATTGCCAACTGTGGATCCCTTTTCATTTCCTAGAAAGATCTGAGCTGACTTGAAAACTGTCCCACTATTTATTATGTTATTCTGTCATTTATCAGACTCCAATTTGCCTCTTTTTGTTGCACTTGACAAAGGTTTAAGTCTGTAATTCAGTTTGAGGTGGCAAATGTGGCCGGTCTTTTGTGATCCATCTTCAGAAAAAGTCGGCTTTGTCCTTTTGCTAAACATCAGTGGCGGCAGAGACTCAACAAAGTAGCCCAGTGGACAAAAGTGTGCAGCGTCCTACACCCTAGTGCACGCCCAGAGAATCCGACCCCAATCCGTCTTTTATTATTTGATTAATGAGCCTGTGGAGTGTGAATAAAGGAGATAAAGCTTCTTTTACATGTCAGCTAATTGGTAACATATATTGAAAATTATTTCTGACTTTTAAACTGCAATACACCTTTAAGAGTATAGAAACTCCTGAATTTGAAGCATTAATAAAAAATATGACTGACATTTAGAAAATACAGGCAATGTAGTGACTCTTTTATCCATTTTATGTAAATGTCTGCTTTCGGCTTCAAACAGAGACGAAAAAATTAAAAAAGTTTCTTAATGCTCTATGTAAACCTTTAAAGTCTAAGGTAAATTTAGATTCCTAGATAAGTTCATTATTTGTGAATAAAAAAGTAAATGTTTTGTGATCTATAGTTTTGATTTTGGACTTTTTGGACTCCTATGGATTTATGCCTCTTGACTAAGCCTTTCGTTTCCAACAGTACATATTATTGACAGAATGTATGAAAGCACTGTGTGTCAGATTTTGAATTTGCAATGAATCACACCATAAATATAGTTTTATCAAATCTGTGAGCTTTTTCCTTGTTTTCAGTTGAAGAAGACAGTTGAGGAGCTGAATGATGCTTTGGCAACAAAGGAAGAGATTGCTCAGAGGTGTCGTGAGCTTGACTTACAGGTCAGTTTATGCAGCCACAATAATAATGCACTTTCATCACCATAGTTTAGGTTGTTAAATACAGTGTATAAGGCGATAATGCGTACGGCAGCACTGACATGACTTTGCAATAAAAATAAAAATAAAAATCAGTAGAATTTAGAGGTTTTGAATTATAACACAGATAAATAAAGCATTGAAGTACAGAACATTATATAAAACATTTAACAGTTAACTGTTACTTCTTCTTCCCTGACTCTTAAGTAGTTTCCAATGTCTTTCTTTTCTGTTTCAACACTGTGTGGCTTGTTTTAAAGGCCCTCCATGCCCAAGAGGAGCGTGATAGACTGAGGTTAGACTTAAATGAGCTAGAAGAGAGGGTAAATGCAAACTTCATTTTCTCTCGCCTCTTCCTTCCATCCACAATGAGTGCCGTGTCAAGTAGTCCTGCGTTGTTTTCAGCCTGCTTGCACCAGATTTTCCTCCTCCAAACCATGTGAGCATGTGCATACATGTACGTGTTTGTGCGCAAATTTCTGTGCACATATCTACACATGGTGCTTTTTGCAGCTACAGCTGCTGTTTTGTCTCAGTGTGTCGGATGGTGTCCTGCACTAACAATCCTGGGCGTCTCTCACCTCCGTGTTTTTCATGCTTTCCAGTACCAACAGTAAATGGCAAAGGAGAGAGGCAGAAATAAAATAAAAGTGGGACATTCTTAGAAAACGCTTTTATTATCTGCTTTTAGATTTTTTTATCTTTTTTTGCATTTATATCAGAATTTGAAGGGGTTACAGTATTCAAAAACCTCTAACTGATTTTGAAGACATTCGTTGTATTTCTGAATGTAAGAGTCATCATCATTCTAGGTCAATATAGGGGATGCAATCTTTATGGATGTGTGATGTATCGACAATATCTCTATCAGCCAATGTTGGTCATTTTTATGCATAGCTGTTTATTAAGTTAAGCTGGGCCAATATTAGCATCCGAAAAATAGTTTCTGTGTAGTTGCTGTTTTTGTTTCAGCAGGTAGAGAGGAGGAGATTGATCATGTGGTATTTGTTTGGTCATGTGACTCTGGCTTGATCTGAAAGATTCAAATTATAGCTCCTAATTGAAATGGATCCATTGACGGTTTTGTTTTTGTTTTTAAGGCTGTTGATTATTTTGATATCAGTCTAATTGCTTATAGTTTTGAGTTTATTCTTAAAATAGCTATTGCTTTTTATTGATTTGCCTCCCAGAAATCTAAGTTTGAACAAAAAATACCCATGTATTGACAAATTACACAAAACATTAACAGTGAATAGCAGAGGGAGGAGCACAATGCAAACACTTCACATGATTTCAAGACTTGATTGGCGAACACATGCAAATATCATGCCAAAATGTAAATGCCAATAAAAGAAGAAAAAAAAACTAATATCAGCCAAATATATAATCCAGACGATGCATCTGTTTATTTCTAGCTGCTAACTTCCAGCTGTTTTTTAATCACTGAATAACTCTTCAGGCGTTTTCCTTTCTTAGCCTAGTTCAAATAATTCTATTGTATGAAGTTACATCTTAGATATGTTTGTTTGGTAAGTCTTTAAGACCTGGCTTAAGTTTTAGAGTGAACCAGGCCAATGAATCAAAATGTTCCTGTTTAAAACTTTTTTTTTAATCAAACAATTATGTTGAAATTTTCTGAAAAACTGCATTTCCTAGCCTTCATATCAAAATCGTGTAAAAATGGAAAGATTAAACTCTATGTAAAGTTAAATTGGGTTTATTTTTTTTTACTAACCTTCTGAAACTATTTCTCTTTTTGAAAATATGCCATGTTATTGTGTTGAGTCATGAACATGCCAAAGGTGTTAGTTTTATGAAAACATCAAGATATTGTAGGCTGGTTATTTAAAATTTAACACTTATACGAAGTTATTTAAAAATGATGGATGGTTTAAAGAACATCAATCATGCTTTCTTAGTATTTTTGATGAGCATTGTGTTCAATTTATATTTTTATAAACATCAATAGATTTGAACCTGGCAAAGTCAAAAATCAGGTAAATAAAAACATAATGGATAATTTGACAGAAAAAATAAAAATGCAAGGCGATATATTGCTTTTGTTTCAGTCATTGTTTCCTTTTGCTGTTTAAAAAGGATGAGAACCAGCTTCTGCTTCGCTACGTTTGGAGTTTGATTCCTCGACTATCAAACTGACAAGAAAACATGAACCCATGTACTTCCCTCCCACTGTCTTTGAATCTGTTGATTTGCCTCATTGATGTGTGTTTGACGTGTACTTGACGACATAGAATCCTAATACCGCAGTGATTGTGAGCCTAATTAACTAAATGCCATGAAATGTTTACATTTTATTTATCTTTAAAAGGCTAAGCTTGAACCTCACCTCACTGAATTCCCTACTTTCTTTCTCCTGTGTTTCATACGTCCTGTTTTTCCCGCTGCTTCATCAACATGTTCACCGTCTCAGGTAGCTGCTCTGCAAGAAGAGAAGAGCAGTCTGTTGGCAGAAAACCAGCTTATGATGGAGAGACTTCATCAGTCTGACTCTATTGAAGACGTAAACAGTCCTGCTGGACGAAAACATCTCCAACTGCAGTCACAGTTGGAACAGCTACAAGAAGAATCTTTCAGGCAAACTCTAGCAACACACACACAAACACACACACACACACACTACTAGCAGTTGAATTGATTGAGGGTAAGAATTAACTTTAACATATTCTCTCAGGCTGGAGGCAGCGAAAGACGACTACCGGATCCGCTGTGAGGAGCTGGAGAAAGAGCTCCTAGATGTAAAGTCCCAGAATGAAGAACTCACATCTTTGGCCGATGAAGCCCAGTCTCTCAAAGATGAGATGGATGTCCTCAGGTAAGATTGTAATAAATATAACTGCACTAAAAGTGAAAGTGCAATCATCACAACTTAAAACCCAATATACTGTATTTTGTTATGATTTGTAAAAGACCAAAACATAGATCCTAATTGTAGAAGTGAAACAAAAAGGTTTCCATCCTCCCTACTTATTATGGGAAATATGTCTACTTGCCTAGAGGTGGAAATTTCATACCGATCATTTTTCGGTACAAAATTATGTTTCATAGGTTATTTCAAACAATAATAAAGTGCACTGTTGTGTTCACGCAGCACACCATCAAAAAAGTGCCTACTGCTTACATTTTTTAATGCCAGTACACAGGTTTCCAAGGGAAAAACAGAGCGCACAATTTGTCATTTTTTTTAGTAAAGGCTGTACAATGTACAGCGGTACGCATTGCTAGCTAAAAGCCTGCCCTGATAACAGCATCCCTAAAGAGTAGGTTAAGAATAGAAATCAACTTTTTTGTCATAAACTTTATTTTTTACTTGTAAAATGGAAAAATAAAATCAATATTATTTTCGATTCATTACTATACCCTGCATTGGGCTGGTCTGACATGAAATCCTAATAAAAAACATTAAGGTTAGTAGTTGTAACATGAAATAGGAAGGTTCAAGTAATGTAAATACTTTGTGGCAGTTGAACGTCACAACTTGTTACCTCATATCTTTCCACCTTCTTAGACACTCATCTGACAAAGTATCCAAATTAGAGGGAATGGTGGAGCACTACAAGAAAAAACTGGAGGACATGGGGCTGCTAAGGAGACAGGTACAGTTACACATTGGCAAGCGATTAAACCTTTTATGATGGGGCCTGATGTCACCTATTTTTAGCCTAAAAAGTTACCTTCAAGACAGCTGTTTAAAATTAGCCTGCTTTTTCTCTTTGCGTTCCAGATTAAGCTTCAAGAGGAGAAGAACACCGGATTGATGCAGACTAATGTCAGCTTGGAGGAAGAGCTTCGAAAGGCTAATGCTACTAAGGGTCAGCTGGAGAGCTATAAGAGACAGGTACCTGACCAGGATGGGTTTTAAAACAACGGTGTAGTTAAATTTCTTGTTTTTGTAGTCTCCCTGCTTCCACAAATCAATGTGAATGTGCCTTCGCATCTGTGCTCAGGTTGTGGAACTTCAGAACAGGCTTTCAGAAGAGTCCAAAAAGGCAGACAAGATGGAGTTTGAGTACAAACGCCTCAAAGAGAAAGTGGACTCTCTACAAAAAGAAAAAGATGTATGCAGATTGTTTTGACTTATGTGCAAATCAAATTCCTTCCGAGTCATTCTAGTTGCATTATTGTAACTTCTTTTCACACATATTTTAACTCTGTCCCTTAACAGCGCATGAGAACAGAGAGAGATTCGCTAAAGGAAACCATTGAGGAACTACACTGTGTCCAGGCTCAAGAGGGACAGCTGACATCAAGTAAACATGAACCAGAGTGACAAAATGTGTTTTTGACAAAAACAAGATCTATTATTCTAGGTCTGGAAAACAAAATTAACTACTGTTCTATTTTTTGGCCAGGTTTGTTCCCACTAGGGGGCAGTGAAGGATCAGATTCACTGGCTGCTGAGATCACAACCCCAGAAATGCGGTAAGTAAATCACACTTTATTGTTTTCTCTTTAGCATTTAAATATTTCAGCGACTGATCTACTCTATCAAATAATCTGCAGTATGAATAGAAAACCAGATACGAATGACTCACTAATCCCAGAAAGTAATGGTTTGCTTCTTGAAACCCCCTTTCCTAATCCACAATAAGAGTGGTCACCTTGCTGTAAAATCAGAACCATGAATTTGCACTTGCTATCTTGACGACCATCTATGGTAATACTTAAAATAATATTTTAAATATTTATAATCAGGAAAACTAATCTCAGAGCACTACATTAAATGTGGCCAAAAATGTTTGATTTTCATGCAGATACCAGTATGCCCAAAGATAATCTAAGCTGTCCTTGTCTTGTTTTGAATATATTGCTCTGACATTAGACCAGTTTGAAAGTTAGAAAATATACAAATACACAAACTTCTGATTACATTATAAGAGAGGTTTCCATTGTTATAAGAGACTTGATCACCTTTCTGAAATGCTGAAACTCTGTAGGCAAAGAGCCACTGATCTGTTCAGTGTGTCGGAGAGCATTGCTACAGGCTCTGCCTTTTGCTCCAGTAGTATAAAGTGAATGTTTAAAGTTATAAATGCATCCATCTTGTTGATGTTATGCTGTTATGGTTTGGTGATTCATTCACTGTAAATCCTGTTTGCTGTTTGAAGCACTCCATAATTTGAGACAATCCAGTTCTTTTTTTTTTTTCAACTTTACTCTCTGTGTCCTCCTATATCATAACTAATGTAAACAGACATATTCGTGTGATCCTAACAGATGTGCCTCGGGAAACAAATGGCTGCATGAAAAAATGCTTCCTCCTAATTATAAGTGGCTGTGCGAAATAAACAAGGATTGAATTGATGCTTGTCTCAACCACTATTGTTTGTATCATTCAAATAAATAGGAAAAAAAAGCATACATTATGATTTCTGGATCTTTTTACATTTTTTTTTAATAGATTGTCTCACAGTGGACCTGCACCTCCTTTGACAATTTCAGACCCCTCCATGATTTCTAAGGGGAAGAACTTGCAAAATAGCAACATATTTAAATACTTATTTTCCTCACTGTATATTTAACTTTAAGATAACTTTTAGTTCCTTTAAAGGGTTGAACCCGCAAATATTTCCCGTGCAAGTTTTCAGTACCTTTAGTGAAATCTTACATTTGTTTAATGCCTTTCCATTAGTCATTCATCCCATATGCTGCTGTTCTGTCTGAGAATTTTGTCTTTATAAAACTCATGTCCTAAATCCTCTGCTGCTCTGTCTGTGTTCTGAATTGTCAGAAGTTGATTGGTTGTATGAAGAAAACTTAATTATTATCAGGCAGCTTGGTAATTATAATGTTATGGTTTAACAGAATTATCTGCAGTACTCTTAAGTGTTTCCCTCCATTCTGAGCTGCTTCTCAGCAAGAGTTTTTCTCTATAACAGTTGTTCATTTGGGGTTAATGAGAGATTTCTTTTTAAAGCCTCTTGTAACAAGTGTTTACAAGTTGCATCAGCTTGATAACAACTCTCTAAGGGAGGCACGCCACTTACAGAGTCTCTGTTTCTTTTTCTTTGATTTCAGAGCACTCATGAACCTAAAACAATCGGTCATTATGCAGAAAGCCCTTAAATTGATAAGCTTTGAAAAGCAGCTTTTGGAAGAAAAGAGCTTAATCCAAATTCAGGCAACTCTTCAGCAATTAGAAAATGACACATCATGGAAGTAAGAGGCTTCAGTAGAGATGTTTAATGAAGTAGCTAGATTGAGTCATTTGGTTTGTTGAGAAGATATTAAAATGTTTGGATTGTGGACATTTTAGCAGTACTTAGGAGGAGGTTAAATTATCATCGCTACAAAGCTTCATGCCAGAGAAGCACTGGTAGATTTATCTTTTTTATTAAAGCAGTTATGCATACGTTTTGACCCAAGGATTAACTTAATTCGTGATATGTTAAATGATTTCCTGATCAGTTTACATGTCTTCTCCCAGTTAATACTCTGTGCAAAATGCCCTTCTCAAAAATACGCCTATGTTACTTAAGAGTCGGATCATCATTGGATTAGACATTAGACCTAGAGTGGCACTTTACAGCAGTCTGAGCACCATTTAAGCGGGAAAGCTAGCTATGCCAAAAGACGTTTTTAGGTACCGGTAGTAAAACTTATGACACTAGGTCAGAGCTTTGTTTGTTTGTTTTTTTAGCGTAGGATTTAATCTAGAGTGGTTAGTGTGACCTTGTCTTTACAAATTGCTGTATTATTTCTCAATCTGTTGGTCCAAAGTGGCCTGCTGTCAGATAGCAACAGGCCTTGGGAGAATCTTCAGTTCAGTAGGTCTAATTCCCCTAATGGCTAAAAGTGATGCAGTGTTGCTTTAAAGCTCTGACCCCTCTATACCTGTCCTTGTTTGTTTCAGAATGTTTTAAGGGCTATGAAATTGTATATGAACAGCATTAAAAATGTGTGGCTGTGAGCTGTCGTTAATATTTTAGAGCAGCAATGATGTCACTTGGACTCACCATCCATTATGTTTAATCAGTCAGAGATTAAAAGCTAATCAAAACAACTTTCTTTTATTACATTCTTCTGTCTTATTTTCTCTAAGTCACACACTTATGCTGCATAATTAAAACATAAACAGTCTCTGATAGGTTGTTGAAAACAAGGTTTGACTTTTAACCACCTTCTGTATATAAATTGCTTCACAACTCAGTTATCATGACGATAACCCACTTTGATTCTAATTCATTCAGTTGCAATTCCGATTCAGGAGAATGTTTTTGTCTGTATTATTATTATATTTTATATTAGTTTATAAGACATAGTCATCCCACTTAGCATTTTTTATATAGTTTTTTTCATTGATTTTTATTAGCTGAACAAGGATTTTGAATACTCTTGCAAATAAGCTTATATTAGAGTGAGATAATTGAAGCTAAATGTTAGTCAGACCTAATTGGTTTCCTTTGCTGGGTTTCTACAGAGAACATCTGATTCGTCTCCAGCATGAAAACAAAATGCTGAAGCTGGCCCAGGAGGGATCAGACAACGAGAAAATCGCCTTGCTGCAGAGTCTACTAGAAGACGCCAACAGAAGAAAAAATGAACTAGAGACTGAAAACAGGTTGGCATGAACATGAAAAAAACAGATAATCCTTTTGGTCTTTAAGTTTGTTTGAATTCATACATCACTTTCTGTGTTTTATTTTTTCTGCGTGTCTTTATGTAGATTAATCAATCAGCGGTTAATGGAGGAGCAGAGTCAAGTTGAAGAGCTTCAAAAGACTGTTCAGGAACAGGGTTCAAAAGTAGATGATGTAAGGAAGCAGAATGCTCTTTTATGTTTTGAGTTTCTAAAATTAATTGGATCGAACTCTGCCTTTAATGGCAATTGAGCTAATCTTTAAAAAAAAACTTCAAAGCTGAATTACATCCAATCAAAAATTATATTATACAATAACATTTTTATATCTAGGCTTTTAAAAGGAGGGCTGAATGATAAACAATACAAAAAAACGTATTTAGAATATAGTTTATGACTACACTATAGTGGGTGTTAGCTTACATGTATGCATATGTATTTATTCATATTTTTTTTCTATTTCAGTCATCGGTTTTGAAGAAGAAATATGATGAACACGTGTAAGTGATAGTCATTTATAACTCAGATAATTTTTACTTGCTGCACAGCAACTCTCTGACCTAATTTATTTCACATCTCACTTTTTATGAATCCTTTTGTTGTTTTAGGGAGAAGCTTCAAGAAGTGAACAACGAGTTATTGAAGAAAAATGCTATCATCGATGAATTGGAACCAAAGTGCAATGCTAGCTGTGAGTTTGGACTCAATGCTGCTTGTTTGAAGCCTGTTTTCACTTTTATTTCCATGCCAGGGCAAGAGCTGTGTAGGGGAAATGTGATCTCTGCTGCTTGTCAGCGGGAATACAGAAAAACCCACAAAGCTGAATTTCATAAAACTTTGGAAAACTTCAGCATTGGAAGAAAAAAACAAACTTTTGATCTGCAGTCCAGATTGGGATATTTTTCATTTAAGAAAATCTATGTTTTCCAGCAGCTCCCTCAACATGTTGATTTACTTTGCTAAAATGTCCTCCTTTATGTGGGGTATGAGTAGAAAACTTTGTTTTTCTTCTTAGCCCAAAGAGTGGATGAGCTTGAAGAGGCGCTGAAGAAAAAAGATGAAGAGATGAAGCTGATGGAGGAGAGATACAAGAAATATCTAGAAAAAGCAAAGAGTGTAAGTGAAATTTCAGCAATAAAACAATCTTTATCACTACATTTACACTTAGTTGGTGTTTTAAGAGCAACCTGAGATGGGGTCTGAATGCTTTCTATGCAGGTTATTCGGACGCTGGACCCAAAGCAGAACCAGGGTTCCGGTCCAGAGGTTCAGGCCTTGAAAAACCAGCTGCAAGAAAAGGAGAGAATGTTGCACACACTCGAGGTAAATGAGCTGTTTGTTACGGATTGAATAACTTGTTCTTTAAATAATTGAGGCCTGGTGCATTTTTTTAACCATTTTAACATTCAACGTTTGTTTTGTTTGCTTACTTTTAACAGAAGGAAATGGACAAGACAAAAATCCAGCGAGACAACGAGGAGAAACTTATCGTTTCAGCCTGGTACAACATGGTAAGACTTCTCTGGAAACCCTTTATTGTTTTTTTTGTTAAGTAGATTTGTATACAGTATTGAAGGGTATTCTTTTTTTTATATCGCGTTAATTTTTGCACAGTTTTTAACATGAAAAATACTTTTAGTAATTAAAGAAAAACAACAGTGCATTTAAAATAACAGTAGAGGGCAGCAAAACTCTTCTTTAGACACAATGTAGAAACAGGTGAGTAAATGAGGGCACTTATCTGCAATAGATTGAGTGAGACAAGCCTGATCTAAAAAGGCTTTGTCTTGTGCACAAACATTTGTGCAGCTGAAACCTTCTCACACTTATTTTTAATATTATTGTTTTATATTTCTGTTTTTGCCTATTTTTTCTCAATAAATCACCTGAGGCTCAGGTTTTTCTTCCACAATTACCTGAAGTTTCTAACGGGCTCATCCATTTGTTCGCCGTACATTTGGCTGCCGGTCTGTTGCCATTTTTGTTGAACTTGGGGTGATTTACAGTGTTAATTTTCAGTCACTGATATGGTATTTTCCATGTATGTTATTTTGTCTTTCCTTACCATGTTAACTCTGTCCCATATATAGATCGTGGTCAACTCCAAATGTGTTTTTCAATGTCTTTCTTTCTTTTTTAACATGAACTTTCTTCTTGCAATATTAAACACCAACAAAATACATTGAAAGTGGTGCTTGTAACATGACAGAATGTGTTCAACTTGAAAGAGAATTAATATTCGTGCAAAGCACAGTATGCTCTTCCTTTTTTATAACCACTCCAATAACCTTCTCCCTCTCCTCTGACCAGGGCATGTCTATGCAGAAGAAGGCGGCTGAAGACCGACTTGCCAACACCGGTTCTGGCCAGTCTTTCCTAGCTCGACAGAGACAAGCCACCAGCACACGCCGATCCTACCCAGGCCACGTCCAGCCAGCTACCGCAAGGTAGATGGCCCCAGGGCACAAAAAAATAGCTGCCTCTGAAATCCTCTGAGCTTATCTCTAACTGGAAAGCCCTTTTTCGAGGCACAACATTTTTTATTTATTACTAATGGATTCTGCCTTTTGATTTTCTGTTTTTTCTTCTCAATCAGATCCATGAGGTAAAGATTCAGGGCATGGACGCCCAAATCTTGCACCATATTTTTTTTCTTCCTGCCAAACCTTATTTTAACCTGGTCTCCCATCCAGTGATGCAAGACTTCTACCGTATTCAAATCCCAGCATACTTTTTTTTTTATAATGACTAATAGGACTTTACCATTTAGCTAATCCAGACCTAAATGTTTAGAAGACTTGCATCTTTTTGCCAAGTTACTGTCATTTTTGATAAAAGGAACAGTTCTACCTTTCATGCAGTATTTATGCACTTCTCTACCTGTGACATTCGCAATTGACAAGAGAATGACTGTCCTGCATAATGTTACAAATCTAAAGACGTAGCTTTCAGGAATTTGCAGCAAGGTTGTTTTAATTTTAGGCGATCTACATTCTTAATTGGTCGTGTTTCATATGTAATAATTTTTTTCATTTAAGTGTCTGAATGAGGTTGCTGAGTAGATTAGTAGTTGGGAAAGTTGAGCAATAATTGGGATTTTTTTTTTTTCCAAGAAAGAGAAAACTTCAACTGGTTTTGAAGTGGCTTCGGAATGTGCAATCCTTAACTAAATGCAGTGCTGGTCAGAGGTATTATCATCTAAATGAATGTAATTCATTTTAGACTTAGTACAATCAAATAAGGTGGAATGATAAAGCAGCAAAGAATGGGATTTTTTAAACAAAAGAGCACAGTTTTGAGTTATTTTGCATTACATTCTTTTCTTATCGGGTCAAAATTATACATAAGTGTTTCAAATATTGACTTCAACTAGTGTTTGCTTCAATGCAGTTGTCCATGTTATAACCCCGCTCTGTGTTTTTGACCACTGTCCCATTAGAAATCCCAGTTGTTTTCGATTTGAAAATGTTTAGGATCTCTTATTTTTATAGGACAAGAACCACTGGGAACCAAGCAACCCCTTAGCATGACACTGCTTCCACCATAGATTTTTTTTATCATTTTTTAAAAAACAAACCAAAAATTTCAATTTTTAACAGTGTAGGAGAGGAGACATCTTTGAGGATGCACTGTACTTGATTTAATTACGATACTTTTGACCTAAAATTACAATGTTCCAATTAACCTGCATATGACACTATTTTTCTTCCCCTTTATAAAACGCCAGCAGCACTCTGGTTGCTTTTAGCATTTCAGCTGCTATAAATATACAACCCGTTTGTTATGGCAGTGAGACTCCATCCAACTCTTCAGATATATAGCTGATATGTCTGACACTTGGGAAATAATACCCTACTTAATATTGCAGCTCAGCAGTCTTTTGCATTTGCAATATGGCAGCCTGTGATGATGTATGCAATTCCCAGTCTCTCATCATTCCAATGATGAGTTTAAACCTCTGACCTGCACTGTAGATTGGTAAATGTTAATGTGTGTTATGATTCCGGTTTGATTCTTGAGCTTTACCAGCATGTTCTGGGTTGTGTAGGACAGTGTTTGTGTGCCATAGTTTTTGTGTCTGTGTTGGTGTAATTGATCATTTTGCAGGCCTTCCCGTTGAAATGAGAAAGCATTAACCTTCAGCCATTTAAGTTTGAACCATGTGACTGTAGATGAAACCTGTAGTATTCAGAATATCACAGAGGCTGACCTATTTTTCCATGTCAGAAATGTAGACGTCCCGTCAACATTAGTTAGACACAGCTATTTATTTTCATCAGTCTGCTTATGAAACCTTTTTTCACTTTTTAACCCACGTACATCATAAAAAGATCTTTTAATTTTCTTCTGTCTGACACATTGCTCTTTGTGCTAACCAGCTCTGCCATCTGTCTATAACGTCTCTTTCTCCTCCTCCCACAGCAATATCACTGCATGACTGGTACACCAGTGAGCTGCTCCTAGCCTTGTGTGGCCTGGCCTAGTCCCTCTTTGGCCTGCTCTGACTGTGGGCCTGGCTAGGCCGAGCGGCACCTGATGCATGAACCTGCCTGCATACTGTTTGCATGAGCTCTTACCTTATTTAAAGCCTGCAAAATATGCGGTCCATCTATCAGCTGCAGCAGCATGAGCACTAACAACTTCCCTTCATTGTTACGCGTCATAACCTGCAGGGAAATCTGACGAACGGTTTTGGATCAGAAAAAAAAAATCCAGCTTTTTTTCAAATAACTCCTTGTTTTTTTGTTACCTTTGTTGCTGATGTTCTAACATCAATGTCTCCACCATTCCTCCATTCCCTCCCCTAACCCCAATGTCACACCCAATGAACACGCCCACTCGCGCTTTTACGTGTAACAAGTCTGTTACGACGCAGTGTGTTACAAACAACCCTAAAGCAATCAGACTGCAGCATTATTTCCTTTGGATCAAACCGTTTACCAAGCCCTCCTTGTATTATTTAGGAAGAATTGGCTGGCTGTGTCAAGATACCTCAGCGACAAATTCCTCCTGATCTGTTTGAGTTTACAGGACTGGGAGGAATAATGTCATTTTTAGGACTAATTTGTCTCCCCTTTAAAGTGTTACATAAGATGTCCAACCTCTGTTGGACTGATTCTTAAAGTTTTTTATTTTTATTTTTTATTTTCAAGTATTGACTGCACCAAGTGTTGAACAAAACAAAAGTTTATGGGGCTTTACTCTGTTGCCTTGTTTTTATGAGCTGCAGATCGTAGACTGTGTATTATATCAATAGTCTTATTCCAGATTTGCTTTTATTTGAGTTAAAAGCTCTCATTAAGCCTTCTATGTTAGGAAAATGTAAGCTTATTTAATTATCTTTTCAATGTAGCCCTTTACAGATGAAAGTAATTATCGTTTGCCTTTCTAATCAGTGAAATGGTTTAAAAAGGGAGAAAAAGTTTCTTTTTTAATGACTTCCTTTATGGAAACTCAAAACCATCGAAAGGGGTCCTTCTTTCATGGTGTTTTTTAGGTATAATTACAAACTATATGCATTTCAGTATCAAAATATGGCGTGTTATTTGATACGCTGTAGGCAAATTCCTTTAAAGAGATATTTGGTGCTGCTGCCAGTTCTGTGATTATTTTTTTTTTCTTTGGTTTCTTTAGTTTTTATTTTATTGGGTTAATTTTAAATATGTTGCTAAAAAGTATTTCCAGGATCTGAAAATATGTAGTATTAAATCCTAAAAGAGAGAGATGGTTAAATCCTCCAATTGAGTGCCTTTCGTTTAAATTTAAATTAAATGGTTTATGAGATTTATTGAATATTTTAGGAACAAAATCTCAGTTTGGGAATAATTTTATTTAGACATTAACTTAACTCTAAGGTTGGCTTATGAGAGCTTTTCTCACTTTTTCCTGTTTTATTCATATTTCTTCTGTTGTGTATTCTTAGTGTAATCCATACCATTTTATCCTAAAGGCCTATTTATTCTTTTTTGCTTGTACAGCAGTGTTAACATTTGTTAGTATTATAATATAGCCATTTATACTGTTACAATGGATGTAAGTAAGATCAAAATACTGTTAAGTAACTTATGCAACAGAAGGAGAAGAGTTTCAGTTTTAAAGCATTTGACTGAAAAGTCTAGAGTGAAAGTTTTTGTGCAAACAGTGTTTAGAGGAAAAAGTTTTCCTTTTTTAAAACACTGTGCAAATAAGTTTGCAGTTATATAATGCTTTTCTCTTTAACAAAAAAAAAAGACAGACATTTTACTTTCCTCATCAGCATGTTTTGCAGCAAGCTTATGATTGACCTTTAAGTTTATTAAAGATACATGTGGGATTATTCTGATATGCTGGTAGCAGGGCAAAATGGTCATCAAATAAAAGTATCTTTCAAAACCAAGTGTTGAAATGACATTTAAGGATGCAGATGTTTCTTTCTTTGAGTCTTCAGGTTTTCTTTTTTTCTATACAAATCTTATTTTTGTGTATAATGGGACATTAACCATATTCCTGTTTGAATAATTTGTACTTAAAGTACACAGACCTCTGCTCTCCGTCCATCCTCAGAGGTTGGTTTGTATATAATAAACCCATCCACATTGTGGTTGACCTAACAAATTTCCAACTGGAATTAAGGTAAACCTGTATTATAAATAATTATTCCTCCGTTCATCCCATTGAGCCCCTCACTGTAATTCTGAGCATATTTCCTGTACCTGATTACAGGCAGGACCGACTTGTTGCCCTTTCAACTATTTTTGACAATAAAGAAGGAAAAAAAAAAAAATGGTGTGCTTCTGAAACTTCCACTGTAATATCACTTCAGTGTTTGACAAATATTTAATGCAATAAGCAGAAATCAAATTAAAACGGTCATGTCTGTATTTTGTAGACACTGATAGAATAAATGTAGTGTCCTAGAGTTTTAAACTTGACATGAGCAACAAGGGGCCTTGTCTTATTTTCCATAAATCCTAAAGCTAATACATTGCCAATGTTTTACATTGCTTGTATAGAAAGACAATTTGTACATAACATCTGTGATAGTGTCATGGGGTTTAAATATTTGCGATTGACAGAATAAAAAAACATCCACTTGGATGGATTTCATCTCACATTTTGTCCGAAGACCCTGCTTTTGAAAACGTGCTTCCAACAGGATGAAAAGTAAAAACCACATTGTAAATAAAGCTTGTATAAAACATATTTTTGTCTCCCTATTTTTTTTGACATTAAAAAGTCTTATGTTTTTGCAGTGTTTATGGGAGCAGAAACCCTATCTACTATTAACACTAGGCCCTTTTTGATAAAGCTGCTCGGGTTGCTCAGGTTACCCTAAGCTATTTCTATAGTTCTTCATTCTATGTCTGTTCTCCCATTCTGCAGTATTTCTTGGTTTGACCCTTAACTGCGTGTGCTCTTTTTCATCCCTTTGAAATAAAAACTGGTTCAGAACTAATTAGAATCTAATTAGCTCTTTTCCTAGACATTTATTGATTGACTTTATTGATCTCTCAGTGGAAAAATGTGCATGTTACATCAGCTTAAATAGCCAAAGAAGAAGAATGTGCCTAAGGAAGAAAAAGGTGCATAGGATACAGTATATAGAGTGCTTCCACATCTCTTTCTCCAGCTCTGTGCTGCCAGGGGCCCAACAGACAACAGCGTAGAGTCATAGAAGGTTTTAAGTAGGGGCCTGCTCACTCCAAAGGACCTCAGCCTCTTCTGGAGGTGTAGGCGACTCTGACCCTTCTTAGACAGGGCATCGGTGACATAGATGCCCTGTGTAAGACATAGTTCACCTTTTCTTATATAGAAGGTATTTATGGATCAGTGCTACTATGTTCGCTTTGTATGTATGCTTCTAGCTCCTTGAACCCTCTGTTTTTTCGGCAGTAGGCAGCTCACACACAGCCCGGTTCTGCTTGAGGGTTCTTCTCGTTATGAGGGAGTTTTCCTCTTACCTGTCGTGGTATGCTTGCTAGTTGTTGAGGGACTGCTGTACAGTCGAGGACAAAACGCGAGAAGATACTGTTGCAAGCAAGTCAATGACTTGATCCAATCAGCTGGTTTTCCTAGGAAACCCTTTGCATGATTTAATTGTGTTGTCTCTGTAAAGTCTCTTTAGATTTTGTGAATTGGAATTATATACGCAGATAAACCAAATTGAACAAGTTCTGAAGGAACTACAGGGAAAAGATGCTTCATCAACTCATCAATTGTCTATACCTGCTTATCCTTGCAGGTAAAAACATATTTCACATAAAAACTGATACTTTTGCTGCTGCAAAATAAGGATGTCTAGCATGGTAAAGACCAGTTAATCCATGAATGGGATTTCAGAGAGAATTAAAGTTAACACTAACATGAAAATCAATGTGTTTGTGCACATAAGATATTAGTCTAGGTGTAACCCAGCAGAAGTAAGGCAGTAAATCCAGATAAATAAAAAAAAAGAATTGCTAAATTTGAATGGTCAGTTTTCGGAAGCCTATGTTTAACCTTTGCTAACTGAATTACATTTTGTTGGCTTTGTTCTACAAAAGCAGTTAAACTATAAGAAGTTAAACTTTATGACTTAGTATGAATAGAAATCCAGTTGAAACATCTTCCTGTACTTGAAGCTTGATGTAAAATAGTTGTATGAAATGGATTCACCAGAAAAAGCATTAACCCTGAAACTCCTGTGTTAAGGAGGAAAAAATACACTTTGCAGAAATTGTCATCAATCTGACTGAAAATAAAAGTTTTGTGTAATTTTTTTTAATGAAATGAACAATTAGTCGCTTAAAAAATGTCAGAGGAAGCTAACATTGTAACAATGGTTATTACTGATAACAGATTTATATTGCGTTGTGTTTTATATTGTGTTTTAAAGCATTAACTTGAAAGTGAGTAACTTAGGATCAACTCCTGGCTAATTCATGAATTCTGTCTGGCATTAAAAAAAGTAGCAGATATTGTTTATTAGTTTTAAGCTACACATCCTATCAATATTCATACAGAACTAATAAGACTGGATCTAAGGACTCCTTGTAGCAGGTATAATGTAGAAACCTGCCTTGATTTAGTTTATTTTTCTGTGGCTGAGGAAGATTTTGAAGATGTGCGTATTATCCTTTTAATGCCAAATGTACACCTCTGATGGTGTGATAAATGGTTGCTTTGCTAAGAAACATCCCAGTAGATTAAATACTAATCCCAACACGGATCTCTGTGTAATGGTCTAGCCATGCTCTATTCTAAAAGCAGTAATGCTCATGCAAGTAATTGTCAGGAAAAATATCAAATTTGGGAACACCATCGTAAATGAAGACACATGTGGAGCTACTTTTATGGACTGACTTCATAAACAACACCTTGGCCTCCTTATCAATCCTCTAAGCACATTCAATAGACTATTAAAGGCCTTTCTGTTAAATGCAGAGCTATAGCAGTATCAAAGACACAGGGAAAACATTGAAAATTATAGTTAGCATTGCTGTAGGCCCCCATAGTAATGTTAAAATAAATCAGGTACTTGACTAAATAAAATGATGTGTTAATGGTTTAATATAAGCTGAAAGGATATCAAAAGACACAGATAATAAAACAGATTAACTGACAAAACTCTTAGGTTTCTGATCAGTGAGACCATTGATTGAACTGATAAGGCACCAGGATTTAGTAAGCATGGGTGAATAGATCCCAATAGTTAACTCAAATGATAACGTTTTTATTTTTTTAAACCAAGTCATGTCTTAAATTATCCTAAGGTAATCCTGTAAAATCCTCATTGGTTTTGTAAAACATGTTTCTGAAGTACATGGGAAGAACATGCAAACACCATGTGGAGGAACCGGAAGCCAGAATACAAACTCCAAACCTTTTTACTGGAAAGCAAGCGTGTTACCAGCGGTCCCACTGTGTAGCCTCCACCCGAATCAGTTACATAGAATATTACTTGACCCATTAAAACAAACTTTATGAGCACCCATCTGAAGATTGAGTGGTGGTACTAATCTACGACAACTTTTTGCTGTAAATGTTCACAAGGTCACAGGCAGCTGCTCTGTCACTTCCTGTTTTCAGAAGAGACACAGCTTAACAGAAAAAAAAAATAAAATACAAGTGCTTTCCATGGAAATAAAAGTAGACTTCAGAAAGTTAATGGTAATAAAAGGCCTGTAAACCTTTCCTGGAAAAGGAGGCAGCTAAACATATAATCCTTTGGTGAAGAGTACTGTCTATGAAAAGAAATACTAACATTAGAAAGGTTTGTTGAAGCAGTGGCTCTATTAATGAAATAGATGTAAACCCAGCCTCCCTGAATCAGAATTTACTTTTATGGAAATATATTTATATACAGGTCCTTCTCAAAATATTAGCATATTGTGTTAAAGTTAATTATTTCCCATAATGTAATGATAAAACTTGGACATTCATATATTTTAGATTATTTGCACACTAACTGAAATATTTCAGATCTTTTATTGTCTTAATACGGATTATTTTGGCATATAGCTAATGAAAACCCAAAATTCCTATCTCACAAAATTCAGTCAGTCAAAGCTTTCAGACTATTGACAGGGCTCAAAGTTGTTCCATCTGTTTAGGAGTATTTTTCATCGAAAGAAAGAAACTAAAAAAAAGTATTATAAGTGACAATAATTGTGTTTAATATTCCAACTAGGAACTGTAATCTATCATAAAATGAGGAATCATTTTGATTATTTAATGTTAATTATAGATTTTTCTGTGTGAGTGTCACAATTCTTTGACAAATTCTTGCTAGATTGTCTGATTAACATATAAAAGGATTCAGCCTATAGTTAAAACCCCTCAGATAACAAAGTTTTTTTTTTTATAAAACTTGGCTTTCATAAAATAAAACCGTGTTGTTGTGTCAGATTACTTAAAAACTTGTCTGTAATTCTTGAACACATTCCCAGTTAAGAATCAGATCTGGACTCTACAATGTTATGTATACCCAGCATTCCATCTCTAATCTTACAAATAACTCTGCTGTCTGTTATGTTGTACACTGTAAGCAATGGAAAATACCTGCTAGTTCAGACTTTCAGTATCTGCTCCTCTTCTCTGCTGACACAAACTCAACTCAGCCTGGGAAATGAAGCCTGGATGCCCCTTGAGGCTGAGGACACCGGAACTTTCCTGTATCAGTGTCCTATTCTTCATTCCGGAAAGCTCCTTTTTCTCCTTACCTATAACCTCAGCCTCTGGGTGCCTTCTGACACAAGCCCCAGCAGAGATCCTAAGTCAGTATAAATACACTTCTTTGGTTACCACCTAACGTCTGTCTTTGACAATGAAAAGAAAAGACCTGATGGTTGTAGTTTGATTGGGTAGGGTAATATCTAATTCCATTTAGAGATACTAATCTTACTTTTGTTCTGATTTGCCTACCAGAACACATACATGCTCTGTGTCTTCTTATTTCAGTCATATTTCTTCTTTTCTATTTCTTTAATATTACTTCTAAAGAGCCAAAGTGTCCTCTTACTTTTTATGTACTTTTGAGTATTTTCCCCAAAAGATATTGGCTGCATGTTACACCAATTTTTATTTTAAGTTCAGAGCCAGAGGATTTATTCCCCTGATGATTATTTATTTTCATGCTAGGCAAGCCACTTGACCAGTGACTCATTCGAACACAAAAAAAGACTCCCAGCCTTAGAAAAGGTTTACCAGTGTTATATCAAATCATAACAGAAAAACACATTTTAAATTGGATCTGTCTGCCTTAGTTACTTTCAGCCCGTCACAAAGACCTAGTTTCTTCCAATATCTATGACTGTACCTATGACAAATACCATAAAATTGGCCAACGCGAGTAGTTTTTTTAGCAATAAAAGTTTAATTCCGGAAGATTTATTTTCTGAAAATATACGTTGAATGTATATATTGTCACCCTTAAATGTTTGAGATGACCAAAAATGGAAATGCGTGCATGATAGGATTTAAGTAATTAGTTAATTTATTAAGGTAAATAGTATACCAATACCAAACTAGCCTGAAGTGAAACAAACACACAAATGAAATTCAATGATAAGTTTGCAAAACCTCCTAACTGCCACCATAATCTATAGCTCCCTGTACAGTTTTAATTTTGGTCTATGGTTGGGAATCTAGCAGGACACATTCAGTCAAAAGAAAAATAACAACATATTAACCTCAAATTTATTAGTGTTGCAAATGATTTTGTTTGAATGTACCTTTGAAATAGGTTCACCCATTTTAAGCATACCTATCGCCAAATAGAGCCATCTCAGCCCAATAGATATGAATAGAATGAATGTCCTTAAAACTCTTTTTTTAAGTTAGATATGACTGTGTAGGATCTTTGAATAACACAATAGTTAAAACTTTTAGAACTTTTAAAAAGGGAAGACATCTGTCGAATTGAGCATTCTGAACTCTGTTTTTGCCAAAGAAAAATGTTTTTAATGTAGGAGAAGAAACATTATTAACTTAGTCTGAGCTTACGTTTATTTTGCACAAAATAATATATTGAGTACATAATAAAAATTAGATAACTGAAAATACACAATGATGTTCTACCTGCTGGGTGTTGCTGCCTGACACACTTCCACCAGTGCCTTGAACAAGCGTGCCTTGTACACCCCTGGGTTTGACCGGGTCATCAGTCATGGGTGTTTTGCTCCTTTATCCCCAGGACATCTCTTGGTGGCAGAGCGATGGCAGGAATCTCTCCCTGCAACCCCCTGCTGATGCCCCAGGTGTAGGCTCTACCCCCTATCGCTCCTTCTTTGCCACAGATGAAAAACCGCCCTTCTCTGCCAACTCCCTGATTGCTTTACGACGTCCAGCTCCAGTGCATCCGAAGTTGCAGAGCAGGCAGACCCGACAAATCCCCTGCAGCCCATCTCCATGGGGCATGTGATGGCTTTTCAGCCTGCCTCTCTGCACTCGGCTGCCAGATCTGAATATTTGGTAAGCTTGCGTTCATTGGCAGCCTCCATGCCCTGCTCCCACAGGATAGTAAGCTCCACCAGGATGGTCTTGCGTGGAACTAACCACAAGATCAGGTCTGGCCGCAGTGATGTCTCCACAATCTCCCTTGGAAACTGAAGTTGTATCCCCAGGTCGACCCTCATGGACCACCATTCACCGCCAGGTGAGAGGAGGCTTGATGGTAATGTGCAGTGGGCAGGTTTGGGGCTCTTGTGAAGAGGATGGGCAGCATCACTGGTATGGGAGGTCTGAGGTTAGCCTCCTGCCTGCAGGCCTTTACACACCAGTCATGCCTCCACCTGTACCGATCCCTGGGAAAGTGCGATCTTATAGCCAGACAAGATGTGCTGGAGGCCTGCATTGATATTATGGCAAAGTGAGCAGCTCTCTTCATTACTGAACCACTGGTGGAGGTTTTGTGGACAGGGTATGGTATCATAGGTGGCTCTGATCAAGAAGCTGAGCCTGGCTTGGGGGATTTTCCAAAGATCAGACCATGACATGGGCCTGTCTGAGATGCATTCCCATGACAACCAGCCTCCCTGTCTGCTCTGTGACACAGCCTTGACATAGAGACGATCCTGTTCTGGCCTGGCCATTTCCGCTACTCTTTCCAGGCCTTTGACTAAAGTGGGGGGTCTCACCATTCCCCAACCCTGCACGACCCTCCTGGACTCTGCCCACCACTTTGCGATGTTTCAGCCTGCTGACTGACAAGTCGACCTCCTCCTGGGCTTTCCACTTCCTCCATGTTCGTACATGGGAGCCTGCTGCTCTCACCAGTTGGTCAGTGGATTTCCTCAGCTCCAGTACCAAGCAGACATTCTCCTGCATGTATTCCTGGCTTATAAACTGCAGTAGTAGCTGCAGCATATTCCTTCCAAACAGCTCTAAATCTGCCAGGCATTTTGGCAGGACCAGACACTTCTTGATGAATGAGTTGGCCAACTTTTCCATATTGTCTGCCACTGAAGGGGGGACCTCGCGCATCTTCAGAGGCCACATCACCCTTGGGTAGAGTATGAACTGATAGCTCCATACCTTATACTTCCCCGAGAGCTGGCCCTTGTTGATCCTGGCCAAGCCATTTGCAAGCTATGGACGGGTTTGTTTGCCAGCAAAGGGATAGCTTCACTGCCTCATCCTTGCCCAGCCGCTGTCTGGATGATGGTAGTAATATTGTCCATGTAGCCTTGCACAAGTGGAATCCTTCGGCCTGTTGGTAGCTTCATCCCTCCTGCCATCTGCTTCTGCCCTATGAGGATGACTGCTACGAACAGATTCGGGGAGATGGAACATCCCATGACAATGCCAACCTCCTGCCATTACCAGCCTGTTGTGGAGTCCTGGTGAGTGCAGCACATCTGGAAGTCTGCAAAGTACCTGGCCACCAGGGTGCGAATGAGGACAGGGATGTAAAAAAAGTCCACAGCGTAGTCGATGAGTTGGTGGGGGACAGACCCATATGCGTTGCCTACATGCAGGTCTCTTTGCTCTCCCTTTGCTCTCTGGATCTGCTCCCATATGACTGCTGAGTGTTCCACACACCTTGGGAAGCTTAGCACTCCAGCCTTCTGGCAGCTGGTGTTGATATACCTGTTTTTCATGTGTGCTGTTTTTTCTTTTATTTTGTTTAACCTTTTTCTCAGTATTGACGGAATCATGGAAACATTCCACGGAGAAAAACATCTGATGTTGCCAGAGTTGTCATCTATCTAATGAAAGAGCCTTTTATTATTTCCTCATTGCTATGTGTTTGGCTGTTAATATGGACTTCATGACTCGTTGAGTTTACATTTTAAGGACTGCAGCAAGGTGTTGGTTGTGGGGGTAGGGGTGCGCAGCGCTTATAACAGAAAAGCTCGTATTGATAAACACAAACTGATGAGCTGGTGTTTTGAGGGAAGCCTAAACTTGACCTTTGATTCTGACATCTTCCTAAAGCTTAAAAACCTCTTACATACAAAGAGTTGCTTCACTTTGAGTAGAGGGCAACATTTAAAATTTTACAGGATAGTTTTCTGGCACTACATTAAGTCAGAATTAAACCTGGGTCTCTGGACATCCACATTTAGGGTATTGACGCAATTAGAGATAATATGGCTGCATAGTAGCTCTAAAGACCACTTATCTCAGCTAAGCAAGTAGAGAAACGATTATCAGATAGGCGGTGCTGTAAATAAGAATTTTATATCAAACAGAAATTTGAATTTTTTGAAATATAAATCTTTAATTTTCAGTAGAGGAGTATTTGGCTTCTTATTTAGTGGAATTTTTGAAAAAATGTATGAATTTTTGAAACACCTATTAAACACATGCGAGAACAAGTTCATTTCTCCTTGTGCACTCTTTGTTTAAAAGTTGCTGTTTATATTGCTCATACAAGCTTACTTTCCAAAAGAAGATTTACAATTTTTCCACTATCTCAGACTCACTACCGGTAAGTTAAAAGGGACAAGCACGTAGGACGGCCTTACGTAAACATATAACCAGAATGGTTGACAATTAGTAGGGACGAATTCATTGCATGATCCACCTGGAAAAAGAATATCCTCCACTTTACTTTTAACTTATGATGCTTTTATTAAGTATTAAATGATTTTAGGACTAACATGTTTGCCTGAAATAAAGCCACTCTAAGTCATTCTAGTATTTTAGCTCTATAACATGGTAGAGAAAAAAATAATTTGACCTTCAAGCTCTTTCCTTAGACAGAAGTCATATTTTTTGTTAACTGAAGACAAAATACTTTTCATACAAGTGATTCAGCAAAGCAATCTGGTAAGGACAGCGACAATTCCCAACCCAGCTCAAAACTAAGCATAGACTTGATTTTCTTTTCAAACAGACTTAGCTTTGTGAAAAAAAATCAAATGAACCCCATTGCAGCCTGTTTGCTGTGCCAACATATTTGGACGTAATAACATTTTGGAGCAGCTGTAGCAATTCTGAAAAAAATAAATAAATGGGTGAAACAGCTAACAAATTAATGCCTTTCAGATTATTTTATATCATATTTCTCTTGTGAAGAATAAATTAGAACACATGTTTTTTTTTTACATTTACAAGGGCTAAAATCACACATGGACATGACGGGGTGAGAACTTGTAACAGGTTTATCGTGTTTATAATTTAGACATTTATTTTGGTGTGCTTCTGACTGTTTAGATAACAATGAATACCATGATGAGGTCAAAAAGCTGTCTGATGCTGTCAGAAATAAAGAGTGAAAGGGATTAAATGAGTTCATGAGGTGCTGCACAGTGGCAGCTCACTGCTCCCCAAGGGAATTGGTTAAATGCAGAGGTGAATTTCTGCAGTGTGTTTAATGAAGTTCAATTATTATTAAATCATGAGACTGCACTAGGCTGGTGCCACTGTGGACATAAAAGTGCATTTATGTACAATCAAAAAGATAGACTGTACAAGAAAGGAAATTTTTGCTCTCTCACATGAATCCAAATCAAAGTTTGCCACAGAAAACGCAGACATGACCAGGTTGTCTGGATTAATTGGCTTTTAACATTTAGGTCTATAATATAACACGCGTGGCATAACCTCAGTACCGCAAAAACCTCATGCAGCTTAAAAACAAAAATTGTCGTTTTACTAAAGTTAATTCAACAAAGGAGGCATTTTAGCTGTCTGAGGGTGGGATATTTTATCTTCAGCTAAAACATACAATTTTGTTTACATGAATCCTCAGAGGAGGCGCAGCTTGGGTCCAAATTTTTTAAGAGTTTAGGGTTGGCAGGACTTATAACAAAACAGGACGTAGGCAGAAACATGATGGAACTGAATTTATTTTTTTCCTGAAATAACCAAACAAGACAGGAGGAGACTAACAGAGCCAGAGCACAGCAGAAAAAACAACCAGGAGTGATCAACGACTGGAGGAGTCCAACTGAATACACTCCAGTTATGCAGGTGTATGAATGAAGTCGCTGGGGAAAAATAAATATTTGACATGGAAACACGGGGATCAGAGAAACCAAACATAATCAAGAACTGAGATAACATAAATACCTAACTGACCAAACCATCTCCCACTTAAATTCACCAACACTTAGAAACAACTGTTCTCCAACTCTTTCTCTTTAGATGTAGGAATATGACAGTTTAAATTGGGTAATTTTACGTTTTGTGGTGGAAAAACAAGGAAATGCCACCAAAGTGGTTGTTTCTGTCCTAGATCTAGTGGAATCAATATGAGGAGAAAACTTATGTTTGTTTTCATCCAGCAGACAACTAGGTGTAGCAAAATATCTGCTTCATAGGTAAAGAGCCAAATTTATTGTCCTAGGGCACTTTTAACATATGCTGATCATATTTCTTGCAGCAAAATGCCCTCTGTATTTTTACGATGTTGCATAGACACAGCATAGTATGTATATATATATATATATATATATATATATATATATATGTGTGTGTGTGTGTGTGTGTGTGTGTGTGCCAATTTGTTTTGTGTAGGTTTTGGTTTGCAGGATATTTCAGCACAGTTGAAGATCATATTAAGGGTGAAAATGGGAAACTGCTGTGCAACTTTCATAGCCTTCTTTTCATTCCATCTAGTGTGTTAATATTCAAGTTTCCTATCAAGAGCAGATGGTTGCGAGAAACAAGACACTGGGGTCATGAAAATGCTGGAAATTCGCTTTACTCAGGTAATTTTTTCCATTAGATTTTTGTCTGCAGGTAACTCATTCCTGTATTAATATTTTAGCAGTTTTGGTAAATAGAGAATTAGACCACAAATCACATCAGCAAAAAGAACTCTTTCTTGCCACCTCCGACAAAAAAAAGGCAGAGCCAAAAATCGATGGACCAGAGCGGTGTCTATGTGATCTCCTCTGTGTTGAGCCACAGTGAGTCACACTGGGCAGCATGACCACTAAATCAAGGAGCTGTTTGAACAGCTGCATTCCTTCACACCCCTTCATCCTTTCCCCTCTCTCTCTTGCTACTCAGTAAAACTAACTCTGTCTATACTTGTGACCCCTCTACTGTCTCATCCCAGCCTGTCGTTGTGGTCAAACTTAATGTATAAACAAAAAAACGTGGAAAAGTGAGTAAAGTCGATTCTTGTTCTGTGGTCATGTGAGTGCATAGATAAAATTGAGAAATTTGACTGAATATTCACAACTGCAGCTGTTGCTGAAAAATTGACCTGACCACCTGAATGAGTCATTATACAGCTTCTCTTTCTTTTTATACCTGAATCTAAACCTCCTCTAAACTCATACATTGCTTCTCAGTCAGATGCATGGCAATTCCAGATGTATAGACATTAGCAGTGAAAGACCGCCTGCTGTTCAGTGAATGTGTGGTTATGTGAAACTGAAGATGTTCCATAAAACCACATATAAAGCTAACAAAATATACTGGTGTTCATCTGTATGCCCGACTTTAAAGATCCATCTGGCAAAATTTAACAGGGAAACAAAAATAAACTTTTTTTTTGAATATTTGGTCTTGAATTATGTTGAAAAATAGCTCCTATCTTCTGTATTTTCTAATTACAGTCAATAAAGCAAATATGTTGTTGTGGTTTTTTAAACAGATCGGGATTTTATGTTTTTTTTTTTTTTTTTTTACAAAAGAACCTTGTGCAAATTCTGCAAAATCCAACCCTAATCAAAGTCACATTTTTCGGAAAATGCTATAGCTTTAAAGTGCAATAAAAAAACAGAACTGCAGGCCTTTTATCGGTTAATTTACCAATAGTATTCCTAAAACGGCTTTTCTTTACATTAAAGTTTCAGCAGGACAGCCAAATATTAAATGTTTGTCTAGACTAACACTAATAGGACTAATTGACAATTGTGCTAATAAATAATAGTAATACAGTTTCAGTTAGTGATATACAGACACAATCTCTATAGCTAATACATTTGGCATACATTGAATGCTGGTTTGTTAGAGTTATAAAGTGATGTACATGGCCTTTAATTTTGTTTTTCAAACATACAAAATTTAACAAGGATTTTTATTTTCCCTTGCAGTGAAAAGTGCTGACTGGCAGTGCAGCAGACATTAAATCATAGGCAAGAAATGTCATGATCCTGTCCTTTGTGGACTTTTTGGTTGTGTTTGAGTTTCTTATTGAGGTTTTACTTGCATTTTTACTTATGTCATTCTGTGTTTTCTTGGTTATTGTTTCTTTTCCATTTTGTGTTATTCTAGTTGTTTCCCAGTTGTATTTAAGCAGTGTTGTGTTGCTCTCTGTTACCCTATGGTGTAATTCTCCTTTCACCTGGCGCTCTTCTAATTACTTCTGTTCACAGCTGCTCCCTATCAGCTGATTGCCCCAGTCTTTGTTCTGTCTCTCACATACCCCCGGCTCACACCGACTCCGGTCTTACCGTTATGGTGCGGTGGGTGCGGCGCCGCAGTGATTCCAAGTCATTAAAAAGACGTAAACCTCTCTCACCGGCTGCTGAGCTGTCCGGCTGCGGTTACCGAGACACTCCGGCGCTGCAGAAAATTCCGCAAGAAAGCTATCCTTGCGGCGTGCCGGAGCCCTCCACAACAAGCTCTTGCAAATATCCTTATTTGGGCCCTGTTATCGCGTGAAGTTACGTGAACTCAAGTGAACTTCTGTTAAATCTCCGGACCTGTTGCCGGAGCCGCAGAGCCGCACCGCACCGTAGTCAAAAGGGCGGTGTGAGAGGGGGTGTGCGGGAGTTGCAGTCTCCGTCGGCTCGGTAACCGCACCGGAGCCAGTGTGAGCAAGGGGATATACTCTTCCTGCAGTTCTTCAGTGCTGGAACTGCACTTGGGTCCTCTAAAAACCTTAACACAACCTGACAATAAAACAAGTGCTGGGAGTTGAGTTTAAAAAGGGATTTTGACACTTTAAAAGTCCTTTGATTGGGACTGGTTTAATCCTATAGGGCTCGGGATCCACGTTGCATGGTGGGACGTCGTGGTCATATTGACGACTACGCAAACGTAAACATAGCTCTGATACAACGTTGTTGTTGAAAGAAGAGATGTAGAAGTAGAGAGAAAAAAAGATGTCAAAATCCCGAAAAAGATCTGGAATTTACCAGGACACATTAAATAGAGAAGCCACGGACCGGTATGTTGACAAAATCAGCATTATTAATAATTTGGATCCATATGAAGTTCCAAACATGAGTGGAGCACCGATGAGTGAGCGCCTATACTTCAAAACAGTTCCGAAGCTACAAGTCCTTGGAGTCTCATATGCAGTTCATGAATGGATGGGTTCAGGAGCTGCAGATCATAAAGCCAGCAAACAGTGGGAACACAGTAATCCGTACGAAGGTAAGCTGTGATCAGACGGGCTCTGGAACCTGCTAGTTTAGCAACTGCTAACCGCTAATGCTAACAACCACTCACGCATGTAATGTACTTTTAACTAGCTGCTATGTGTTTCAAAGGTGTAGTTAGTAACGTTAACTGCCAACCCTCCGGGTTTCTCACGTATTTGAGCCTTTTCCCGCTGCCGTTTTGTTTTATTTTTCCGTAAAAGATCCCAACTTTGAAGGAAAGAAACAAAGTAGGCTATAAAATAAAACCGTGCATCTTTAACTTACCAGAATGAAAATGCAGGGAACACACTCTCAATGACATTGGAATACTGTGAAAAGTTATGTTCGGTCGTCTTACAGCCGCGATCCAAGCTAGCCGACGACTCTTTATCTCTGACGCTTGGTCTCCATGGTTACGCCTCCAGGCAGGAAAGCGGATGAAAGTTAACCCATTTTCTATGTTTTTCCCATGGCGGTCATGTGTTGAGCTGTTACAGCCCACAATACAGCAACGGTTTACCATGGTTGAAATCAAGTTAAGGAGAAATTAATCAGGCTGAGAAGGAGTACAGTGTGCGGTAGTCATAGGCAGTAGTCTGAGCCGCGGTAAAAGAGGCATTCAATATGGCGGCAACGCAAAGTGCTTAGGTCATGACGACCAAGCCCTATTATCAGGTTAAGAATCTTTTGATTTGTTTGGCATTAATAAGTTTTAGTGAACATAAACCTGACAGGAAGGAGGGTGTAGAGAAATGGGAAAACATTCAACACATGACTAGATACTGGAAATAAAGGACAACTACATCGGGGACTATAACCTCTGCACATGGTGGGCCAGCTCTACCCACTGAGCCACTCAGAACCCTACCTTGATCTTCTTATGTTTAAAATAACCCAAACTGTTGATATGGATATGTTGTAAAAGATTAAATTAAAGTATAAGTGAGCCCCTCTTCAAAGGTTTCAACATAGTATCCACACTTAGCATGTTTAAAGGGCATTAAATTGACACAAACAGTGAGTTGTTTTTTAAAAAGAAAATTTTTCTGTTTGGCCTTCAAGTGAACCTGAAGCTTAAACTGTTACTTTTGGCAAAAACCTGCAGATTTATTGCTAAAAGAATTGAAGCTTGACTGTCTCTCCATTAAAAAGTCATCCTGTAACTCATTTTTTAACATGGGACTAATTATTTTTGTACAAGCGACATACACCATTCTAAAAATGTGGGAGGGGAATTGAATTACAAAGAAATTTGAGTTTTAAATGATTCAGCACATTTCCATGGCTTTCAAACTGAGCCAACAGAAGTTCTACATTTGACAATCCTCTACTCTAACAGTGTCCTGTGTATGTTGCTGCAGTCCCAGGAGAGGTTGTAGGAGTTCAGATGTAGCTTTTCATCAAATTGTTATTGAAGAAAGATCTTATACCTGAGGGGAAACACTGGCAGAAGTGTCCACTGCAGCACTAATGCTAAACAGATGAGGTCCATCAACTACCATCCTGCATTTTACTCTTGTTTCACATATGCAATTACATTGTTAAACTGGAACAGTGCAGTGATCCAACAGTAATGAGTCAAATAAAAGTAATTTAGACTTGGGAATAAATGCAGCAGCAAAGATGGAACTCAAAGATACCCAAACATCTAAAACAGTTTCCAACTATTTGCTTTGCTTTGACTTTGTTAAATGAAAATTGATGTGCTTTTTTTTTATTTTTTTAGTTCAAATCCTTCAGCAGCAGCAACAGAAGACAGTTTAAACATATTATGATTAACAGAAATAACTTATATGAACACAAGCATGCTAAGCATCTTGGATTGTGCTAGTGTCTGAGGGTGGAGTTGGTGATTGCGGGAACATAATTATCATTTTTTTTATATAACCTTTTGACCTCAGTTGAAACATACCACATATCTGAGTGAAGAACATACTTCACTGACAAAACATTATGATGGCAGCCAATGGAGAAAAAATAGTGACAATTTGAAATTCATTTTTTGGTCAGTTTGTTGCAATGAGAAGAAATGAAGAACCATAAAGATTTAATGGAGCACTTTTAGCTGTGTGACATCCCCATCATGTGTTACTCAGGACATATCAGACCAAACAGTGATCATGACATACTAGGCAAATAAATGAAAGCTTTTCTCTTGTATTCTCAGGTAGACAAAACAAAGATTATTTTCTTTGCATCAGAATCTTTGAAAAATAAGCTAATTATATAATCACTTCATCTGGATGGAATGATATTGGTCTCAGATAATATTGCAAAAGAACTTGGTGTTATTTCTGCAATTAGGAGTTATCATTCAAATTCCATGCTAAAAATGTGTCGTTAAATGTCCATTTTTCATCTCTAGAATAATGCATGAATTAGAATTATCCTGTCCAGGGGCAATGTTAAGAAACTAGTCCATACATTTACTACTTCAAAGCTGGACTGTAATTCTTTACTATCAGAAAGTCCACTGAATGAGGTTAAAAACTTTCAGCTGATCCAAGTCAGAGTTCTGGTGAGGATTAAAAACAGAGATCATATTTCTCCTATCTTAACTTTCCTTCATCATTTCCCGTTAAATCAAGAGTAGAATTTCAAATCCTCCTTCCCGCATATAAAGCCTTAAATGGCCGTGCTCTATATTCCATCAGAAATCTGATTGTTCCTTATATTCCTAATAGAGCACATTATTCTCAATCAGCAGGTTTGCTAGTTGTTCCTAGAAGTTCTAAAAGCAGAATGGGAGACAGGTCTTTCAGTTATCAGGCTCCTTTCCTGTGGCAGCAACTACCAGTTTAAGTCAGGGAGGCAGAAACCCGGGGTGTAAAGCGCCTTGAGATGTCATGTGTTGTGAACTGGCACTAAAAATAGAGTTGAATTGAATGGAAAAGAAAAGTGAAAATCTAAAAGCTTGTGCATGGATTTACATTTATATTTAAAGGAATAGTACACCCAAAACATGATTAGCCTTCATTTTCTACTCACCCCCATGCTGAACAACACTCTGGAGTTCTTTTTTGATATACGGAAACCGCAGCAGACCAAACCAGATGAAAGTGCGCATTCAGCTCGGCAAAGAACTCATGCTCTTCCTCAACACTGAAGTCCTCAGACATTTTTCTTTCGTTGTTTCTTTCTTTGCACAGGTAAACAGCACATTTCTTCTTCTACGCTTGCATTATCGGCAGAGTAGACGCTGAATGCGCACTTTCATCTGGTTTGGTCTGCCGCGGTTTCCTTAAAGTCGTGAACTCGCAGGTGCGCGCTTTTAGAAAATCCTATACACTACTGTTTATGCTCTAAAAGCATTCTAAATGTCTTTGTTTCGAGTAAATTATGGACGCTACCCACTCAGGACACTTGGAATACATTGGACGAGCAGTATGGAGGAATATTGACATGTTTTTTGTAGACTTTTATGGACCTTTCTGCCTCGGGCGCTATGGACCTCCATTATTTGAATGTCAGCAGACAGCAAGAAGCCTCCCAGATCTCCAGATGCATTTGAGATATCAAAAAAAATACTCCAGAGTGTTGTTCAGCATGGGGGTGAGTAGAAAATGAAGGCTAATCATGTTTTGGGTGTACTATTCCTTTAAGTTCAACTGAACACCAACAAGTGTTTTGGGTTATGACTTTACAAGTTTTGTACATGTAGTAACTGAATCTCATTCAGTCACTACATATGCACTCATTTATCATTGCAAAAAAGCTCCAATTCAGTCAGATTAAAGACCCGTAAACAACAATTTGTATATCTTGCCTTGGATTCTATAGGTCTGGACTTTGGTTTGGCAATTGTGACCCACTTCTCTGTGCCTTCTGAAGCTAAACTTATAGGAAACTAGATGCTGCCACCACACTGTTTTGCTTTTATGGTGCTGATTTTAACCTGGAAAGACTCACACAGAAGACAAGTAACAACCGTGGCATTTTATTGACATAAGAAATAAAGAGCTCTTGCTCAGGCCCAGGAGGAAGACGTAGGCATAGTGACGTATGATGTTATGCTTGGGCAAATGAATTACAATAGGTATGTCTTCCCCCGAGGCCTGACATTGGTGGTGAAATACAGGCTGAAGGAAGAAGGGAGCCAGGTGAAGATGAGGATGATGGGAAGAAGGATGGGGTACAGCTTTAATGAAAAGAAAGGAGAACTATGGATGTTAGATACTTAAAAAAGCGGAGTCCAGAGTAATTAGCCATGGTGTAGGCTTGGCAAGGGGCTGATAGGCTGAGAATGAGAGTCAAGGCTGGATATCATCCAGTTTGAATTTTGGCCTAGGCTTCATTTCAAAGTGATGTGTTTGTTTGGTTTTGTTTTCCACATTTTCTTTGTCTTATGGATTGAATAGGAAAAATATTATAGTTTGATTTCAATCATGTTGGTCTACTAGCTCCACCTGCATTAACACAGAGGTTTTGTATTTTTTTGCTTGGTCCCCCTTTAATTTACAAGTAAGGCCCTCACCAAAAAATTTTTCCATCACCCCCGGCCAACCTTTTCAACAGTAGTACAAAGAAATGTCAACTGCAGTAAATAGTTATAGCAAATAGTATATAAACTAGCATCTCCTTTTAAATCACAAAACGTAAACCTTTCAAGTGTAAGTATTTGAACTGTTTACTGTTAAAACTCAGAACTGTCTTGTGGACAAATTCCTTTACCATTGTTTTATAGTTGAACCATCATATAACTTCTTTGTAACCTTACACCCTGACCTGACTACTGTGTTCCTTGATCTTCATGGTGCGGCTTGTCTTTCATTTTATCCTTATTAAACATCTGAAGATTTCACTAATCTCTTAAATAAAAGGACTTGGCAGTGTGGGATACCATAGTAGCCCTTCAGAAGTCCAGTCAGCAAACATCTTGCACCATCGTTCCGTGTCATTACCGTCATGACATGGCATCCTCAGATAAATTATTCTTAGAAATGCTAAAATATAAGGTTATAATGGAAAATAAAATTGCCATTTGTGTCTGTAGAGGGTTTTAAATACAACTTGTAAATTGAGAAAATATTCTCCTTAAGTTAGACAAGAATGAGTGGAAGGTAGTGGCGAGCTTGAGTCATAAACTTGGGATCAGAGCTTTGCATCATGGAATGCGTGCTTACCCACAGAGCCACTAGTAGACTCTGGATTCCAGTAAATGTTTTTCACCCTGAACACCATTTGTTCTTTGATGTTGTGACTAAAGCCTCTGTCACACAACCACTTCCATCATAACTACTCAAGCAGGCACATATTATTCTGGTCTGTGTGCCACTTCCCATTTATGTCATGTTTGCTTTTGAAATGTGAAACTGTGGATGTTTACAAGAACCAGATAATTCAATGTGTCGTGAATATCAGCAACAACAATCATGTGGTTTGTCCTGCTGCTAAAACCAGAGAGTCAACGCACAAATCATGTAGGGGCTGAGCTATCTGGGTAGTTTCTTGCTTATGTTGGGAAAGCACTGATTACAAAAGGGGGTTGTAACTGTAAGCAGCATGAAAACACCAAAATTATCTTTTGACAGAGAAAATCTCATGGTTTCTTAAAATAATGTCATTAGAAGACACCAGCGAAGTCTTATTTTGAGAATGATAAAACCACTCAAATTATTTTGAATGCACTAAACAGATAAACATTTTGTGGCAATCAGACGGTATAACTTCCAACCCCATCTGAAAACATCTAGAGAAGTATTTGTTTGTTGAAATTGCATAGATTAAGATTTATTTATAGAGTGCATTCCAAACAAGCAAGGTCCGGATGCATGCTGCCAGAATTATATCTGACTCATTGTTTTGTTTGTGAGAGCTTAGAAAAGCCTGCCTCAGCAGAAAGCAATCATATAAAACTTCTGCATCCTAAAGGACACCAGATAATTGAGGGGCTTATTTCTTATTTACTTTATTTTCCACTGTGCTTGATTTAGGAGTCAAATATGAGGTCCATACTCAATCATTTAATTCCATTGCATTTCAGGTTTGTTCAGTTTACATTAATCCTGTTATTTACAGTTTATACAGACGTGGGTAGATTTTTCACATATAATACTCCGGTGGGAGAAACAGAACCTCAACATATGTTTACTCAAGTAGCAGTAAAAGCGTATTTGATAAAAAGGCAATTCAAGCAAAGAACCTGAGTAGCTACAGGGAGCTGGTGGACTGCTTGGTGTGGGAACAATCATCTCATCCTGAAAGTGGCTAAAACAAGAGGGTTGATTGTACATTTCGTGAGAATCGGGAAGAAGCCAAACACTATTAACATCATTGAAGCGGAAGTGTAGGAGTGTAAATACTTTGGTCTTGCAGCACTTGATGTAGCTGTGAAGCCGTCTACAAGAAAGTCCATCCATCCATCCATCTTCCTCCGCTTATCCGGGGTCGAGTCACGGGGGCAGCAGCTTAAGAAGGGAGGCCCAGACTTCCCTCTCCCCAGCCACTTCTTCCAGCTCTTCAGGAGGAACCCCAAGGCGTTCCCAGGCAGGGACACCTCACCAGGGAGGCTTCCAGGAGGCATCCTAAACAGATGCCCAAGCCACCTCAACTGGCTCCTCTCGACGTGGAGGAGCAGCGGCTCTACTCCGAGTCCCTCCCGGATGACCGAGCTTCCCACCCTATCTCTAAGGGAGAGCCCAGCCACCCTACGGAGGAAACCCATTTCGGCCGCTTGTATCCGCGATCTCGTTCTTTCGGTCATGACCCAGAGTTCATGACCATAGATGAGGGTAGGAACGTAGATCGACCGGTAAATCGAGAGCTTCGCTTTTTGACTCAGCTCTCTCTTCACCATGACGGACTGGTACAGCGCCCGCTTCACGGCAGACGCTGCACCAATCCGCCTGTCGATCTCCCGCTCCTTTTTTCCCTCATTCGTGAACAAGATCGCAAGATACTTAAACTCCTCCACTTGGGGCAGGACACCCCCCCTGACCCGGAGAAGGCACTCTACCCTTTTCCGGCTCAAGACCATGGCCTCGGATTTGGAGGCACTGATCCCCATCTCGGCCGCTTCACACTCGGCTGCGAACAGTTCCAGGGAGAGCTGCAGATCACTACCTGATGAGGCCAATAGGACCACATCATCTGCGAAAAGCAAAGACGCAATCCTAAGGCCACCAAAACGGATCCCCTCAACACCTTAGCTGCGCCTAGAAATTCTGTCCATGAAGGTAATGAACAGAATCGGTGACAAAGGGCAGCCCTGGCGGAGTCCAACTCTCACCGGAAACGAGCCCGACTTACTGCCGGCAATGCGGACCAGACTCTGACACCGGTCATACAGGGACCTGACAGCCCTATCAAAGGGCCCGGCACCTCGTACTCCCGGAGAACCCCCCACAGGGCCCCCCGAGGGACACGGTCGAACGCCTTCTCCAAGTCCACAAAGCACATGTAGACTGGTTGGGCGAACTCCCATGCACCCTCCAGGACCCTGCTGAGGATGTAGAGCTGGTCCAGCGCCTGACCAGGACGGAAACCACACTGCTCTTCCTGAATCCGAGGTTCGACTATCCGACGGACCTCCTCTCCAGCACCCCCGAATAGACCTTGCCGGGGAGGCTTAAGAGTGTGACTCCCCTGTAATTGGAGCACACCCTCCGGTCCCCCTTTTTGAATAGGGGGACCACCACCCCAGTCTGCCAATCCAGGGGGACTGCCCCCGATGTCCATGCAATGTTGAAGAGTCGCATCAGCCAACACAACCCTACAACATCCAGGACCTTGAGGAACTCCGGGCGGATCTCATCCACCCCCGGGGCCCTGCCACCGAGGAGCTTTTTAACCACCTCGGCAACCTCGCCCACAGAGATTGGAGAGCCCAGTCCAGAGTCCCCAGGCCCAGCTTCCTCAATGGAAGACATGTTGGTGGGATTGAGCAGGTCTTCGAAGTATTCAGCCCACCGACCCACAACGTCCCGAGTCGAGGTCAGCAGCACACCATCCCCACTATAAACAGTGTTGGTGTTGCACCGCTTCCCCCTCCTGAGACGCCAGATGGCGGACCAGAATCGCTTCGGAGCCGTGCGGAAGTCTTTCTCCATGGCCTCTCCAAACTCCTCCCACACCCGAGTTTTTGCCTCAGCAACCATCCGAGCCGCATGCCGCTTCGCCCGCCGGTACCCATCAGCTGATTCCGGAGTCCCACAGGCCAAAAAGGCCCGATAGGCCTCCTTCTTCAACCTGACAGCATCCCTCACCGGACGTGTCCACCAACGGGTTCGAGGGTTGCCGCCATGACAGGCACCGACAACCTTGCGGCCGCAGCTCAGATAAGCCGCCTCGACAATCTCAAGAATCTTTACAGTTATTTCGATACTCATAGAAACAGATTAGTTCAAAATGTTCTTTCTAATGAAACGCAGCAGATTGCATCCAATCATTGACAGTGCAAAATTCACTCCTCCTGGATGAGCATCAGGCGACAGTGGAAAGTAGCTTGCATTGTGTCTCTGCCTTTGTAGTAATCCCTTATACAAGCATGCATGTAGAGACAGTGGAGAGAAAAACTCTAGCTGAACAAATCCATAGCTTTGTGTAAGTTTTTTTCAACACTAATACAGCATCTAATTACTTGATTACATACCTTCAAGCAATATTAAGGCAAGGCAAATTTATTTGTTTAGCACAATTCATTACATGGACAATTCATATTGCTTTGAATTTATTAAACAGTAAAATATAAACACATTTAATCTTTCAGTCTTTTACTAATTGATTTAAGCGAACCAAATTCTTCAATATGTTCTATAGTCGCCACTCCTTTAAAACATTATGAAAAAGGTTTAAGCTACTTTGTTTATGGCTAGAAAAAAGAAACAAAAAATATACATTGTTTCTATTAAAGGCTGCACAGTGGCCTTACAGCAAGAGTTTGATTCCTGGCCCAGGGTCTTTCTGTATGGAGTTTGCATGACTGTTAGGTTAATTGGCTTCTCTACATAGTCCTTAGGTGTGAGTATGTGTGTGAATGGTTGTGTTTCTTTGTGTTGCAGACTGGCGACCTGTCCAGGGTGTACCCCGCCTATGCGGGTAAAATGCCAGAGCCCAACCACTACCCTCACAAGGACTAAGTGGGGGAAAATAGATGGATGGGTGGATGTTTCTATTGTAAATTTTAAACCTACAGTGTGTAATAAATATAAGGATTTACTGACAAAAACAAATGTAACATAGTTATGTTATTTATTATCATCTATGAATTAAAGTCTCAATCTTTATGCTTTGGAAAACCATAGAAATTCTATTTACCTTTACATAGGAGCTGGTCTCACATTTTATCTATATGAACAAACATTGTCATCATTTGACAAGGTAGGTGATGCAGATGTTGTGGAGGACATTTTGCACCATGAAGGCCAATGTATCGTTTGAGGGGCAGAAGCAATGGTGGTGGTGGTTGTGGGGGGTGGTTGGGGCGGATTCATGATGTATAATCCTGCAGCCTTACCAATAGAAGGGAAAAAGGCAATATTAATTAACTGTTTACTAGCTATTTTCGTTTTTGAAATTGAGCAGAAGAATTTTATTCCAGCATAAGAAAAAGTACTTACTCACTTGGGGTTATATTTTGCTCTGGTCATTTTAACTAATAACATTTCGCACTGGTAACTATTTAAGTGAAATTTTATCTGAGTTACCGTATTTTAACTTGTGTGGTGTTTTCTTTTTGCAGTCTTTCCACCTCTGCATAACACCTAAAACTGTACAAGTACTTTATATGTTGGAGAGCAAACGTGCCCCCAACTCCCACCCCCGTCTTAGCCCCACTCTAGCTGTGCCTCTGGATATGATGCCTCTGCCTCCATCAAGGCATACAGCCAAAGTAACAATCCAGACAGTATTGCTGGAAGGACTCAGAACATTTTGCCACATTTGACATACACATATTAGCTGTCAATACTCTATTTTACCCAAACAGACTCCACATGCTTCCCATTACTTCTATTCAGTCCTCTTGAGTAAACGTCTGGCTCCTTTTGACACCAAACAGTGTTACACTAAACATTCAACTCAGATTAAGTACAGCAAAAATCACTGGACAACAAAGCTGCTCTATTAGCAACAACTATCATTTTGGTTAAATTATGTAAAGATGGTTTCAAATAGACGAGTGGAAAGGCACTAAGCACTAAATTATGACCAGTTTCAAAAAACCTACAGTTACAGGCTACAAAAGCTTTAAAAGCTCCGTCTTTCAGAAAAAGGAAAAAAATATAGAATGAATAGAAAAAGACATAAATTCATGTTCAGGTTCACAATTTTACATGGTTCGTTAAGAGGGGAGACATGGCCTACCCTTTTCATGAGATTTTAGAATGTATTTGAATATTTACCTGTGAGCTGGTTAAAGGAAACGAAACAGGTTTGGTTTTGTATCATGTTTCAATATCAAGAAAAATATCATTGTCAGATTAACCCCAAAAGATAAATTATAAAAATGGCAGATACATTTATTTCTAATGTAATGTTAACAGTGCTATCAATAACTTAAAATGGGTAGCAGTGTTAGAAAGAGTTTAACCTTAACATAGGTTTATTTTTCAAATGGTTAAATGTGCTCAAAGTAAAAAAAGGATGGAAAGTTTTCAGTCAGATAATTTACTCTAATAAAATATATATACATTTTTTTTTTACATATCTAGCAGGGGTGTAACAAACGTGCATAAACCCTGTATGGTTAAAAATTTTCCTTAGCATATTTCTAAATTTGAGAGTATTTTTCATTTTATTCTTGTTCAGAAAAAATATTTTTTGTTTTTTTTGGTCACTGTTATTTTGAAGGACCAAGACAAAAAGATGTCTAGGAGTCACCTATCATGATCAAACACATCCACCACACAGGCTTTATAAGGCGAAGCATATGTGGTCATTTCCATATAACGAAATCCTTTTGAAGATTTCTATAAAGAGGCAGAATCAGATATTCGCTCAGGAACACTCAGAGGACCCTTGATCTGTTTGATATCTTCACACCGGACACTTTAAAGTGGAAATGTACAGATGTGAGAGAGGCAGTACTGACGACGGAAACATCAGGATCTTTGATGGGCTTCAAAAACTAAACTGTTGAAACAGAAATTGCACTTTGTTGTTTAATTGTTTTATACGTGACTTAAAAAATATTTTTTTATTTGAAAATGTTTGAATATTTGTAGAAAAATCATAAAAAATAAATTGTGCTCTAGTTTTACGCAAGCCTAAATATCAGATTACTGACAAAAAAATATAAATGTCGCTGGCAAAATCCTTCTTTTTTGTATTGTTATTAATCAGCATTAGAGATAATCCAGTGGTTTGAATTATAAGTACCTCAGTCTGTTAGAATTAAGAGTCACAGGTCAGATCCCAAGTGAAAAGTTAAGCATAAGGTTTTGCTTTTCTGTAGTCTAGAACCATAAATGATATTCTTGTAGAAAGGACTGCTTAACAGGTCTTCCATCGGGCTGTACTGTCTGTGACTCTAAACAGAACATAGGGAGGATGACAGAGCAGCCTGAAAGAGGAGATGAAGACCAGGTGTGTGTCTGTAGCGGTGGATGCACAGATGGTCATCTTTTAATCCTGCACAACATAGGGGGAAAAAAGGCCATCATCAGCATACTCATAAATTTTTCTGATTTTTTTTTTTATGTGTGTGATCTTCAAACAGCTTGGATGAATTAGCTTGATAAGCAGTGTTTTTGAAAATTATAAACTGGTGACATTTTTATATCTTCCCCGTTTCTCCTTTTTTCTGCTTTTTGTGGGTTTACGGAGCAGAATATCTCCTACAACTTTTGACACATTTGATGAGGATATGAATGAACATATGACTGGATTTCTGGCTTACCACTTGAGCTAACCAGCCAAGGGATGTGATAAGATAGATAAGACATGTGATATCCCCTCGATAAGGGATGTGATGTGTAAGATTATACTAGAAGTCTCTTTCTAAAGCCCTTTCCAGACTGAAAGTAAGCATCGATCGGCTCATCTAAACTGATATCATTTCATGTGTTTCCCATTTTGAAGAGTAGCCATTAGAAACAGGCCTGTAAAATAGCTTTAGTTAAATTTATTTTAAAGGTGAGCGCAATTACATTTAGGCGAGTAAATATATTGTTGATACAAAATTTTACGAGGGCATATATAAATGTGGAGAAGGTTGTTTTGCAGTGAGTAAGCCTCTGATTTCTTAATCAACATAACTGTATTCTCTTATTCCTAGATATAACCCCTCTTTACCTTCAAAACTTATCTTAATTGCTAAATCTGCTAAACTTCTCTTGACTTTTGCTAGATAATCACCTCAGGTTTATACCCCTTAAATATGCGTGAGAATAGGATACTACAATAAAGTACACTTCAGGAAAAGGCTTCTGAAACATCACAGTTGAACAATCTAGAGCCTTATAATTGATTTATTTACAATTAAACATGTATTTATGGAGGTTTTATGTAATAGGCTGACAAAAAGCGTCACATTTTGTTTCCCCTTTTTAAAACATGCAAAGAGAACAAAAACATGATTCCATAAACGTATCAAGAAAACACATAAGCCATGAACTACAAATTAAATATGTGGAAGCTGGCAAGTTTACAAATCTGAACTATACATTTAAAACCTTTTGTCTCATTCAAGATGATTTTACAAGATACTGCGGTGGGGGTTTTAAACCTTTATATAAATATTAATATAAATTCATATATATGGAGGAAGATAATATATAAGTCCTTGATTGAACTTTTGAAGTTGGAGACAATGATTAAATGCAGACACACTTATGGCCGCTAGGGGGCGATTTAACTGATTTATGCACGTTAAACTTCAGTACATGTTTATGAAACATATATAAATAGAATTTAATTTGGGATATTTTCATTTTGAAATTAATTGAAATATAGTTATATGTCCATATCTTTTGTAATAAAGATTTGAACCTTTTTTTTTTAGATTTATTGTGTGATATTTTCAGTCTGTGGTAACATTTTAGACCTGCCCCTTGATGATCTAGGAAATTTTTATGTTATGTTGATCAAATTCTATTGCCCATTCAATTGAAAAACAATGGAAAACATTAATTTAGATTTTGTTTTGAACTTATCTCATGGTGATAGTGGCCAAGATGCCAATGTGCTGTAATGCGCCCAGATATGATGTACTTTGTTTGTATTTCTTATTTTTTAAAAGATATATAAAAAGTAAATAAATAAATCTAATTTGTCACAGTAGCAGTCAGTGTAAATCATCGTGAAAAAAGGTGGAGCTCTGCTTCTGTCCTGAAACACCAAGAATAATACGCTGTTATTCCAGTGTTTCTCATGTTAATGCCTGCAATTTGTAAGTAATCCACGGAATCTCCACTGGCACCCATGATTGTCTTTGGCCCTCCTGTGGGGCCACAACAAGAGATCAGCCAAACTGGGAATAATCATGTTAATTAAATTAAAGGTAATGGCAAATAAAATACATACATATTACAACTGTGGTCTGCAGTCATCGCGCATTTTTTTACATGGATTATATTAATGATCCTGACAGGGTGATGTTTAATCAGATTGTTACTTGTGTGGGTGTGCGTGTGTGAGAGAGAGGGTGGAATGGGGGTCGTGATGGTGGGATTATGCGGACAAACTAAGGGGGTAGTGGAGCTGCGTGCTTTCACACTGACACAGACGCACAAACGCGGAGGACCAAGCATGCAGCGCAAACTGCTGAGAACTTTGCTTTAACTTTACTTTCTCACTTTGAGCTTTCAATCGAGCACAGGTAACACAAACTTCTTGTTATTTTTGGCTTTGGATCCTTGACTCAGCCCCGGACCTGTTGGATCAAACTCACTTGCAACTTCTGTCTGAGATCGAGTGCGCTTTAAAGAATAAACGTTGCAGATCTGTAGACTTAAAGATATCTGTCTGGAGGAGCGCTGGAAGGATGATCTGACTCTGCGTAAAGTCCCAGAGGACATCTATCCCATCTCAGCCAGAAAACACGTGAATCTGCAGCAGGAGCCGCAGCGGCGTCCAGAGGGCTTCAGGGAACATGACTGAGTCCGGCGGTTTAGTGGGATACTTGTCAGCTCATTTTACGTGACCGCATGGTGCCTGTGCTGCGGGGTTAAGGAGCGCTCTCCATGCACGCTGGAGTAATAAACAGAGTTGTTGCAAACACGTTGTTGGAGCTGTCTTCCACAAGTTTGGTGAGAGCTGCACAATGCAGGGGACTCTGAGCGCATTTATCCAGTGCTGTCTCATCCTGCTGGTCGGTGCAGACCAGTGGAGGCTTAAAGACACATCCAGCTGTGAGTTAAATAAGAAGGTAAGTGTTTTTAAAACATCAATCAGGCGGTTTGCCTTTATTAAAAAACATGCAATTGAATGAGTCTTAAAGGTCCATCTTAGCCCATCTACAATTATTAAACCATATTTTCATTCCAATTTTTTTGTTTTATGAACTTTTAATGTTTATTTGTTCCATTGCAATATAAAACATCAGTGGCTTAATTCTAACTGAAAATAACACAGAGCTATACAAAACTTTATAAATCTTGAAGTTATTGTCAAGCTGCACTCGCACGATGTAATATGATGGAATTTGATCTTGTCATTCAACATAATATTCATAACTATCAGGTGGACAGAAAAAGAAAAGTGTGACACAGTGTATTTAGCTTCCTAAACTCCAATGCCCTCAAATAATGTTTAGTGCATTTTCCTTCAAAAGTTATTCAAATGAAAAGAAAAAAAGCCAATTATTTATATGACTGAAATTCAACATCAACAAGGTTGTGCAGGTTCTAGACCAAACTTACTGGGGGGAGGGTGGGGCCAGTGTTTTTTTTTTTTTTATGGGGGTACCAAAGAAAAGAATTAAGCAAAAACAGGCTAAAAGTTTGTTAAAAAATATTAAGGAGCAACAAAAGGCTCTTTGGTTCCAAAGAGCCTTTTGTTGCTCTGGAATCCTCAGATAAAGCAGATAAAAACTGTGATTATATCTCAATATAATAATCAACTGCATTTGTATATAACAATTGAATTAACATAAATTTATCTAGTAGGCTACTGTGACTTAATGCAGGGGCCATTGAAGGGGACATGACTTACTGGGGCCCAGTTGTCCCCTGTCTAGAAACTCCCATGCTGTTGGGCTTTTAGGGGCTTAGAGACTTGTTAAAGAGCAGCATAATGAAGACCAAGAAATAATAGATGTACATGGTTCCTCTGGAGGAGCTGCAGAGATTCACAGCTCCGGGTGGAGAACGTGCTAGAAGATGCTGATTTGTTCTCTGTATTTATTAAGTACTGAATGAAGGAAGCCCATGTTAAAATGTTTGCACAATACATCCAGTTTGCACCTTCTCAAAGGCTATGTAAGGTGACAAAAAGGTAACATTCTGGCTTCCATCATATAAAAAGTAGCATGTCACATCATTCTGAATGTCTCCACTATGTGACATGGCTATGGTAGCCAAGTTATATAAATAATGCAACAATTTTGGTAAAATGGTTTTGTAAACAATACTGAGCTAATGGTATGTTAAATTTGTCTCAGAAGTTGGAGCTCAGTTCTGAAAACAACACTGCAAATAAGTTGAACATGTTCTAGTAGCATTAGGAAATGTGGAATTGACTTGAGTCTGAGATGGAGGTTCACTTTCAGGATAAGGAAAACCAAACTAACTTTGCAAAAATTATGCTCATAAGTGATTTAAATACATCATGCTGGGATTTACTTGGTACCCCTGAGTAAAAAAGTTAAAGAAGCTATTAAGATTGCATTTATTTCCTCTACTTTTTACATTTTAATAATATTACCAATTTTTTATTGCTTGCAATTAGTCACTTTTACAGCACTTCTGTTTTTACACATTTTTCTCCACCTTTTCAGGGTTCATTCAGTGGCAACAGGAAGGCATAATATTCTTTAGTCTGACAATCAGCAACATGTGTATTGTTTCTTTGGCACCTGGGTTCTAAGTGGCCTGTTAAAAAGTCATTATCAGTCTGTTAGCAGTCTAACAGGCAGACAAAGAGGTTCTTGGTGTCAGACAAGTCCGCTGATGCTTGTAAAGTAATTGTAAATCCAACCCTTGGCTCTGTTATAGGGTCTTTATGCCTTCCTAACTTGCTCTTGAGTACCTCGTAAATTAATTAACTAACGCAAAATGGTATCATGTTTAATGACAAGGAATTACTGAATCCAGTTTATATATGTCTGGGGGATTTATTTTCACTCTTAATATTGTAGTGTTTATTATCATGAAAATCCATTCAATTAATGTTTTTTATTATTGTGTTCAAGTCCAGAACATTTGCACAGCCTTACCTTTTAATTTTTTCCTCAGCAATCTGACCTTAACTCCTTCCTCTGGACCATCAAACGGGATCCTCCATCATATTTTTATGGTACAATCCATGTTCCCTACACCCGTGTTTGGGACTTCATCCCTGAAAATTCCAAGCAAGCCTTCCAAGAGAGCAACATTGTTTACTTTGAGCTGGACCTGACTGACCCTTACACCATCTCTGCCCTGACCAGCTGTCAGCTGCTTCCCCAGGGGGAAAACCTGCAGGACGTTCTACCAAGGGACATCTACAAGAGACTTAAAAGACATCTTGAGTATGTAAAACTCATGATGCCATCTTGGATGACCCCAGATCAGAGAGGAAAAGGACTCTATGCAGACTACCTCTTCAATGCCATTGCTGGGAATTGGGAAAGGAAGCGTCCTGTGTGGGTGATGCTGATGGTGAACTCTTTAACTGAGGCAGACATTAAGACACGAGGGGTGCCAGTGCTGGACCTTTACTTGGCCCAGGAGGCGGAGAGGATGAGGAAGAGAACAGGGGCTGTGGAGAAGGTGGAGGAACAATGCCATCCACTTAATGGTCTCAATTTCTCTCAGGTGAGTTTTAAACTTTCTGGCTTTAAAACTACTTCTATTTTTTGTACATTGCTTCTGCAGGATTTGAAATCAAGACTAAAGTATAGGTTTGCATTGCTAACATTGCATAACATAGGCTGCTTCTCTTTAAAGAAAAGTAGTATTAAGTCTTTAACTTCTGACTTGTGTTGTAAACGTCTATTCCTCTGGGGGCACACAGACATTTATTAGACTTTAAAAATGATCTTAAAATAATCTTTGATGCAATTTTCATTGTTATTTTTATACTTTGTTTATCTCTAAAACTTAGATCTCTTTAAGCTCCATAGTCATCAGATAAAACTGTCTGCATAAAACGAGAGTAGAGATGAAATTGATGATTGAAAGCGAACAGCTGAGCATGTTGACCACATGATCTTTTCATTTCCAAACCACAAGTCCAAATCATCTCAGTATGTCCTCTCTGGCTTCATCTCCAATAGATCTAATATGATTGTCCCTCTGGCCTTCTCATTCCTGACCCCCTCCATCCTCGTCACTCCCAATGAGAAACTCAACAGCTTCATCTCTACAGCTCTGCCTCTGGTCTCCATGTCAGTCCCACTGTCTCTAAACCATACAGCATTCCTGGTCTCACCACTGTCTTGTAAAGCTTTGTTTTTGTTTTTGCTGATACTCTGTTATCATACTCCAGAACTGTCCCTTTTCTCTCCCTGTCCCACTGGGACTCTTGGCTTTACCTAACACCCTCCACATTCTTTACTGCAGATTGCTGTAACCTAGTGGCTCCGCTCTGGCTACTTTCAGTCACTTGCAAGTATTGCTGGAGATAATCTTCATTCCTCTCCTCTCCATGTGAGGTCTCCATCTCTATAGATGTTCCTTCACATACTATCTGCTCTCACCAAAGATCAAAATGTCTTCAAACATCTTCCCCCACAAAGATTCTTCTCTAATTTCGTACATCAAGAAGGAGCTTATAGCTTATCCTTGATGCTGTCCCACTCCCACCTTGAACTTCTTGAACTTTCTCCTGGTTTATCATCTCTTCAACACTGATATCATTTGCTGTAAAATCATCTGGAAGCATCTCCTGGCCCTCCAGAGTCCGTCTCAAGTCCTCCCTGAAAGGGACACAACTTTATTCCTCTTTTAGCTTCCACTCCTTTGTCCTCTTCATCTTCCTCACCATCAAAGTCTTGATGTAAACCACCGTCCTGTGCTGTCCTGCAATGCTCTCATCTACATTACTTTGCAGTCACATCCTACCTTTGAGGTGTAACCATCAAAGACTCACTCTTCCAATGTTTTGATTCAGACACAATATCCTGTCTGACACTCGAGAACATTCTTGACAAACTTCTTTAGGATAACTAAATTTCTCCCACCACCTCAGTACGATAGAACTGCTACAGTTTTTCAATTAGCTGGCCAAGGTTTCCTGCTAATAAAACACATCTAAGTTTAGCTATTCTGTTCTTCTTCTCCAGGGAGTTTTTTTTTTTTTTAAAGGAAACTGATAGGGCTAAGAATTGAGGAATATACTAAAAGTAAAAAATATAGTTGGCCGTTGAGTATTTCACCTAAAAAAAACAAAAACCCAAAATATCACTGTCTGAATCGGCCAGCTTCTCAAATTACACACCAGAATGTGTGGTCAAGTGGAAAGCACTGAAATCATATAACATTGATTACAGTTGAACGTTAATTTAAGGCAGCGTGATTATGCCAACAAAAAAAAAAAATCAGAATTTCATTTTTTTTCTTCTAAAGTTGCAATTTTCCTTCATTTGCTCTAACCACAAGCATATAGATTTGGCTCTGTCTGTGTTTTTCTGTCTGTTTATCTTTTCTACCTATTTTTTTTAAATAATATTCACAGAAGCCTTGGTCTTTTTGTTTTTCCACAGATTAGTAAAGTTGAGGAAGGTGTGATAATAATCAGCTGTGCAAACACTCACCAACTTGCTCCCCTATGTCTTTATTATTAAGGAAAAATTTATCCTAATAACTCCAGTCAGAATCAGAGAAAAGCAGCCTTGTTCTTCAGATGGCTACACTTGGAAACCTTGACTACATGCCTGTCTGTTGCTCTGCACCCTTTTGTGACCTTTTCCGTCTTTGTAAACACATTCAAGGGGTAGCCATTGCTATGAAATCATGTTCCATATTACTCAGGAGTTTTAGAATTGAAGGAATTACTGCTGGTTATTTAACAAAACAGCTTGATAGTGTTATTTTAAAGCAGAGCTTTCTGGGCCCTCAACAGACAGCACAGCAGAGCTTTATTGGTGCTTTAATGAGGAAGAAAATCGATGATAAGGAAGCAGTATAATAATTTATATATAAATTGCTGATGGAGTTTGTCAGTCTTTTGTCCAGCTTAATATGCTTTGTACACCAAAGATATGTTTTTGTAGAAGGCTAAGGAAGTCTAAAGGAAAATATGATTCATATTAACTCTAATTGTTAGATGAAACTAGAAACAACTTTACATTTCTTTCTGTCTAACTGTACAGATTAGCTTTTTACAAAAGAGCATATATTGGAAATTCTTTTTGTTGTTGTTTTCATATCAACTTTCACTATCTTGCTCCTGTGATGTAGTGCAGTGTTGGTTATTAGAAGTATAGCTTGGGTTGATGGAGTTTGCCAACAGCTTAAAAAAATCGGGTTTTTACTTGAATAAACCATACTCAGCCTAACCTACTCAAAAATCCATTTCACCACCACATGACAAGTCCCTGTCTCGACATTGTACCAAACAGCTCATAGCTGGAAGCTTCATAATATTCACACTTTGTTTCCATCCTATTATCAGTGGCTCAACAGATGCTTTCGCTCTGCCTCAATATTCCAGTAAACCTTTATCTCCCAGATATTCTTTTTGACAGGGCCAGGTCCATTAAAAACCTTTTGAATTTAGCTCAACTGTGAAATATCTAGGCAGAGAGTTATGATTGGCAGACACATTCAGTGGGACAGATTTTTTCTAATTCATTTCCATATTGGAAGGTTGAGGTGATTCCTCCAAAACTTTTGAAAATTAAGTTATACTAAAATGTGACCAAGTTCTGAGGTCATATTTCATATTTATGTTGTATAATACCAACTAAAAGTGTGTTCTGCGAGGTGTGCTTGTCATGATCTGGCCTGTTTGCTCTCCCTTAATTAGTAATTCCTCTCACCTGCCCTCTTCCTTCCCTGCCTCAATTATAATTTATTCCCCTCACCTGTTTCCTCTGGTTTATATTCAGTTCAGCCTGAGCATTCAATGCCAGATCATTGCTTGTCTTTCTGTCAGTCTTTCTGTTCAGTTTTTATTTGGTTCATGTCCTGGATCCTAGCTGCCAGTGGAAAGAGGGTTTTAGTGTTTGTCTCGTCTCCTGATTGTCCACTATTCCTCCCCTGTGGAGTCCTCTGGGTTTTTGGCTCATTATGGGGGGAGGTTCAGTTTTTATTAGTGATGGTGAGATGAAGCCTCATGAGGCATTGAACCGTTTGGCCAAATTGCTTCAACGATCCCCACAGTTCATGAGGCTTCATGTGAACATGTCACAACCTACTGGTGGACAGCAGAACTACAGTTTGTATTAAAATCTGTGATTTTTTTTTTGCAACTGTTTTTCTTTTTTTCTCTTTTTAAGTTCCCTTGAAATTGTTAATGGTTGGTGTGTATAATAAAATCTTTTGTAAGTTTTTTAAGTGTAAAATTTCTCAGAACAATCATTTAAGGTGCACAGTTTATCTGCCATTTTAGTGAAATAAACTCAAGCAGACAGTGAAAGTGTTTGGGCAAATTGGGCAATGATGAACAAAATGAAAGGTGTTAGTCATTTTTATTCAAACATGATAGTTTTTCCATGTTTTTTGGTTTTAATCAGGTTGGAAGTTGTGTTCAACCAATCTTTTGACTAAACCGACCTAATTTTCCCAATCTATATTTTTACTCGGGCAAAACAATGCAAATTAGTCTCATCAGCCAAAATAATTAAGTTTAATCGTTTCAAAAGAGAGAGACAGGTCTTGAACCATCAACCTCCAGCATGAGTGTCTGTCCCTTACAGAGGACACCACTCATGTAGATAGTCTGGTCAGGGAGAAAATACGTCTTAACACTAACGTGTTAAGACTGGCTTTGTCTGGTGGTCTGCTCAAATTTTGATCATTACATTGTTTATTCAAACCAAATTAGCTTTAAGTAACTAGATTGGTTGGAAAAACAACCAATTTATTCTTAGAAACTATCCAAACTTTATCCAGCTGACAGCAACTCTCCTCCAATCTCCCACATCTTGACTGAATACTGAGGCTGTTTAGATGCCTGTCAAAATTCTTGCGCTTCCCGAACCACATACCGAAGCGGTCACGTGGTATCACGGTAGCGAGGCCTCGGACGTCATCAATTTTGGCCCCGCCTCTAAATGAATCACGCCTCGACATGCGCTTCGGGGAAACGCCCCCTCCATTACTCAACACACGCCTCGAAGCCTCGGCTCATCTCATAACATCACTAGTTTTTATCCAAGTAAGCCTGGCTCCAGGGAGGAGACCAGTTTAAAGTCCTGCTTCAAGTTCCGGTTCCTTCGTCCAGTCTCGGCTACCCTCTTCCACTGTGCCTGCTCATCTGCACCTGATCCTGTCTGCTCCTGTGCGTGACCACCTGGTCATGCTCCTGGTCCCAGTCAGACTCTGAACCCTCCTGGAAGCCTATGCATGCCTGGAAGTCTGGATCCTGCCGCCTGTCTCTGTTCCTGTCTGATCTGGATCCTGCCTGTTCCTGTCTGTTCCTGTCTGTTCTGGATCCCTCACTAGGATCAGCTTCCAGCATGACCTCTGGGACTGCAGCACTGGGGACACTCGTGGTCTGGACTGTTAAACCAGGTAAGTGACCAACCCAGATAATCATATATCAGTTTATCGTGGTCACTTACCTGTGTTTCCTCCCCTAGAGTGTCTGAGATCGGGCGGTGCCCCCCCCCCCGCCTGCAGTGTCCGCGAGCCACAGCTCCGCTTTTGTTTTGTTTTTATTTTAATAAACCTTTTGCACTTTCCTACTGACTGTCTCTCCTGAATACTGGGTCCATCTGTCCCCGATTCATGACAGCGCTGGCAGAACCAAAACACTGAGTGAACGAAGAACTGAATATAGAGTTGGGTGGCATTCAGTAGGGGTGGGTCCAGGACGCTTGATCTGCCGTTGAGCCCCTCCGAGGTGTCATGGGCTTAAATCAACAAAACACCAGTGAAGGGAGGTGCCCTTTGACAACCTGCTGAACCTACCCAACTCCTATTCCAGTCACAGAGACCTAGTGGTGTCTTGAGAAAAGGATAGAGAGAGAGAGCGATGCCACTGGGCCACAGATGGTGCAGGGGCAAGTACCTGTAAAGGTGGGCCAATTGTGATATCCCTTGTATTTTGCATATGATGAGAAGATTAAAGAGTATATAATAATGATTTTCATAGTTTTGTTGAGTATTACGAAAAAAAACATTTGTTTTCATTTTAATGTCAAGAATGACATTTTTATAAAAGCATTGAAAAAATGGCGGAATGGGAGAACAAAGAACTTTTTTCTGCCATTATGGTTGGAACATTTATGTGTGCATCACTGCCTTAGATGGTGCTTTGCATTTCTGAGCTCTTGTACATGCCTCTAAGGTGAAGATGTAAATCGCTCGCCCTGATCGCTGAAATTTTGTTATATGTTTACATACCACTAGAACTGTAGTTTAGAGACCAAAGAGACCACCACCTTATTTAGGGGTTCAATTCTTTTCTGAAGAACTCAAAATGTGCCTGTATATTGCCATTAGTCATGTTTCCATCTAAGTGAGTTGATAATTTTAAGCAAGTTTAAACAAAAGGTAGAGGCTGCAATGTAGGACGAACCACAGATCAGTAATGGAGGAAAGTTTTAATGAATTTTTTGCTATCGATCAAGTTGTTCTTACATTACCATATCACCTAATAATGGCAATGTCACTTCTGACCATGTTTATGCGTATAATAGAAGATGCCAACAGCGGAAAGAGCTGATCAGTCATGTGAGGTGAAAGTTTGCTACATCAGAGAAAAAAAAAGTATTTCCATCTTCTGTTTTGCACATTAACCCCTTTCACAATAGCCAAAAAACTGCTTTTATCAAACAGACATTTTTTTTAGTGAATTAGAGTTTGTTTTTTTTCTTTCAGATTTTGCCATTTCCATCAAGCTTTTGTGATAAAAATATTTTGGACAAAAACTCTGCTTTCTGTAAGTTCTTCTCCCCCTTTGACCAATTTGTACATGTGTCAGCACTCCTGTTTCTCTCAACAACTGTGCCACCCAACTTCTTTTTTGGGGGGTTTTGGGTTGTTTTAAATTAATAAATGATGCGTGAGGAATAATATGAAAAAAAGCATCATACTTTTTTAATGACAGAGCACAGTTAAAGATGGATACAGTTGAAGTTTTTTGTCACTTGAGATTGTATTTTTGATGCTTACAAACTATACCCACTGCCACTTTGGTGGTCTGGCTGCTGATTATAGGCTCAAGCTGCTAAAATCCAGATTTCATCGTTTTTTAATCGTAGGGAGTAGATACTGTTTTTTGTTAGTGTAGATCAGTCAATATTGTGTTACTTGTTAACTGCCAAGAGCCTAATTAGATCTAACCATCTAAATTACTGGCTATATCCTTTTTTCTGTATCATAAGTTAACACCGCCATTGCCATACAGTATCATATTTAAAAGGACTTCGATGTCAAAATAACAATTTATGTGATTTCCCTTTTGAAGTTCAACTCCTTCTGGCCAGTGAGTACCCCACTCACCTAATCTTATTCCATGTTGTTTGTTTAAGTCTGTTAAAGGTATGGTAGAGGATTTTTGCGAATTTTTTAAAAAGACCCACCCTCATGCACAACCCTGTACCCGCTCCTGTGTACATGTGTGCAAGAGCATGCATGATTTCTCCTTGTTTTATTAGCATTGATGTGAAATGGATTTCTTAAAATAGCATGCCAAACTTTACATGTCGAAACTTCGCAACCGAGGCATTAGTGGGAAGCCCGAGCTGTGCTTTCAGTGTACGCCATCAGGTGAAAGAATCTCCCAAAAACACTCTTGTTTCTCTCTTCTGAGGCCTTTCTCTACTTCTCATACACTCCGTAGAGTGTAGAGTCTTACGACCCTCTGCCATTTTTAAAGAACCGTGGTGAGAAAGGCAACCTTCAATGATTGACTGAAACCATAGCTCACCACAAATATAAATCTCATGCACATGCGCAGAAACAGATAGCTTTCTAGTGGTGAGAACGTAGAACGACCTTACGTAAATATATCACCAGAAAGATTTATAGGATCCACCTGAAAAAAAGAACATCCTCCAATATACCTTTAATGTATCTTACCTATCTAGAACAAACATTGCAACCTCCTCATGGCTTCTGCCCAATTGCTTCATAACTTCACCACCAACGTTCAAAAGCTTCACTGATGTTCTTCACCATTTTGCTTCTTTTTTGTGTTTTTTGGGCTTGAATTTGAGGAAAGTAACATAGAACTACTTAGAGTAGATCTGGCAATGCTTCAGCTCCATCTCCTAGGACTTGAACAACTATTTCTATTGGTGCTGAATCCTTTTGTTTTGACCTTGGCCCTGGCAAGCAAAAGTAAATATTTATATATTTTGGACCTGTCAAATGAATGGCTCTATTTCACTCTAGTTATTCTGTAGATTTATTATTGTAGTGACTACTTGTCCAAAATTTTAACATTTTTAAATGATAAAATCCAAAATAAATGCAACTTTATTAACCCTCGGGTTTCAAGTTTATGCATTTCATAAAGGTCCCCAAAAATATTAAAAACATCCTCTTCATCCTTCTGGTTTATTCCAGTTTTTTGCAAGCATACTGCATAGAAAAAAATATGACAGGGTTTCTTTATTTTTCAGTTTTTTTTTTTTGACAACACTAAATTTCAAGTGGTCATTCTTTTTAGATTAATTTCCATTTTTGTTTTGGGGACATTTTGAATGTCAGTTTCATTTTACATGCATTCAAAGTGTTCCAGAATATTTAGACTGGATATTTTCAAGTACAAAAGGTAATTGGTTTAAAGGTGATCACCCTTTTCCTTACAAGTAAAGTGTTAATTTAAAAATGTGCTTGTCAATACAAATTAAGCCCAGTTAGCTCATTATTCCAAAGCACAAAGTTATTTACTTTCTTTAGCCGGTTCTCTAATCTGGCTAAGCTTGACTGCTCTTATTCTAGGCTGGTGCCCCCGTCTTTTGAAGAGTGGGCTCAGCCTTGCCTAATACACTAAGTGTGCTTTTTCAGGACAACAATGGCTGCATGAAGGCCGCTTTCTTTGCCACTGTTGTTGGAAACCCACGGGACATTCCACACCTCAGTGGCGAAGACCTGCTAATGAAAGTGTTGTTTCTTTCCTCCCATCACTGGGTGTAACGGTGCATGGAAATGTGATGAATGCAGGTCTCAGTCTTAGTTGTGAGAGCAGAGAAGGAATGTTTGAAGTCCATTTAGTTCATTCATTACTGTAAGAACAAGAAGAACTGAGATGCAGAATGAGATCAGTAGTCTCCCCTTCCATTAACGGCATCATGATGTTACCTCTATTTGACAACCTTGAAACCCTTGTATTTCCTTTTTGACTTAAACTGACAAACTACATGATTTTGACTGTGGATAGACAAACAATGCAAAGTTTTAACAACCTCAAACAACACTCATATTTACACTATACCATAACTTAGAAAAAAGAAAAGTATATCACACACATATATATAAAAAATAGAATATCAGAAACAAGGGTAAAAACAAGGAAAGCTCATAATACTTGAAATAAAAACCCCAAATTGGAAGGAAAAAGTATGGTAATGAAGCTGCATAAGCAACAGGAAGAACTGGATTGTCAAACTGTATTCATTTGGGGAATCTTTACATGAAATGGACTGAGGTCAGAGTCTGCACATTAAGATCCAATATGCACAACAAATCCTGCACATCAGAAAAAAAGACTTGGACTGTTCAAAGTATTCTTTCAGATGAAAATAAGTTAACATTTCATTTGGAATTGAAGAAGCATGCAGGAAGAATTTAAAGGGACAGAATCTAAGTTTCTTATGGTCCAGTGTAGAGTTCCTACAGTAAATGGTGATCTGAGGTGCCATGTCATCAGCTGATACTGGTCCGCTGTATTTTCCACCTTCCACAGTCACACAGCCATCTACCAGGACAGTTTAGTGCACTCATTGCTTCTTTCTGCTTACAAGAGGAGACACTAATTAATTTGGACTGCCACAATGCTAAATGAACCAAAAGTTGGGCAGTTTCTCAATTCACAAGAACACAAGTATGGACTTGTGTTGTCGCCAAATATGTTCTAGACAAGAACACAAGAACAATGGATTTGGGAAAATGGGAGCATGCAAAACAAATCTTTGTCAATTGGAACAGAAATGTACTCATGACATCCCCACATTTAAAGCTTGTTTGGAGCTGCATGTCACCTTCTGTTATTGTCTAATCAGTAAATGGGCCATATAGTGAAGCTTAAAGTATAATGTTTGTGCTTCAAATTATCTTAAAATTTACTTTTGTAGAAAAATGGCAACAGAAAAGTAAACTTTTAACTTAATACTCTGAGGTTTCTGAGCCCTCCTCTGGAAGCTGCTGCTGCCACGGTGCATGCTGGGACAGCTGCAAGTCTGGAGAATGCACAAGTCTGCTCTGATGCGCAATCGGTAAAGAGGGAGGGGCGAGAACAACATCAGGGGATTTTGTCTGTTCTCGTTTTTGTGTTGTTGTGAATTGGAACAGTACTAGGGCTGAGGCTGATGACGTTTCATGAGCACACAAGAACGCACAAGACCGTGTATTGAGAAATGGCCTCGGTCTGACAAAGGCAACACTGATCATGATGTCTCACTTTTTGATTGACCAGTGGAATCACCTGACCTTTGACCTCATATATAAAGTGAGTCTGCATACATAAAACATATGGTGCGATGGCAATGTAATGTAAAATGTAAAATATCGGGATGTAAAAAAATTCCCATTTGATTTTGCATAACTTTTTAAACCAACAATAGCAATCTAAAAAAGAGCACTAAAATTTAGAGATAAAATGAAATGTGGCTTTGTTTAGTTACTCCAAACTGAAGAACTTCAAACCTTTTTTAATGAGTTAGTGTTTTATTTCAACTTTAATGATGAAACAGACTGAAATATAGCCTCGTGCCATACAGTAACACACCTAAGAAAATGATGGAAGCAGCGTTATTTGGATATACACTGTAGATGTTCTATAAATGCACATGATCAGCCAATGCACAGAGGAAATCTAATTTTATTCCTAAAGCAACACTTTCATCTTAATACAAAGATGGTGAATCCCAATATTTATCACAAACAGGTCAGATGTGATGATTAATCAGTTGGACAAGGTGTAGAAAACCAGAAATGTCCATAAATAGCCTATTATGCATAATTATGCATAATTGTGCAAGGATGGCAACCTGCTTGGAGGACATTGACAGCTGGAATAATGTTGAGTGGTGGTGAGGTTTTCAGAAATCTCGCTGCCCTGCTGGTACATGATGATGGATGGCTCATTAGAGGGTTGGATCATCCAGCATTAAAAGCAGGTTCAATTTCATATCAATTCAATTCAGTTTATTTATATAGCGCCAATTCACAACACATGTCATCTCAAGGCACTTTACAGTTCACCAGATCATACAATCAAATTGATTCAAAGTTTTCTATCCAAGGTAAACCAGTTGATTGCATCGACTCATTGACTCGAATGCAATCCCTCACACTAAGCATGCTTGTAGCGACAGTGGAGAGGAAAAGCTTCCTTTTAACAGGAAGAAACCTCCAGCAGAACCAGGCCCAGTGTGAGCGGCCATCTGCCGTGGCCAACTGGTGTTCAAGGAGACAGAAGCAGAGATACAAAAAGCAGCTGTAAAAGGTAGCCTGGTCCAGGAAACACACAGCCAGGCGGACAAGGTCCGAGCCAACTCCCATGTCAGAGAATGAAGAGAGCACATCTAGCCAGTCACAGTCAGAGAAACAGGAATACACTGGAAAACAGGCTCCAACATCTATAAACAAGGGTGTTGATGGCAGCAGCACAGCTGATATTCTCTCCAGGATGGTGTCACAGCCAAACAGGAACAGATGAGGCAAAGCTACTCTGAGAAAAAGCAGAGTGAGCATAACGTTAGAGATTGAACTAACAGATTCTGCAGATTGGGAGAATAGAGATAGAATGAAGCAGAATGATGAAATGGGGTTCCCTACGTCCTCCAGAAGTCTAAGTCTATAGCAGCATAACTGTACCTGAGGTTAAAGAGTGGTGGTAGTCACTTGTTAAATGACAAAATAAAAACAACAAATTGTATAATCTAGGGCAAATATGCAGAATTTTAACTTAGGGTTAAGAGATATTAAGCTAACTAGCTCTACTAGAATTAACCCTAAAAACAAGGTTGGATTCATTAGAATATTGGATACACTTAACTCTGGTTCGCCAGTCAAAATTCATCACAGCTGTGGGACATAGGGATCAACCCTGTTTCAAAAATTGTAATTTTGAACATACTATTACAATGGCACTTCAGAAATACACGTTATACTATGATGGCTTGCTGTACATTTTCCTTCCTCGTCTAAAGAAAAGCAAACCATTCCTCAAAAGCCCCCATAAATATTTCTGCGTGTCTATGTGTGCATGTCTATGATTGAATGGGTAACTGAGTTTGGACAGGTAACAACATAACAGTATTACACTAAAATAAATAGAGAGCAAATCAGGAAAGTACTGTTGCTATGCAGACCAGTGTGAGCAGAACGACTAATAGTGATGAAATCAATACAGTTTACTTTCTTTGTCATGTTGCCAATGATGTGACTAAGTTAGCTGTACATTTTTACCAGTGCTGGAATTTATTAGTCTCATTAGGGTATTCATTAGGCAGAAGCTTAACAACGCCATTTAATTACTCTGGCTAAAAATGTACTTATTCAAATTATGAATTATGTGGACATTGGAGTATGTTGTTCCAAGAACATGTCAACATGTGAGATATGAACAGGAAATGTGTATTCTTTAGTACTGCAGAAAACAGATGTTTAGTGGATTATTGCAGTAGTTTATTTTAGAATAGGTTTAACTCATGATTTATCACCTTACTATTTAACTATATTCACTTGTACTTTCTCTCAGGGTTGTTTATAAAATAATTTATTCTGCATTACACTGCTTTTGATCTTAGGGAATAAGCTTTGCATATGTAATCAGAGCATGGAGTGAATTTGCCCAGCGTGTACTAGCTCATGTAATTGCTGTTTAATGTTGTTTGTGAGTATGAATGTTTCCATAGACATGTGCATTTCTGTGCTTGTTTCCAAGAGTTCATACCTCGCTTTGAAAAAGGGATCGGTGTGGGTATGTGCATTAAATGTGCATATACAGCTCTATCATTGAATTTCCAACATGTCCTTACAATTGCCTCTCTCTGGTCTCATGCCACACCAAAGTGCTTGATTTCCTCTCCACTGTTGACCAAACAGTGGCGTATTCTATGTCTGGCATTTCCTTAGACATTATCTGTCCATCTGTCTGGATACATGACACCAGAGAAAAAGATGTTGAGCTCCTTTTTCTTTCACTTTGCTTTCCAAAAAAACTTCATCAACAGAATAGGAAATGTTCAACATGTACTGTAGTTTAATGCTTTAAATCATGTAATGCTCAGGAGACTGCTTTGATAACTTAGTCCTTGGTCTTTTGAAATTAAGTTTGAAGATGTTCCTTTTCTTCCATCCGTCATAGATTCAGCAAGGCTTAAGAAATGTTTCTCAGACATTTTTGTTTACGTTGAGCTAATAGGTCAATATAGACCAGCAGATCACTGACATCAGGAAACAATAATTATGTAAGCTGTGACATTCTATTGTTTTTCAAGTGTCGCTTCTATGTTTTTAAATGTTTCCCTCTTTTAGTACACCAAATTCAAATTAATGAATAATCAACATGTTTTGGCTGAGCTGCAATCATATGAGATAGATATGTTAAAGCAAGGAAACTCTGAAACATTTAGAAATCACCTAAAAGTTCTTAAATGAAATGTATTTACCCTTAATTTGAGTATGTTAATAAGATGATTTGCCAATGGAATGACTATTTTCACTCTTAAAATAAGATAATTAAATAAAATGCACTAAAATTATTTTTCCCAATTTTAAATGTAAATTGTGTTCTTTCATTGGCAACGTGTCTCTCTTACCTTCTCAATAAAAAAAAAATGCACTTATTTAAATAAAAAAATTACTTATTTAGATTTACATTTTTTGTAGTGTAGGGCCATGTACTTTAAAGACCAGGGTTAAAATGCACCCAATTTAAAATGATTTCCTTTAAGTTTGTGAAAAACATGTCTCACAGATTTAAACGACTTTTAGTTTGCAGAATGGATCCATGCCTTTATGTGTAAGGGTGATATTCTGACCCTGCTATCCTGATGTTGCAGCTGAATCAATGACTAAATCTAGCCTCAGGTACTTTGGGTGGTCTTCTGATGCTTAACTAGACATTTTATAAAAAATGTCTGTTTACTATCTTCCTAATCTTACCAAAATGGTTCCTAATCCAAAAGTATACTTTTCCATACAATGTAATCTGAATGTAAATAGAGCCAAGAACATATCCCATGACCATTCAAATAAAGTAGATAATAACCTAACCACATTAGTCTAATAAATGTTTTTATCTATGATAAATAATTCTGTTCATTAGCCTTGTGTTTTGTTAAACATTAAGCATTAGTTTCTTTTGAAAATATTTCATGTTATTTAACCACAAAGCCCTCTTCTTTCCCACTGTCATTCTCACCAAGATAGGTTAATGACACAAATTAAGATTTTTCATTGCCATGAAGGACACATTATGCCATTTTGCTGTTTTTCAACATTTTCCATTAAAGTTGGAACTGAAAACCACTGGATGGTGCCTACTATGTGGCAAGAAAAAGGTCTTAGATGACCAAGAGCACACATAGTAAAAGTAGGGTTTGACTTGCAGAGACTGTTACAGGCTTTTCCTGGTTGTGTTACACAGGCTCCTGTAGCTCAAAAAGGGATTAAATTGCATGTCTCAGTGACTTTACACCAGGTCATGAAAGCGTGTACAAGTTCATAGTAGCAACATTGTGGCCTTTCACACGTTCCATGCTGTGAGTGACTGACTAAGTGTAAGAACTTTGAATCTAGTTTTTGTCCATAGTTGGAATTGTTAACATGATTTGAGGTTCTCTGAAAAATATAGATGTACATTTTAAACTCTATATGAAAAATAAGGTTTCATAAACATTACATGTGTTGTTTTCTTCTGTGGTGCATCACCTCCTCTATAAATCTTCTTTCCACAAAAAATGGGCAAGAGACTTGATTATTTGTTATCTTCCAGCTTCTTGTAAGTTTTTTTTTTAAAATTGAGATATTTTAACGTCTTGATATATTAAACCCTTCATAACAAGGGTATGATGCAGTATGTTACAAAAGTAAGCACAGCTCTTTTGCTGCAATCCCACTCATTTCACTATTATCTTATCAAGACTAAGCTTGTTTTTGTTTTGGGTGCTAGACACTAATATTCCTTTAACATTTTCAAGTTAAAATCCTAACCTTAAACCCATTTTAGACTTACAGCCTTACCTGACCTGGCCAGGCAGACTGACTTACACAGGATGCAAGTCAGTCTGATAAGGCTTGAAACTCTGGTCCAAAAGAGACTGAACCAATCACAGTGTGGCAGTCAGGCCAATACAGCAACAGACCTATTCTGTTACTAAAACTCAAGATTTTAACTGTTACGGCGCAATGTTTTATTTATATTTTATCAAACGTTTTGGCTGTGTCTATTAGTCCTGTCTTTGAAATCAGACTTTACTCGCACCTTCCCAGACTGATATAATGTGTACACAGCATAGGCCAGTCCAGCTTGCAGGCTAAACCTTGCCCAGTATTTTACTGGATCAGGGTTATGTATGAATAATCTAAATCTGAATCAGCTGGTAAAATTGACGAGGCAAATGCCCGGGTCAAGAACTGGTATTAAAAGTACTGATTTAATAAAATCAGTGTAGTCTGAATAAAGCAGTGATACCAACGCAAAATTAGGAGTTGGGGGTTTGTGAGTTTTATAGGGTCTTCCAATGAAATTTGACCAATCATATATGGATTGATATAAATATATAAAGTAATATAGATTAGGGAATTCACCAAAGATCGACTTGTAAACGTGTTGTGTTTTCTAACACATCTCCATTAAAAAAGATGCCATGCAGGCGGTTTCTTACTGAATTATTTTATCGGCTTTGAAGATCATAACACTACTTAAAAATAACCCCCCTGCCCCCCGACTTTATAGACATCATTTACATCATAGAACGAGACTTTGACGTGACTACAAAAGTCCACTTGTCAATTCTTCAATGCCCTAATATAGATATGAAGTATTTACTGGTCCCAGTTAATAATGGCAAATCTTGTGAAAGGCATGTCACTAAACTCTCATAATACATATATAATGTATTATACAAGAGGAGAGTACACGCACCCTCTTAATAACATTGGTCATACGTGATTAAATAACAATGGTTTACATATAAGCATAAAAATGACTATGAAAAGTTTCTTATGTTTTTATTTCTCCTTTTTGTTACGAACAACTTTTTTCCCCCATAAATGATTCTTGAATATTTGAGTAGGTCACAGGAATAAAACCAAAAATGGCTTTTGGCTTGTAAAGGCAGCTGCTAACCTCTAGATTATGGTAGTAAGATGGAATCTATGTGGTGCTGAAAGAATTTTTTATATTTGTTTCTCATTCCAAGACTGAAGATATCCTGCAGTTTCCACAACTATTGATCAAAAGTCAGTGCTGTGAGACTGAGGTTCTTCTAAAATTCTATGGAAGCGAAGAGTTGAATATATCATTCACAGTGAGACAGTATGATAAAAAAGCCATAAACTATCGAAATACGACTGTGCAGCTAGAATAAGTAATTTTCATTGCATTTTCCCAGATAAAATGACCTGCTTTCGGTATTTACTGGTTAGGACACATATTCTACTAATATATCTAAACTGTTGTAGACATGTGCTGGTGAAAAGTCTCAGTAATCCAGGTCATATTCATTCCAAAAAAGTAAAAATAATTAAAAAACAAACCGTTAAGTTTGAAGATGTTTTGCTTCCCATCCAGGATGCTTTTTGAATTCAAAATGTCTGGATTAGCGTTGCGTTCCAAGCTTTATAGAGTAGCCCAACAAAGCCTTGTTATGGCTTAGAAAACATGGAAATTGAACTGAAAGAACAGGTCCACCCCTTAGGGGGTATTTACTAGCCTGCAATACCCAACACTGGCCTGTGCCTCTGAAAAGGGAGTATTTAGGGTCATTATTGGACTGGCTGACCTGGTGAGATGTGTTGGTCCCCTGAATGGCGATAAGGGTTTGAGATGATAGGATGGAATCAACTCTATTGCTGCGTTGTAGGTTTTTGAAAGCTGAAACCTGAGTCCACCCCCTCTGCTTAAGGTTGATTTTTATCTCTTAACATAAATGGTTTCCTTCACACCCCTTTCAAACCACCTGTGTTCTTTGTCCAAAAGGTGAACATTCTGTTTCTCAAAATAATGTCATTTGTCCTTAAGGTGCAGATGGACAGCTGAGTCTTGTCCAAAAGAGGTCGCTCTTCTGTTTTGGGCCATGCGTTTGTGGAGAGGTTGTTTGGTTCCTCCAATACAAAGATCATAGCAGTCCTCAATGCATTGAACTGCATACACCACTCCGCTCATATTTGGGGTTTTGTATTTAGGTTGCACTTGTCACTGTTTAAGGGTCTTGTTTGGTTTGAAAAGTACTGGGATTTGGTGTTTGGAGAAAGTCATTCATTAGAGACTCCAGCAACATATGGGATGTTGCTGGAGTCTCTTCTGTTTTAGTAGGGACATGCTCAGCCTGGTGTTGTAAGGTTCTAATGACAGAAAGTTTGTGTTCCAGTGGGTGGTGTGAGTCAAAAAGAAGATATTGCTCTGTTTCAGTGGATTTCCTATACACTTCAATGTTTAGGTTTCCATCTCCTTCCATTCTCACCAAACAGTCTAGAAAAGGTAGCTTGTGTCTTTGGCATCCTCTCTGGTGAATTTGATGTTGTGGTGGGACTTTGTTTTTTGTTGAATGTATATATTTTTTTGGAAGTGCAGTTATCCCTTATTGATAAAACTTTGACTGATCACAACTGGAAAAGAGAAACTTTCTGTTTTTTTCCATTCATAACTCTTATATTTACACATTTAGTAAAAAAAAAAAAAAAAACTAAAGAGAGTTTGAAAGACAGTAGCCTTGTTCTGTTGAACTTTTGCTTTGACTTGAATACAATTAAACCCTAACTTGTATGATAAACAAATGCATATGATGTAGTATTATGAATCATGCTATATAACATCATTTTTGGTTTAATGAATGAAGGAATAAATAGACATTAAAAAGCTCAACTGACACTAACCCTAAATGTAACTGTAGATGAAATAGCAGATATCTTTGCAACTACTTATTTTAGAGGGCAGTTTCCATCCACTGATCCAGCATCTTATTAGGAAACCTTGCTGTGGATAAACAGCTCATGGAAAAACGCTGAAAACACATTTTGCTGCCTCTCACTGTTCACCCATCATTATCTAAGTAAGAAAAAGCTCAGTACCTACACAGTGCTAGATATATGCTGTCAATTTTTAAAACATAAAGCATAATGTGTAAGATACATAAACAGCTCTTTACAGGAATTTCTATGCATTCATTGTTTCTTTTAGTATGTAACGTATGTCTTAAATAATTTATTCGTTCAAATTCGCTGTAAAGAAGAGATAATTTGTTAGATTATACTTTGATTCTAGGAGCCAAAACAATATTTTCTCTGCATCTTTTAATTCTGTTTAGAAACCAAACATATGTATTATAGTTAATCAAAAAGCACCAACAAAGACATACTAAAAAGCCTTTGCAAAAGTTAAACACAGTAAATAATACAGAATACATTAAATTGCTGACACGTTTTCTGCAATATTACAATAGTAAAAGTCAGCTTTGGTATTTTTTTTTTTTCAAATGCCATGCATGTAATTTTAACATGCCAATAATGTTTTAGGGTTTGTGGTGTCCAGCTTAACGTGAGTAATGTGTGCATAACTTATGCGCAACTTATCTAGAACTTATCTCCAACGCATATCAGCACTTGTTTTACGTGTTCCAGATGAATGTTGACCTGTTTCCAACATACAGCTACCTTATAATGGCATATTGGCAGGGTTTTGGTATAAAAGGGGGTTCAAAAGAGGACACTGTCAGTTCTCCTCCGGACTTCATCAGCATCATAGGGTGAGCGAGAAGTTTAGTGTGATGGATCCTCCCTGCGCTGATACCCATGACCAACCAACTTCCTAGGAGAATCTGCTGCTTTCTTTTTATATACAGTATTCTTTTTTTTTGCGGGTGGTAAACAGCAGCTAGGTTAATACCACCGTCAAAGACATCTTTTTATGCAGGACGGGCGCCTCCGGGCGCATCTCTGCCCCCCTCAGGACACTGGCTTGTGGCATTTCATGTGCATTACGCTGCTGGTAGTTATGTATACGTTAGGCTGTCATTGAGCATAAGTTCTGGACTCATTATGAATACGCTATGCATACGCCCAAACTTGAAAAAACTACATAGAAAGTTCAGCATATGCCAGCATTTTAGGAGATTCTGGGAGATCAGACATACACTGTCTAAATCGGCAAGGTAAGACAAGGTATGACAAGGCCCTAACCAAGAACTGCAGTTTATGGAAATGAGCAAAAGATTGAATTATGTTCAAAGGAAATTTCCAAAATCACCAGCAAACATAGAGAAATATTTCTCGATATCAACTTAATAGATTACAATGGATTGTTTGTTGATAGTATAACAAAGGGGAATTAGAAACAAATTAGAGAAAGACTAAGTTTTTATTTGTTTTTTTATGTGATTCAGGTGTGCAGGGATGCATTTTAAAGCTACAGCATAGTAGCTCTCAAAAGACTGGACTTGGGCATCACTGTGGCAATACTTTCTTCATACTGGTGCAAGCTGTGGCAGGTCTGAAATGGATCCAACACTCGAAGAAACTAGCCAAATCTTGCTGGACTAAGGCCGACCAACCCAGTGCCAAACATGTCCATGAGCCCAGAGCATTAATAGTTTCTGACTGCCTGAATGGTGTTGAATGGTGTTGTGCTGTGGTTAAATGTGAACCTGGATCTGGAATAAACTATTATTGATTATTTATCATCTTTTTTTTTTTTTTTTTTTTTTTTTTTTTACAATGGTTTTTCTTTGCTTTATTTAAAATGGACTTCTCATTTTTTTTGGTGTCCTCCTTTGCTCATAAAACCTTTATATAAATATTGTCAACATAGCTTTGCAATTATAAAGGTGAGGCTAAAATATATTTTGCACTAAATATGTAATTTGATCTTAATAAAATGTTCAGAAAATTAGTTTATTAACCCAATAAAAAGGAGAGTTATAGTTTTGAACCTACATGACCATAAATCCACTTGTGTCTCCCTGGGTACAGTCTGCGTTTTTGTGGCTTTAATGGAATTTCACAGGTGGCCACAACACAGGAGGGTCTGTCAGACTCTGCAGATGTTTTGACCAGAGTTGGAGTCAGACAGGCAAATGTCACGATGCTCTTACTTGCAACAAAAATCTGATGAATAGGTGCCCTGTACGTCAACAGGACGTTTCATTCAATATTGCCAAGTGGTCAATGCTAATCTCTGAGAAAGGAGTCTTTGAGAATTCAACTAAAATAGGTGTTTCTTTTAATTAAGGACAACTGATACACAGCCACGTTAATCTTTGGGCATTTTTTACTTTTTTATTTTTAAATACACTAATTAATCTGAATGAAGCTTATGGCTTTTCTTGCTGGTACTGATATTTAAACATCAGAGCGACTGATGGTTGGTGTGTCAGGTTATTCCTGTTTATTTTGATTAATTGATTCCAATAAAAAATGTCTGTAAGGAAATAATGCAACAATGAAAAAAAAAGTGTAAATAGTAAAAAGTAACATTACCAGTGAAGAGCTGATGATTATGACTGAAGTAAAATCAGAATCAACTTTTGATACCAAGTTTTTGCACTGAATTTTTTTTTGACTGAATTTGATTTTGGTTTCACTTTGGCTCTCAATGGAGACATTACAAAAAAATAATAATTACATTTCTTAGAAGGGAAATATATACGTTCTTAACCCCTGGCCCGGCCTTCCTGACTTTGATTGATGTGTGACAGTTTAGATTAATTTATGGTGCGCTTCAGAGCAGGAAAATGATACAATTTATTAAATCATAAAATAATTATATACAATTTACTGCTTTATAATAAATTATATATTTATTGTTTAAATTGTCTATTTGTTTTCTTTCCAGTTTTAATAAATTACTGACGCATTTAAATAATTTTCATTTATTGTATTGTTGAACTCGTCACCCACCATATATTGCTTTCTAAAAAAATTGTGCCCACTCCCGCTTTAGGAGTGGGCCCTAATTTAAAGAGGGCAACAAAACTCAAATTGTGAAATATGCTTGTAAAATTTGTTTCATAACAACAATGAAAATAGAACAAACTACTTGTTTGCAAATAGTAGCATTACAATATACAGTAAGATAGTTCATGAGTTATGAATACACAGTTAAGAACAAAAGTGATGAAATTATATTGCCCTGAGCTATGAGAGCCCAAGGAATGGATTGGTGAAAAAATATAGACTTTCCAAAAATTGAATTTTCATGAACAAAACGTTTTCATTATTCTATGGAATTCGTCAGGCTCGGACCGGGAACGATTTTCGGCCCTGGCATTTTTATCATCATTCCAGCACATCATTATCATCATTCCAATTTGAGCATGCGTCTCAAATTTGAAACATTTTACCAAAACATATTGTGGATTATCTGATCTATCTTCAAGCATCACACGACAACCATCACTAAGACTTCTATATAATGCGGTTTTTCTGGCTTTGGTTATTAACATGGACACGACAGTGACTGCTGCGGCGTAACCTCCGCACTTGCAAGTCAGTCAGACAAGCACTCACACATACTAGGTCTACAACATAATCAGCAGGGTTGCCAGATGTCACTGACTCATGTTTTGCAACCCAAAAAATTTTTACATATCACCTCGATATACGAAATCTCGCCCAATTTGAATCAAAGTCTATTGATCTTTTAGGCCATAAATCTAAAGAAATTTTTTTTTACCCACAGATGGCCATCCTAAAATGCCAGATTGGGAAACATCCCAACCTGGCAACAATGCACGTAAGACGGGAAACATTAGCCTTTAGATGCAAAACCGCATCATGCACCAAAACATATTTTCCCAAAATATTCTACATAAATAACATAAATTCGCCAAATATAAGAGGAACATCGTAGTTTGGTTTAATGAAAGCATTTTAGTTTTATTATAATTTAGCTGGATGCAAGGATTTTACTGTTTGAAGAAATAGAAAATGACACCATATGTCAACTGTCAGGACCGGCCCACCAGGCAAATGATTATCACAGATTATCACCCGGATTATCACCCGGTATCACAGATTACCAGTCCGAGCCTGGAATCTGTTAATGTAGATGTTGCAGGAAGTAAAGTCTCTGTCTGAACTTTCTCCCGACAGTGCATACATGTGAGGTGATCCCTTTGTGGCTTTACCTAATGTGTTATTGAAAGGGAAAACACTAAATTTACTAGACCAATTTTCACACACACACACACACACACACATATATATATATATATATATATATATATATATATATATATATATATATAACAATTTTCTCACCCCTCGTGGGGTGGTATGTGTCATCCTCAAGCTCGGGTCCTCTACCAGAGGCCTGGGAGTTTGAGGGTTCTGCGCAGTATCTTAGCTGTTCCTAGAACTGCGCTCTTCTGGACAGAGACCTCTGATGTTTTACCTGGAATCTGCTGTAAGCACTCTCCCAGTTTGGGGTCACAGCCCCCAGTGCTCCAATTACCACTGGCACCACTGCTGCTCTTACTTTCCACATCTTTTCTAGCTCCTCTTTCAGCCCTTGGTATTTCTCAAGCTTCTCGTGTTCTTTCTTCTTGATGTTGCTGTCGCTTGGGATTGCCACATCTATCACTACTGCCTTCTTCTGCTGTTTCTCGATCAACATGATGTCTGGTTGGTTAGCCATCACCTGTCTGGATCTTGAAGTCCCATAGGATCTTACTGTAGCTCGGTCATTCTCAACTACCTTAGGAGGTGTCTTCCATTTTGACCTTGGGACTTCCAGCCCATATATATTTAATCTATATATATCTATACAAGAAAAAATTCCTAAATGAAATGTACAAAATGTAAATTAATATCGTCTATCAAGAACATCTCAGGTGGAAAAGTTTTTGGTTCACTTGGTTTAATTTAGTAAAAAAATCCTCTTTAAGGAACTTTTGGCTATCAGATTATTAATCGATTAATCAAAAAAGTAATCAACAAATTAATCGATTTGCAAAATAATCACTAGATGCAGCCCTAGTGAGCATCCTCTTCAGAAGATTTTTAAACAACCACAGAATGTCTTCAGTCAAAGGTTCTCTAGATCTGGTGTTCTGTCAGATGATCATACCCATTGAGACCAGAATACCCATAGTCAATACCCAGTTATCACTTTAGTTTATCCCTTTAATTTATCCCTTGAGTTGAGTGAAGTATTTGGTAGACATTTACCCCTCCTTAGGCACAAAACATGTTTTGTTTTTTAGCGGCCCTAACATTTCATTATAGTATTATGAAGTTACTCTTTTTAGAGGCGTATCCATTTAGGCGTCATTTAAGACTGCTCTTATTTCAGTGAAATGTAGAAAACTTTGCAGATGATGATAATGAGTGTTTTTAATTTTAAGGCTTTCATATGAGGCAATTTTTTAACATTTGACTGTCTGTTTCAGGATACATATTGTTATTTATACCTACGCTGAATATGCAGTAAAACTTGACTAAACCAGAAAATTGGTGTTTTCACTAAATTTTAAGATTTACCAGCATCTTTTGAAATCAGGGATTTAGTCTACACTTTTTATTCCTCTGTCTGAAAAAAGAAAATTTCTCCATTATTATCTGCAGCAGTAAGCAGTAGCACACTTTTGATAAGATATTTTGTGGGTGAAAGTCTCCGTGTGATTAATACTTCTCGGTTTTTGGATGTCTGACGGATTTTGTTGTAAACACAAGTGGAAATGTGATGGTCCGTTGCTCTGACTTGTTTTGAATTCATACAGGGAAGAAAGAGAGGTTTTATAAACCTGTGGTGTGCCGCCATATTTCTACATCTATAATATTTTTGTCAGTCAACCTTTCAGAGATGTTTTTCTCCTTTAACTCATAAAGTGATGTAAAAAAACCTCCTGTGTTTTATATTTATACAGTATCAATTATGGTAGACAATATGGGTTAAGTGTCAAGTAGAAGTGGTTTTCGGTCAGTTTATTTGAATGGGCTACATAACCTTCTCCTCTTTAAAAAAGAGGACCAGTGAGCATCAGTACTCCTCTAAACACTAAAAGTCCTCTGATTTTTTTTGTATTTATTTATTTTTTTTATTGCTATTCCGGGCAGCCAATGTAACATGACAAAGATGTTTTGAATCCGGCTTGTTTAGGTGATTTTAGCGGCTTTAACCACACTTCTGCTACATATAGACATCAGTAGACATCTTCATTGTACATCTAGATGTCTTCTCATCTTTCAGCTTGTGGTCCCTGCAAATAACAAGTGTTTTGAACTACATAAGCACATTTTTAACACAGCTTTCACAGATGAAAACAGTGCTCAACAAAGACAAAGCAGAATAATAAACTCCAACATTATTTGCTGCTGACCCCGTTTGCTATTTCATACTGAGCAGTGTTACTGGATCATTATGGCTCAAAAGCCAAGCTGCTATTGAAAAATCATCAGTGACAATACTGTTGGTTAGAACAATGCTTTCCTACAGTATGTAAAATATTTATTTGTATGGTTGCACGTTAACCTTATTCCAACTACTTTAAATGCTTTTCAGAGTGCTCTCCGTTTTAATTTTTACTCTATTTAGTTAACAATAATTTCAATCAACCAATAAATCAATCAGTTGGTTCGAATGCATGTATAATGCTTCTTTATATGAATAGCATCTCAGAGCTGAAAGTTGGAATTTTTCTTAACTGCTTGTTTTCTTCATATGGTCATTAAGAAGGAAAAAGTGCTGTTACTAACATTTTGAAAACTCTATTTATTTTTTTTTCTCTTTCTGTCTCTGCCAGTGTCTGGTTAAATAGATTAGGTTAATGGGATAGACACACAAAGTTAACCACTGGAGGTTCACTATTAAAGAACTTCTCTATATACACTATATTGCCAAAAGTATTTGCTCACCCATCCAAATTATTGGAATCAGGTGTTCCAATCACTTCCATGGCCACAGGTGTATAAATTCAAGCACCTAGGCATGCAGACTGTTTTTACAAACATTTGTGAAAGAATGGGTCGCTCTCAGGAGCTCAGTGAATTCCAGCATGGAACTGTGATAGGATGCCACCTGTGCAACAAATCCAGTCGTGAAATTTCCTCGCTCCTAAATATTCCACAGTCAACTGTCAGCTGTATTATAAGAAAATGGAAGTGTTTGGGAACGACAGCAACTCAGCCACGAAGTGGTAGGCCACGTAAACTGACGGAGCGGGGTCAGCGGATGCTGAAGCGCATAGTGCGAAGAGGTCGCCAACTTTCTGCAGAGTCAATCACTACAGACCTCCAAACTTCATGTGGCCTTCAGATTAGCTCAAGAACAGTGCGCAGAGAGCTTCATGGAATGGGTTTCCATGGTCGAGCAGCTGCATCCAAGCCATACATAACCAAGTGCAATGCAAAGCGTCGGATGCGGTGGTGTAAAGCACGCCGCCACTGGACTCTAGAGCAGTGGAGACGCGTTCTCTGGAGTGACGAATCGCGCTTCTCCATCTGGCAATCTGATGGACGGGTCTGGGTTTGGCGGTTGCCAGGAGAACGGTACTTGTCTGACTGCATTGTGCCAAGTGTAAAGTTTGGTGGAGGGGGGATTATGGTGTGGGGTTGTTTTTCAGGAGCTGGGCTTGGCCCCTTAGTTCCAGTGAAAGGAACTCTGAATGCTTCAGCATACCAAGACATTTTGGACAATTCCATGCTCCCAACTTTGTGGGAACAGTTTGGAGCTGGCCCCTTCCTCTTCCAACATGACTGTGCACCAGTGCACAAAGCAAGGTCCATAAAGACATGGATGACAGAGTCTGGTGTGGATGAACTTGACTGGCCTGCACAGAGTCCTGACCTCAACCCGATAGAACACCTTTGGGATGAATTAGAGCGGAGACTGAGAGCCAGGCCTTCTCGTCCAACATCAGTGTGCGACCTCACAAATGCGCTTCTGGAAGAATGGTCAAAAATTCCCATAAACACACTCCTAAACCTTGTGGACAGCCTTCCCAGAAGAGTTGAAGCTGTTCTAGCTGCAAAGGGTGGACCGACGTCATATTGAACCCTATGGATTAGGAACGGGATGTCACTTAAGCTCATATGTGAGTCAAGGCAGGTGAGCAAATACTTTTGGCAATATAGTGTATCACTTTAATCTTGATGAAATGCTTATTTGTTGTGTGAAAAGCTGTGAAACATTTAAAGTGTGCTGTATACCTCAATTGTTTTGTTTGACAGACTGTTTCTCTCTCTGAACCTTTTCCCTAATTAAAATATATATATATCTTTTTTTCTAACTCTTTTGCTCTTTGTTTCCTAACTCAGTCAGCTGCTGTTTGGTCTTTACTTGACATAAGATGTTCTTGTTTATGTATTTACCATCCTCAGTGAATGCAAATGAAAACATCTGTTTAAACGGGCCTGCAAACACATGAACAATTTGGTTGTTTTTCATATATTGTTGACTGTTTATGTGTCTGTGGTCAGGCAACAGGCCTGGGCGGACTTCTTCACTGTGATAAAGTTACATCTTTCCCTCTCTCTGTCTATTTCTTATTTTTAATATTATCACCTTCCCCCTTTATCACCTGCTGTTTTCCTTTATTTAAAGTTTGAATCCACTTCTTACCCCCCTGTTTGCCTCTTAAATCAGTTTTTAGCCCCTGTTTAACTTTGTCAGCCCCTTGTCTCCTTTGTGGATCAGTCTGTCATCAAAACAACCAAATCCATTATTTTGACGGTTTGGATACTGGATCCTATTTTCCATTACACAAACCCTTTCTTAATGTGTGTTTCTTCGTGTGTAGGTGCTGCGTTTTGTACAGGAAAGTATGCTGTGTTTTCAGTGTTTTTATTTGGAGCATTAGAAGTGGTGCCAACTATCTCAAAGTGTTTACATGCTTATTAATATGAATGAGTGCAGCTCCGGGCGTGTTTGCTTCACCAGCAGGGCTTTTTTTTTTCTTTGTCAAGGCCAGTGGTTTGAGCAGATTTGAGATATTTGTAAACAATGCGGTAGGTTTTAGCTTCCATTTACATCTTTCTGATTTCTGTTGTCAAAAGTTAGAGCCATATTTTTGGAATTGGTTTCTGTTATTTTTTTCTGTTATTTTTTTCAGTCTTTTAGTGCATCTTGCCTGAGTACAATTGCTTTCATCTTTTTCTGCTATAGGATTTATTTTGTCTTGGAATCTGGAGTGTTTTTCATAAAGGAACTAGTATATATGAGGCAAATTTAGGCTTAACTTTCAGAAATATAAAATCATTCTTTATTTAAAATAAAAAACATTGTTTGAAGCATCAAATGAAAAGGGTTGTTAGTAGTAATGCATTAAATGATTTATGATGGATAACTGTATAATGTTGACCTTCGTTTGTCATTTGTTTGATACACTTTTTTAATGTGTATGAATGTGTAGTTTAAGTGCTCAAAGAACAGTATCTGTTTCGGGACTTAGGAATTAATTGTTTGTTCATTTTCCCCTTATTTTTAGTAAATTTACTTTATCTGTCAATAATGTGTTAGGCATCTTTAGTACCAAGTCTCAACACTAGGTTCCACTTGTAATTGAAGTGATACATATGCGCCACGGTATGGCTTCTCATGGCTATTAACCCTAGTCAACAGAATGGTTCCATTGAAAGCGCCATTGTTTCCATTGTTTCTGAAGCATCACCTGGTTGCTTCTTTAAAATGTTATGTTATTTAAAAAACTGTTCATCCAGTTAATCGACAGCTTTGATAAATGTCATTATTAATTAAAAAATATATATCACCCATGATGGGTGAGGTTTTAGAGGTGGCCAAAGCAGCTATTATCAACAATAAGCGGCATACTATCAGCGATAAGAAACCTACTAGAAGGTAGAGGAGGCGCAGTCTGATGCCATTATATGGTACCAATAACCGCTAATAATGGCCATTTAATGGCAGATCACATCCGAAATGGGTGTCTCCAACTAGTTCTGGTCTTCTTTGTCATTTCCAAAAGCAGTAAGGTCCAGCTGCAGAACAAGTGACTCATGTGATGAGAAAAAAAAAGTGTTTCTGTTGCAGTTGTGTGAAATAACAATCTCGGTTTGGCTGAAAACCACCTCATCAAACATATTTTTATCAAAACATTTTAGTTTTATTCAAAATTGCAGGGTTTTTATTTAGCAAAAATGTATTTTTGCAATAAGAATTTGTGCAATTTAAAAATTAATGAAAACTCGCTGAATGTCAGCATGTTAAAGAGGCACTGCCACATGTGGCCAAATCCCACAACTGCAGCCTCTTTTACTTGTCATTACTTCTTGACAGCATTTTTGCTTTTACTCTTTTTACCTTACGTGGCAATACCATTGGTGTCAGAAGCGATCGGCATCCATCTCAATTCAGAGTATCCACAAAAAAACTACTGTCAGTCTGCTCATCACATGATGTTCAAAGGGATGAAATAAAAAGGCTTTTTAAAATATATTTTTCAGTAAAAACTTAGCAATTTGTTTTGATATGACTTATTGATACTTTGGCTAATAACACTATATTTCGGCTGCAATTTATCATGTTCTGCTCAAAGTGGCATATAATATATTTTTTTCTCCTGAAATTCTTTGAACCTTTTAAGCACTAGGGCTCTTTTCTGTGCTTGTTGCAATTATGATGTTAGAGTACTGGAACATTACATATAGTTTGAGTAGAATCCCCTCACTAGCTGCATTTCTAAATGTTGGTAATCACTGGTAATCACCTGTTGTGATGCCCATCAGCTAGCTCTTAATGTAGATGCCTTCAAATATCATTGAATTAGTTGGGATGTGCGCAGCTTGCTCAGTGTTGTTAAGCAGGAAGGTGTGAAGGGCTCAGAAGTTGGTCTTTCATTTACCACAATCCCCACTATGCACACAAAAAAGGCCGCTTCAAACCATTGGGCTTTTTGGTTTGAGGCTGATTCCCTATGACAGCCTAAATATTTGGCTGGGTCTGGGCACCAAGGTAAATTCGCCCACCAAGAATGTTTTTATAGGGCACAAGGGGGAGATAGAGAAGGGGAGTGAGAGAGGTAGGTGTAGGATAGACACAAAGTACGAGAAATAGAGAGATCACAGTGAGTTACAGATGGAGAGATGTTTTGCACTGTCAAATAAATGTAGTCTGAGTGATTGCAACAGGTTTAGCAGATGTCAGTGTGACTTAAGGCGTTGATATTAAATTGACTTATTTTGAAAAAGTAAAATAAGGAAACAGGGTGCCCTTTGGCTTGAATAGTTGAAAGATAATGAAAATTACACAAAACTATCAAGCATTTTCTCACATTACAATGGCTAAATGCGCTTCTAAGGCTTCAATTTTGACAAGTGATGTACTATTCAAAAAGGTGTTGACAAAACCCAATAGTTTTGGATTGTTGGACTCCTACCAGCTGGTCGAATACACAAAAACGTTTCACCCGATTGATAAGGTAATCAAATTTAACAACTCCCACCCATCTGTCAGTGCATTAAAAAACACGATCTCCTTTGATCTTTAGAAAGAATCAGTTAGCAGTCAATAAGATATTGTGTATTTTATTCAAAGACCTAAACCTGGCTATTCACTGATGTTATCCACCCAACCTAAGTGAGTTTGAGATAATCGATATTCCTACCCAAAAGGATTTAAGGATGTGACTTGCTAGCGCAGAATTCTTTTAATTATTTTTTTCCTCATTTTACTCAAATTTTTGCAGACTTTGGAATGTCTTGTTTATTTTTTAATTTTCTCAAAAATTATTCATCAAACAATCAAAGTAGTTGAATTGCCCAGGGATGAAAACTACCTGTTTTAAGACATTCCCTTTCCAATCAAGGACAAGTTTCTTTAGAATGCTTCAAAAAGAAAGAAAATGTGTGCGGGCTAACAGACTTCATCTGTCTGCCTGCTGGAGAAAGTGGCCTCTGTCAACATTCATAGATTGAAATGTTGATGATCAAAAGGAATAGGATATATCAATTATGTCTAGGGATGGATTTTCCTTTCAAAACTGAGGGGTGGGTGGGGCAATTTTTGGCGATCATTACTTTCAACGCTATGGGCCTGGGGAGTTTTCCCCTATGTGGCTTGGCTGTTTCTCTTTTTCACTTTCCCTTTTCTCTCCTTGGAGGAAATAACGGCCCCATATTTCCTCTCTATTTGCATTGTATTGGAAAATATTAATATACCTATCTTCAAAGGTCCACTTTGAGCTCTGTGATGGCTGCCATAATCCATGATGATGAAACGTTTGAACACTACATGCACCTACGTACACACCAGCACTCAAACCAACAGAGAAAATACCTAATCTTGTACAGGTGTGCGCACACTTACGTGCACGGAAACAGAGAAACACAGCGAGGAGGTCATTAGTGACCTAAGGAATGTAGAGGTCAAATCTTAAAAGACCTTGGTGATAGAGGGGATGTATAAGATCAAAGGAGAGAGGGAGGGAGAGATGGATGGAAGGAGATGCTTGGGATAAATAGGATCAAAAGGAAGAGGAAGGGAGGAATGGGAGAAAGATGAGTTTGTGAATGAGAGCGGAGGTGTAGCGCAGGAGGAGGAAACGTAAAGAGAAAGTGTTGAGGAAAGGTATAAAGACCGAGAAGGGGGGGGTGGAGGTGGAGATATGCAGTGTTGAAACAATGCAGATAACTCAATTTGACAGGTGTGTGCATTTGTATTTGAATGGTCGGTTTTTAGCCTGAAAGTGAAAGCTTGTGGGGTGATGAGAGATTTATGCTTTTGGTGTGTGTGTGCATGTCTGTATGTCTGCCAATGCCTGCTAAATAAGACTGAGTGCATTTTGGAAGCCACAAAACCCACAAGCTTTTTGGAATAATTTCTTCCAAAATGGGAGAAAAACTAGAAAAACATTTTTAGCTGCAGAGTCTACAATATGAAACAGTTTTCACCACATTTCCGCACAAAGAATCAGTCAAAAAAAAAAAAATTAAGCTTAAGGAAACTTTTCATCTTGTGATATCACAAAATTTGTTCCAAAACCGCCTTATGAATACAAGACATTTTCTAATACTACTGTCGCATTATTACATATCTGTCTTGTGGTTCAATTTAATGGATGAACAATATGGTTTAAATAGAGAACAATGCATAATTGTCTTGCTATTCAACTGATACTTTTGACATTTATAATTCAATCTGGTTGAGCCATGCTGTCAAAAATCATTGAATATGATGAGAAACTTTGTGGCAGTACCTTCACATCTCATACAAAACGTGCGTAACTTCTTTGGAGAGTCACAGAAATTACTGAATGACATAGCGGTGCTTAATCTCATGCTACTCTACTCAGCACTCTATTGCATCTGTCCTGATAAAGCTTTGCACTGCATACAAACTGATCAGGGACTGTATGGATGGCAGAGCAATCCAAACTAGTTTTTCAATTGAATAATCAATTTCAAATCATTTCCAGCTCTCCTTCTTTAAAGATTGTTTACGGAAGGAGAAAAATAAAGAAATTATTAATCTTATTTCATATTTTAGCATTTTTTCTAGGGCTTGACATTAAGTAATTAAGAAGGGTGCTTCATTTCTGAAAACTTCCGTGTTGTGGAACTCTATTTACTCTATTTGGACCTCTATTTAGTTAGTAATTATTTGAGTAGTTGATGGGGGTATGACAGAAAATGAAATGATTTACTACATGTTACATTCTTAATCTTAATATACACAAGATAAAAGACAGGGTACTTGAACTTTGACAAACATACTTTTAATACATCAGTACCTAATATTTAACAAAATGTGCTTTCTATGTTCATGTTTATGCCCAAGTAAAATGTATTTTTGAATATACCGTTGACGCCATAATAAGGGATCATTTTATTCCCATCTTTGCATAAAAAGACAAAATATTATCCAGGTGGGTCAGAAAAATAATTTTCAGTTTACATTTTTCCCAATGTCAGAAGCATGAGAAAAAAATCAGCTCCTAACATGTAAGTCAGATGGTATAGTGTTGAATTAAATGGGAAACTAACATCTAGAAGCAAAGAAGTTTAAGATTATAATGTTAAATGAAAATATGAAAATAAGTTGCCCTTCATCTGATAATGTCCACATGGAGTGTGCATTTTCTCCCCTTACATGTGTGGGTTTTTCCAGGTACCACAACTTCTCCTCAGCCTAAAAACATATATTTGTAAAAAAGTACCCTAAATATGAATTCTTGTTAATTATTTAATGTGCTTTTGGTTATTATTCTCCTTACAGAATTTGATGTATTCACTTCTAGGTTCTCGTATTTCCTAGTCTGGGGGGCTTTTATTCATGAATTATTGCACCTTTTGAATGGCTTTATATTTTGGAAAATAAGCTGAATATAGCTAGAGACAAATGTGTTCACGATATCATTCCTAATTTTTAACAGTATCCACAGTTGGACCTCAAGTTTTATACTATCAAACTGAAAGAAATATAAAGATAAAAACAAAGCTATGCGCACCAAGTTTTACATGACTCAAGTATGTGGAAGATGTAGTGTCTCCATGGGAAGCTTCGATTTTAACTCTGGAAGCAAGTCTTTTACTTTCCTTTTTTCATTACCCTTTCCTTTGGTCTAATTGATCAGACTTTTTCCCCCGTGCTTGTTTCTGCTTGAGATCACTGCACTTCTTTTTGTCTTAAACAGCTTCATGTGTGTGCAAGACGGAAAGAAAAGGAGTTGTGTTACTGTGATAACATCACTAAGACAGAGAGAAACAGAATGTTTGAAAGTATTCATTTGTACTTGGGAGGAAGCCAAGGCTTATTGAATTGGAACACACAGTTCGCTCCGAATTGTGTGTGCTTGTGTGTTTGCCTATTTTCTTTGAAACAATTACTACAGCACATGGTTTTCTACTCATAATCAGACACACTATCAGTCATAAGACAAAGAAAAACACCCACACAGAAGGATGTGCTGCGTACAGGAACACACATGCTCCTGTTTAGAATGCCATTAAAGCTGAATTGGAAATTAAGTTACTGAAGCGCTCTTAACTCGGTGCCAGAACTTGCAATTAGAAGAACCTGAACTAGCCAAAGGCCTTGGTAAATAAGAAGCATATCATTATGTCTACATTTTGTTTAGATTATAATCCAATCATTCTGTGACAAGAACTTTGATGTAGTTTTTATTCATTTATATATTGTATTGAAACATGAAGCCTTTTCACTAAAAGAGTACAGGTCGCTTACCAGGGGTAGCAACTCTGCATAGTGTCCGTTAATTGCGATAAAGGGACTACAGTATAGAGTTTGTTACTGCAAAAGGAATTTTAGATGGGCTGCCATTTTTTTTTTTTTACTATCTATACCTTATGATCACCTGGCTATCTGGAGATGAAAGTTTCTTCACACGATTCCTTTTAAGAGATGAAAGAGATTTTCTAAAATAATAACAGTTAAATGGGTCCAACTCCAAAGTCTCAGGCTATCAAAGTGTTTGGCATGTTATGATGAGAAAAACTATCAATGCAGACAGAATAGTACCATATAAGATGAGACTGAGAGCAATTATTCAGTCTTTCCTGAAGATTTTGTTTAACATTTATTTACTTTTTGCAGCTATATTGAATGTGTGGTGATGCTGCTTCTGCCACAAACATTTTCAACATGTCCAAAACAACTTTGATAGATGTGCTTAGCTGAAAAGCGTATCATAAATGCTTTGTTATAAGATGCGTACAAGGGAAACACTGTAGTTTTCCCTAAACTAGAGGTTGAAGATATCTGGTCTATGTGCTCAGGAGGCCAGATTACCAGGTTCCCTCTGGAAAAAGATAAGGGATCAAAACTTAATTCAAGTATGGCTGCTGCATATATAAAATCCTCTCAAACAGACTGGGACAAACAGTTTTCCCTGCTCTTTAAACGGATCATATATGATAAAGTCTGTCACTCATAGATACTTTACTGTTTTACACAGACATGGACATTTTATGGCTAGGCAGGCTATGCACAGATTAAAAAAGAGATCAAAGTTACCCTAAGAAATCTCAGTTAAAAAATAAAGATCCTTTCAAAATACAGTTCTTAACAAGACATGGATCTAAATATTTGTCTACCAAACTTAAAGTTTTGTGCACAGTTTCTAAAAAGTAGTCCAATTGCAAATTACATTTACATAACCAGACAGAATATACTGTAAAAAAATACAAGACCCTTGCATTTTAGACACTAGTTTTAGCAAAAGTAATTGGGAAAATGACCAAGGATTTTGACAACAATATTGGTTGTGCAGGTGACCATTTTGTAAGGATTATTTACACTGAATATTTAGAAGGTAAAAGCACAAGAAAGAGATATGTTGTCTTTACTATGTATTTTTTCTGAAGTAATCCTATTTTGGAATTCAACCCTTCTACAATACAATCAGTATTACTTTATAATACACATGGTAATTAAAACAGTCGGGAAATACAGTGCAAACCAATTTTCATACACCAACATGAAAAACTATAAGTGCACACTGTGATGATGACTAAAATATAAAACAAATAGGAGTTATTTTAACAGCCTTTATACTCCGAATGCAAAGAGACAGATATTTTATAAATTTTCATGAAAAACTAGGAGACAAAGATCAAAGCTTTTCCTTGGAGACAAAAAAAAGAAGTGGAAGGAAGATAGAATTGTTTTTCATTTCCTTGTCTTAAAATAATGACCATTTAGAAATCACATGATTGAGATGTTATTGTACATATGGTTTAACTTTCCCTCTGCCTCTTCATTATTGTCCATTGATTACCTGTCATTTGAAATGATCTCAGCAAAGGGGCTTCAGTTGTTTATTTAGCATGATGGAAAAAAGTTTCCATTGCCAAGCTGGCCCTTCAGCTTTTGTTGCATCAAAACAAGTTTAATCATCCTCAGCACAGTTTATTTGCTGCACTGGCACTTAGCTATATTCAGGGCTTTTGCTGCCAAATCTATGAGATTTTAAACAAAATTGTTGCTATTGCTCTTCGCAATCAGTGATCCCAGTAGCATCAGTAACATATTTTTTTTCTAACTGTAATTGAGGCAGTGCATCTTCAAAGATTCTCTACAAATCCCTCTCTCCAGTCTTTTTGGTAAATCCAACTTTAAGCTAACACACTCTAGAGCGAGAGCTTTCAGCTGAGCTGCTGAACGCTCCAAATCTCCACATGTGGGAATCTAACTGTGATGATGTTTGCTCTAGTCGCGCACACCCACACCACTCCATTTCAACAAGAGGGTACATTTCCATGACAAAGGACAATTATTGACTTTCATTGGCTCCGCTCGCTTTGATATCAGCTAGGGGTGTGTCTGTGTGTCTCTGTGTGTGCAAGAGGGGCGGCGGGTGAGAGGACAACTGCAAAGAGAAGAAACGGGGACCTGATGAAAGGAGCCGAGTGGGAAAATGCACCCACTGACCCTAAGTGCTCTTACAGAATTGGAGGATCACAGAGAGAACACAAAACCAACAGACAATATATGTATTTTTTCTTTTCTAACATGTCCTCTGTAGTTTTTTTGAATTTCTTATTATTTTTGCACATCAGATATTAATACAAACATATTTGATTCTCACCCACACCTCACTGCCCTCCTCCTCCTCTTTGCTGCTATAATTTAAGGGGCTGAAAGGCATGGCGTGTAGTGAAAGAGGAGAGTGGAGAGCGGAGAAAAGACCCCGCAGATGAGGGCCTTCCTTCACAGACGTGGCACAGATGTGAGGGTGTTTTTGTGAAATGAACTGGGGAGGGGCGGTGATAGGCTAATTTGTGTGAAAAAAAGACAGGGTACTTTTCATATGCAGAGCACTACTTTGATGTACGGCTGATGAAAGGTGGAAGGAGTGCAGAAGAGAGGGTGACGGAGGGGTTCTTTGTCCCGTGACAAGAAGGCATCTGCTCTACTCTGTGCTGCTCCCCTCAGCAACATCAAGGGTCCCACAATGGGACAGCCCAATGACGAAGTGTCATTGGAGCAACTCAGGATACTGAGCAAAAAAATAACAATACAAAAAAAAAACACAACAAAACTGTTGCTTTAATCACCTGATTAGGATTTCTATTTCTGTCATCAAGAAAAATGTACTTGACAGAAAAAACACATGCCAATGAATACTATCAAACACGAATGCTACACTCTTAACAAAGATATGATTTTCTGTAGTAGTTAGATCCTATAGAGGTTTAAAAGTTCCAGTAAAATTTACAACAAAATTCAGGCTACCTAACACCTAACCTTTATGGGCAGACTGAAAAGGCTTTAAGACAAATGACTCCAATACGTGCATGATACGCAGAGGATGATGACTGCAAGATACCCCTTTGCTGCCGTGCATTCACACTGAATAGACATTTTGCAAGTGAAGCAAATGATTTCCATGTTATCTCTATATAAAAGAGTGGCTCTGGAGCAAAGTGAGGCTGAGTGAGGCAAAGGCTGGGAATTTAATGAGACAATCATATTGAAATATGATGAAGTGGGAATGTTCTTAAGAGGATTTAAGGTGTCTAAAAAGCCTTTTTTATTTAGTCCTTGAGGTAGAACTGTTTCTTTGTCCTACTTCCAGCACAGACACTGGCCAGCCAATTTCTTTCCCCTAGCACTACTGCTGTCTGACCGGCAGACTTAGCTGATTCTCCACTCCTGTACTCCTTCCATCTCCCACAGTTAGCCTCTAGAGGCTTCCCCCAGCCAGCCATTGCCTCTTTAGCGTTCTGTATTCCCGGCGAACTTCTCCGGTCAATTGTCTTCATCCGGTTGATTTGTCCACCAATGCTGGACAACAGGGTGCCAAAATGGATCACAGATAGGTGTTACTACCACTGAAAGGGACCGCCATGCAAACTTCCCCTATGGAGGTGGTGGGTTCCTGGTTAACCCACGAACCCTGAAAGCTACATCTCAAAAATGCGCTGCGACTCACTTTGTAAATGAAATGTGAAAGAGGCTGCTTGTTAAAACATCATTGGTAAAATGGGAGCATTTTTCTCCAAGTTTTGTTTTTTGTTTAATGCAGTAGCTTAAAATTAAATAAAATATTGACTCAATAACTTTAACAACTTATTTTTTTCATTTTGGCAAGCATGCTTTGAAGTAACTTTAGTTCATTGGTCAAAAAGGTCTGATGCAGACTGTCCAAAATACCCTTGCATGCTTTTTCACCATACAGATTAGACCAACTTTATCTTTCCAACTAACAGTTTGACACATATTCATAATGTACTTCACAGTATTTAAAATACATCGTACCATTCAGAAATAATTAACTAAACTTAAATGTTAGAAAATATAGTAAATGCAATATTTTTGTTAAAGGTTACAGAAAAGGGACAGCTATGAAAAATCTTAACTTTCAAGACTTAAAGGTATAGTTGAGGATGTTTTTCTCTGGGTGGATCATCAGAATAAGTGGTCCTCCTCATTGTCAATCATTCTGCCGATGTGTTTCGTAAGGCCGTCCTACGTGCTCATCCCCATTTTCAGTTACCGGTGGTGAGTCTGACATAGTGGAAAAATTGCAAATCTTCTTTTGGAAACTAAGTTGTATAAGCGATGATAACAGCAACAGAGCGTGCACAAGTAGAAATATGCTCCTGCATGCTCTCCCATGCCCATCCCAGAGGATGGGTCTTTTAAAATATCCTCCACAAAGATACCTTTAAGATTTCAGGAGGATGACACTTGGTGTTATCTTCAAGGTTATGAAAGCTGTTAATAATATATGTTCTAATATGTTTTACTATTTTATTCAGATTTCAAAAAATTCCAGCTTGTACTTATTGAAGAACTCAGCAACTCTCCGGTTAGCTGAAGTTGAGACAGTAACAACGTTTTGCATGAACTAATAACATTCTAAGTGTTTCTGATAGTATATCTATTCTGTTGGGGAACTTTTATTGTAGCTTTCTATTCTAAAACATGATTATTCTTTCGTTTTAAGGAATTTGATGTTAACTTTTCGAAGTTTAACCTGTATTACTGAAACTGTGCCTAAAAACAAATGATTTTTCAACTGTACACCAACAATTGATGTTTCGCATGAAAGCTTAATGTAGTTAAATGTTTTTGTTTGTCCACCTGCAATGATATTACACATATTTTGGAAGAAAAGGAAGACTTACAGCCTGCAATTGCATAAAAAAATGTATTTTTGTTTGCCTCTTTCTAGGTGATCTTTGCCCTGAATCAGACGTTACTGCAGCAGGAGTCTTTGAGAGCAGGAAGCCTTCAGGTTCCATACACAACCGAGGACCTAATCAGACACTACAACTGTGGGGATCTCAATTCAATCATCTTCAACCATGACACCTCACAGGTCTGTCCCAAATGTTGAATCCTACCTTTTCTTACTACTAACATTCCGAACTCAATACATGTAAAAGACTTCTTCACCAACCAACATTTTGTTTTTCTCAATGACATTTTATCCTTTTATTTTCACCTCTTACCGTATAATAGTCTTGACCCATACTTTCCTCCACTTCATTTCCTTTTACATTGATTTAGTCAGTAGTATCCTCAATTGCCTCATTTTTTTCTATTAACTGAGGAATTTGAAATGTCATTTTGTTTCATCTTTGTTAGTTCCTATAGAAATATTTTTGAAATGTAAAAAATAATCGATATATTCAAATTATTGTGAAATGAAAGTTTTTGTTCTCAATCCAAGGTGCCTAATTTCAACAATGTGACCCTGCCACCCAGTGAGCAGATAACTGCTCAGGAAATTGATGCCTATTTCCGACAAGAGCTCATTTATAAGAGGAATGAAAGGATGGGCAAGAGGGTCAAAGCCCTGCTGGAGGAGCACCCTGACAAGAGCTTTTTCTTCGCCTTTGGTGCAGGTTGGTCTTATTTGACAACACACGATCAAAACTGATGTTTCTACTTTTAGCTAATTGATTATACTATTATGATTCTGAATTCTAATTTTGAAACGTAATTATGTTTGGACGTGCTTAAAGAATGAGCTGATGTAAAATATTAGGAGGTTTTAATGTGTCTAAACATGGTTTTTATGATGCATACACTTCATCGGGCTTCTCTCCATAAAAGAAAAAGAAAAACTGCCTGCAAGCATTTCAAACTACTCTTTTGATCTTTTTTTTTGACAGCATCAATAAACCCTATACAATTTTTGACTTTTACACTTTAGTTACAGTCAGTACCCCAATAATGTCTACGGGTAGGAGATTGTTCATACTTATTTTGGTTAGATTAGAGGTTAAAAACTGCTAATAAATGACTATCCTTTTCAATCTTAATAGTCTAAGTTACATATATCATATGTTTTTTTCATAATTTAGCTGAGCAAAACATGTTCCACACATATGTATGATGTGGTCTGTTGAACATTTATTCCTAGCCTGCGATCCCTACAAAATGCAATATCTCAGGAACGTTAAAATGATTCCACAGTCTATTTTTTCATCCTGAAAAACCCAAACCTGAGCCCCTGAAACCCCCCACCCCTACCCCTTCTCCACCCAACCCACACACAACCTTTCTATGACAAACCTTCCTTTTACATGTCACTACAAATCATGTGTTCTTACTATTCAGTCCAACACTGATTGCATTTGACACGTAGCTTTGTTCTCTTAGCGTGCAGTTATAGACTTCCTGTAGTCCTTGATAATGTTGCCAAAATGGTAATCCCTGCTTGATCAGTTCCGCTTAAAAAGCATTCATTCCTTTCATGACTTACTGTAAAATAAGGTCATCAGAAATTCTAGTTGAGACGCAATCCTACATAAAAGCGAAATGAATCATTTACCTCGAAAGGAGAATAACAGAACCAGTCAAATCAGTGGATCTTAATGGTTTATGCTTTAACCATTTATATTTAATTCCTCTGAATTTTTTATATTAAAATAGAGAAATTATTAAGTGATGTGTTTGGTTTTTAAATAAACAGGCTACATAGTCTTCTTGTATTCATTTAGTTGACTTTATAACAATTGTTATATAACAAAATCAAAGGCAGTAAAAACAAAGACTACAACTGAAATATTTTATATTGACATCTGAGTATTTAGATTAGTATATATATCTGTCAAGATGTGAATTGTTTTTATTGAAGAAAAATCATTGAAGTACAAAATAGGGATGCACAATAATGTTTTTTCACAATCAATATTGAAGACAAATATATCCTGTTTCTGTTAGATGATGACTGATAATAAAGCAATATATATTTTTCTAAACATCTAAGGTAAAAAATCTGCAAGTAAACCAAATAACAGGGCGAAGCTTTGATTTTCCCAAATTAAATTTGCAGTAATATTGTTACTAGGATAACAGTTAACTAGGGTTATTTCTGTTCAACTTTTCATATTTATCAAATGTCTCATCAATAGTTATCACTCTAGACACCTTCCATTTTTTTTCAGGGTTAGCCATAGTACACCTAGCAGCTTCATATTCTTTCTCAACCCTGTTGTAATGAAGGATTTTTAAGTGACATATAAGATTTGTGGTGTTGTAGCTTGTCTTTATATTCCCTCCTAGTGGCACTTCTGCTGAACATGTGTTGCAAACCGTGAGTGAATCATTTGTCTCTGACACACTAAAGTGAGCCCACACGTGGGGATGGTGACGCCTTGACGTTTCAGTGATTCAGTGTAGTAATGTGACATCACTACGTCCATGCAACAGAAGCTTGCAGTAAGGACGTGGGTGAAGAGAGGATTGTTACAAGGAAAAGCACAGAGCAACTGCGCCAGAATCAAGCAGTTATTACACTGCAAAAATAAGTAAATTAAATTAAGTGTATTTACCCTTAATTAGAGCAGGTAGATAAGAGGATCTGCCAATGGAATTAGTATTTTTACTCCTAAAATAAGATAATTAGATAATATACACTTAAAATAAGACAAAGCAATTGTTTTTTTCTTATTTTAAAGGTAAATTGTCTTGTTCCATTGGCAAAGTGTCTCACTTACCTCCTCAATTCAAGAAAAAATGCACTTAATTTGAGCAAAAATGACTTATTTAGATTTCCATTTTTTGCAGTGTATCAGATCTGGGAAGTTTAAATTTTCGTAATTATCAGTATGACGTCATAATTGTCCATTATCTGCCGATAATTATCGCTAACCTAAATTATCTTATTATAAACACTTAATGTGGGATTATTCTCAATGTCTGGTCTTAATTCATCTGTGTGAGCATATTTAAATGAATTTCAGGAAAACCCTTTTTTAAAGGCTTTTTCACATTTTTATCAGGGATATCTCCAAATGGGAAAGCAAGTGATTGCAAAGAGAACTGCATAGTATAAATAATGGTTAGTGCAGTATCTCCTATGTTAGGAGAGGGCATCAGGTTATAATGACAGAAAACCCAAAATTTCTCTACAGTGATATCATCAGTTATTATTTTCCAAAGATTCCCTAATCATTTCCAAGCAGAAAATCAGTGGGTTACTTTACTTTTTTTTTGCAGAAGTAGAGACTTTCACAGTCTACTGGTCCCTTAACTGGCAGGAAACAGCTGAAGAAAAGCAGGCACACACACCCACAACCCCACCACATACACACACAAGTCCCAACAAGGAGTACATTTCATAGCGCGTCTCTGAGGAGGTGCCTTTACAAGGGCTTGGTCTCTAAAGGTGTGTGGATCTGTGTGTGTTTTATGTGTGTGTGTGTGAGCTGCTGAGTGAAACTGATATGGCCAATCAGCCCAGAAGCACTAGTCATAGACATACAGGGGGCAGGTTAGGTCGACATGTACAAGGAATGGGATGGGGCACATTAGGGTACTCGCACACGTGCAAACACACACACACAAACATGCTCACACAGTGAGAACACACGCACATATCCATACACGTGAAAACCTGATCCAGAAGTCATTCCCAAACCCAGTCTAGGTAAAATGTGTCCTTAATTATATCTTGAGGGGTCAAAGTACACCCATACACACACAAGCACACAGAATACAATGGAACCCATTATGTCAGCATACTCACTCTTCTGTTGCCATCAGCTGTGAAGCTTATCAGTGAACATTTCTTGTCCATTTGAATCAGCACAAAAAGGACGTTTCAACAAATTAAAGGTTTAGCAATTTTCTACACTTCATTTACCAATGTGTCGTCATAACATGCTGCAGTAGCTGGGCTCTGGGAAAGACTGGGACTTATCACCCTTAAATTGTTCTCTATCAAGGTTTAGCTAATCCATAATTAGCTGAAATGAACTCAGTCTGGGCTCCACATCAGATTCTATGGAATTTGGAGATGTGTTGTTTAAAGGACTGGCAGCATAAGGAGCATATTTCTCTTCCCAAGTAATGATTTAGTCAGTGTGCAGAGATTGCCAAAGCATCTTGACTGATGCTTTATGGAAAATAACTGTGGGCTTTTATTTTTGCCTTCGGTAAGCTTTATTGCCACAACAACTTAACAAAACAGTTTATAAATGATAATTTACTTCCTGACAAAGGGCCTTGGTTTGATACTGATCAAGCTTTGCCAAAGAAAACAAAATACATGAATAGGTCTTGTTGTCCTGGTTATCTGTGTTTATGGAAGCTGACCCCAATGCCTGAAGTGTTTATGCTATTATAATTTCTGTTTTTCTTTTATATATTATTGTTCCATGCCATTACTGACACACAAGTAAGAGTGGTCTGCTGTTAGCCAGTTGTACTATGTCTTCTTAATCCCATTTTCAGACTAATTTTGCCATTTGACCACAAAAGTGTTTCAGTATGCTTCGGGTATAATAACATGCATTCCAAAAAAAGAGAACTGTGGAGAATAAAACATATTTGAATAAGATTTTTTCACAACATTTTTATTCAGTATTTCATGCATATATCTGGATACAACTTTTGTAATTTAAACAAAAATCTTCCTACTCCTGCACTATATTAATCTGAGAAACCAACCTTCATAACTACAGCATTTTATTCTTGTATTGAACATTTTCCTTTACTTTAAAGTTTCTTAAACTTTAGTTCTAGATAGAATTATTTCGACAATTTTATTTTAATGATTTGTTGTTGCCCTGTGATGGACTGGTGACCTATCCAGGCTGTAGCCCGCGTCTCTCCTATGGACACCTGGAGATAGGCACCAGCACCCCTTACCACCCCGCTTGGGATAAGCTTGATGAAAATGGAGGGATGATTTGTTGTCACATATTGACATGCTTTGAACACCATGTATGGGTTCTCTTCATTCAGTTAACTATGCAGAACAGTGAAGATTATAACTTCTAATGCAAACTACTACCCACCTCACCATTTAAAAAAAGCAAAAAACAAATTTCTATTTAATTTCATTTTATGATGTAATAAATAACAACTTCCTTTTAGAAGCAGATTCAATTTAGTTCAATTCAGTTTTATTTATTTAGTTCCAATTCTCAGCACACCATTTTAAGGCACTTTTTTACAAAGACAGCTCAGTTCAATAATGCAGACAGATCTAAGGAAACTTTGCTGATTCCAGATAATTTAATAACTTCTACTTACCTTACTTACCTTCATATTCTTTGCTATACCTTTCTACCATGGAATTTTTAGAAATAGTATTTAGATATCAGTGAAATACATTTTCCTATTCAGACCAACAGAATTAATGAATTTTTGTTTTGCCTGAATTTAGCACTAAGATTCTATGAAAACTCTACTCTTAGAAGACTTAGACCTAGACTCAACTTTATTGAACCTGAAATTTAAATGTTTGCAGTAGTTTAATTATCCGTTTAGCCGACATGTTGCAACTGTCAGCATGCTTTGAAATGTTTGACTAATTTTAGAGACAATTAGAGTTTGCCTTTGGATCTTTTACTATTTAGCTTGGTCAAAGCTCTCTGAAGTGTATACTTCTTGGTTGCTGATCTGTTCAGTGCTTAGGGTAGACTCAAGCAGATGGATATCTTGGACTTTGACCTGGCTCTAGGCAGAGGATGACTTGAAATTTCCCAGAGCCAGTTGATGTCTGGTATGTTGGTAGCTCTGCATAGGGGAGTAGATGATGCCTGATATGTGGAGCATTAACCCACATAGGCACAGTCAAGGTAAAAAGGAAAGACATGATAGAAATAGAAAAATAAAAGAAATTTTCCGGATGGTTTTAGTTCTAGTGGTTAATCTAAAGAAAATCACTAGGAGAAAAGGAAGTTACATCAAAAAGTAAATAAAGTTTTCTAAAAGCTCTAAAAACCCTGGTTAAGATTTGTAAAAGTATCATTTTGTATTATAGGAGCATAACTTTACAGTAAATAAAACAACAAATCTTTTTGGGAGCAATGGACAGTTTTTAAATCTTAACAACATCGTTCACTTTGTGTGGTAGGCCTGGGCCCATTCCCTGCCTTGTCGGTAACCATTTCTGTTTATATTAAGCTCAATTGACTTTTTTTTTTTTTAAGTAAATATGTTTACATTTAGGGAAGTAACTATTCCTCACTTATCCAAAAGATCAGCACATCTTTGCTTGGGTGGCATCTTTTGTTGTGTTTTTCATTTCATTTTCATAATATATTAGATAGTATATTTAAGGGAAACAGAAAGTAACAGATTTCTAGCTTACATAAGCTAAGAATTTACTTTGTACTTACATGAATACTTTCAATCAAAAAAAAAAGGAATGTTTTATTATCTGAGAAACGTGCATTGTGCTTTTGACAATAATGTGAATTTATTGTTTATTTCATATGTTACCTTTTATTATTATGTAATCTATAATATATTCATTTTGTTCTATTCATTTCTATTTTCTGCTTTGAGTTGGGAAAAGCACAAACACAAGGTAAAGAATTTGACCGTTCTGTGATTTACTTATTCTTTTTGATAAAATGTTTTAAATAAGTTAATGATCTATACCAAAGTAACCACAAGATACAGGTGGGAGCTAAAGCTCTAGAAGCTACTAAAACGATGGAGTTTGTGTCCACAGATGTTAACTGCATCAACAATTTTTATTTTTGCGGGTTGCATCTGAAACAAAAATTTGGCTGAAAAGGATTAAATACACACTAAACGGATGAACACTTTGTGTTGGTTATATGTCCACCATGCTTCCCTCCTTCCAGGAGCATAACGTAGCGTCCTCTCACACTGGTGTACAAAAAATAACTCTAAGTTTTTTTAAGCTGTCAGTGCTTTTCCTGAAAAGTAAGTTTGGTGATTTAGCAACTAATTGTACAAGTCGTGGTAGGTGAGTCAGAGATGTCCGACGGATTATAGTTATCCTTCACTGCAACAAGATAACTTTTACAACATAGCGCTGTTTTAACTCACCATCTAAATGTACAACATATTTAGACAATGATTTTTGTATGTTTTTATGGCATTCAGTATGGTGGCATAAACAGACAGCAGCCACGTGACTGCACGTTTTCTTTAGGGACAGATTGGGACTGATTGATATTTACATAATAAAAAAAAAGAAGAAAAAAAAGAAGAAAAAAAAATTATCCAGCTTTAACCACTGTGCAATGAATGGCAACATCATGATAGTTTAATTATTTGACTTTCTTATTTAAAGTTTGATAATTTCCAGCATAAACATTCTGGCTAAATTCAATCTGCTGTGCTTTGTATTTAGGTATCAGAGTTCTGTATCTTCTCTGTTTCTCTCATGTTTCTAACCAGATGGTAAGAAGCTCAAAAAAAAGAAAGAAAAAGTGCTGCTTTTCTTCAGCACCTCAACCTCATAAACAGGCAGTTTACAACTGTTTGGGGTAGTCGCTGACACGAGTACACACATGTCATCCTGTACCATTAAAATGTAGACCAGACCCACCACAAACACATACACATTGGGTGGGGCTAAAACGTCTGCCCAACCTGGACTAACTCCGGGGTGTAAGTTTTAATGACACCTTACTTTAGAACTTTTTATTTAAAAAGATTGATTTATGTTTTATTTGCGCAGCAAAGAGAATTTGTGCTTCAGGCAAACCATTCCTTTGCTGTAGCTACTTTATCTCTATTTTATAAATCCCCCAATAATTGGAAATACAACTGGCTATTTAAATGTTTAATTAATTTATTTTTGGACAAAACAGTTCAGTAAGTCTAACAGTTAAGATGCGACATATGAACAAACCATACACGTCATGGAGAAAGTTATGGATTGGAATAAAGCAGTTAGATGATCAAACAACGTCCAAAGCTTTGAATCTCTCTCAATAACTGCTCAATAAATTACAAGTGAAAAGAAAGACAATGAAAAAACTGCAAACCAACCAAGAAATGTCTGTCACTTTACTTGACAATCTGGGCAAAAATTTTAAGAAACAAAAGACCAACCAGGATGGCCTTAGTAAATTAGGATGATTTGTAGAGGAGGATTTGTAGAGATCTACAGCTCTAGTCAACACCTGAACCCTGAAAGAGCCTGATCTATTTCGCACAAACTAATGAGTTAATGTTGCAGTCACAAGATGTGAAGGCCTGGTGAAGACATAACCCAAATACTTGCAGCTTTAATAGCACTGAAAGGTGCATCTACAAATTATTGTCTTAAGGTGGCACAACCCAGTTGTCTTTTGTAGACAATTTGAAATTGTTTCGGTTAACAATTATTATTTTCTTTCAGTTGGTTTATGGTTTCAATAAAGAATATGATATGGGATATAAATTGTTTTGCAAGACACTGCATCTGTTCTTACTACAAGTCTTTGAGTTATTAGACAGTTAACAAATGTCAAATGACAGCCGTTTCAACGATATATAACACAGAAGCAATATGAGGATTTCCGTTCAGCAAACAAACCCAAGCTGTTTTTCTTTTGGAGTTTTTAATCTTAGTTTTAGTCATATTTACAATCTCAAACACAGCTCAGATAAGTTGAAAAACATTTGAGCAGAAAGATAAAAAGTCAGGAGCATCTGTTATATGTCATCAGCATACCCCTTCCCCCTTAAAGAGGGATAAAAGGAAGATAAACCTGTCAGCCACTTTGGATAACTAACTGCCTGTAAAGCTGCTGAGTGAAAAGCACCTAAATATATACATTTCTCTGCTCTCATATGTTCTGAGGCCCCTGTGTCTGTTCTCGAATGACATATTTCATACAGCCCACACTTCTTCTCTCAGATGTCAAAACATCTTGCTGTGATTTATTGAAAGAGTTGAACTCCTCACCCCTGACCCTATTCAAACCCAGCAGTATTTCCTTATCCACCTGGAACACGCTCTTTATGTCCATGCCCAGAGGCCAAACTTTCAAATGGACAAAAAAATGCTCTACTATATGAAAGGAAGAAGAAGAGGGAAAACTATATATTTAGCATAGGTGCAGCCTTCCGTCTATTGATGATTTGAAATAGGAATTGTTATGAAGACAGTACCTCTTTCATTTCAAAGATAAAACATAAAATAGATTTATGAAATGCCCAGAGGAGGAGAAGGTATGAAGAAACGGAAAAAAACAACTGGTGTAATAAATGGTTTTCTTATTCTGATTTGAATTCTTTAGATATGCCTTTCTTCTACTTTTTTTTTTTTAAGTTCTGGGACTACTTTTATTTCATTTTTAAGTCTCTTTGTATTTATATTGAGAATGTTATAAAGCATGTTTAGTTGAATGAGAAATATTTAGTTGAATGTAAAATTTGGGTTGACTTCCTAAAAACATTTGACCTTATGTAACCTTATGATCATAATTAGTTTGGAACATTAGAAGAGGAATACTTCAAAACCTGAATTCTAATAGCAGCTTTTACTTTTATTTCATATTTTGCATTGGGTGTTTTGGTTCAGCAGTCATTGTGCTACATAAAAAATACAGTATTTTTGCTTTGATTATATGGCAAAGATTGTTAATAGAAGTTCAACGGTGTATTTAAACAAGTGATTAAATAAAACAATTAATTTCAAAGAGAAATTCAGGGTGGAGCTGAGTGGAAAAGTTAAGTTTATTAATACATAAAGTAGTTGATCGTTCAGATAAGATGTGTGAGGGGGGCTTATTGATGGAGAGATGGTGGAGTTACAACAGGGGAGGTTGGAATATCCAAAGAGATCAGCAAGTGGTAGTCATTTTTTCCCCCTGGCAATGGCATCCATGCTTTTTCTTCCAGAGGAAGAGAAAAAAAGCAGTTTGAGCAATGATGACTGAACAGGCAGGTAGGGTTTTCTAGATTGTTGTGCAGGGACCCTGAAAGCATAAACCAAGAGTTGTGAGGAGAGTCAGGGTGGGACTCTTTAGGTGAGTTCTTCAAACTCTGAGAGTAATGAGGAGCACTGGAATCCAAGAACAGAACATGAACTGCAAAACAGGTTTTCTGGCGAGAATACAACAACAGATAAGCTTGAACCATCAAAGAATACTAGGGTATAAACAATTAATTAGATTAATTATGATTCATGAGCTTCTGGGCATCTGAGGCATATGTCATGCCTCAAAAGCAGCAGATGCTGGAAGTTAGTAGTTTAATTTATTTTTGCTTCTGTAACAGTGCAAACACATAATTTACAGCTCTTATGATTGATTTTGCTGCTTGGCTTTTGCTGGTCCTTTAATTCTTCTTTTCAGCTCTCACTCAGCAGAACGGCCATATCGGAACTGGGTCTGAGTCTCTCTTCTTTGTCTTAAAGCTCTTTCTGTGAATGAACAAGCATGGGAGGTCAAGAGAAATTTAAGATTAGAATACCAAAACATTGTTGCATGGGACCCATTGTGTTTAAAATAAACAGCGAGTGCCAAAGACAGGACTCTGGGAATGACAATTCTCTTCTCAGTTGTTGGAGCAAGAAAATAATAGTATGTAGTGGCCTTAACACACCTGCATACAACCCTTGGATATGACAAAAAGGGCTTTTTTTAAAGAACATTTTTTAAAATGTTTTAATGATTTGTATTTATTTCATTTTTTAACCAAAATTTCACAAAGTAAATATAAGCTGGAGACTTAAGAGCACAGTGGAGCTTTGGTTACTCTACACCACAGTGAGGCATTGGAGACTTTAGACTAGATTTTGGTTTGGTTGATATAAAGGCTAAGTTATACTCCACATACGTGGAAATGTGATGCGTCGACAGGATGACTGTAGTTTTTAAACTCCACGTAGAAGGAGGTTATTTGTCTTCAAACCTCTCAGTAGAATAGAATAGAATAGAATTCAACTTTATTGTCATTGCACTGTCACAAGTACAAGCAACGAAATGCAGTTAGCATCTATCCAGAAGTGCTATACAGGATATAAATAGTAGACTATAGTCTTGCAATCCAGACTGAAATACATGTATATATATATATATATATATAACATATCAGTCTGATGAAAGAGCTGGTAGAGCTTGATTTTAAAGATGGAAAAGTCCCACCTCCCACGCTGTGATTGGTCTGACCATTGGACCAATAGTGGTTTATCAGACTGGATTAGGCTCCCTGTAATTAAATCTGCCTGTTCCATGCTATTCTGAGGCAAAAACAGAAAGCTAAAGTACAGTTGTGTTTGGCTGCACAGGAGAAGCTGATGATTGTGATAATTGAGCCAGAGATGAGATGATTACTGAGACAGCAGCACTGATGAAGATGAAAAAAGATGGCAGAGTCAGAAATCCAGGACAATGATGATTGGACCAGTGGTTTTGGTGAGGCTCTGATGCAAGTTGTGGAAACTACACTTCTGGGAACCTAATTCGCTGTGAAGGGTGAATGCCCACTCCCTCTGTCAGGCTCTAGTTTTCTCTGTGCTGTCTCCTGCATTGCACTTTTGCCATCTTCCCCAAGCTTCCGAGAACCTCCTGGTCTCAACTCTATTGTCTGGATGATCCAACCCTGATGCAGGACACCAGTTACGCATTCTTAACAGAAGAATACTATGGAAAGCGACAATAGAGTCATAGAATCCAGTTGTCTTGGACTCCCTGAAAAGGGACAATCTCTGGTCAATCTAAGGGACGCAGGTGTCATTGTTCGGTATTTCAACACCTTGACTCAATTAATAAAATCCAGCTTCGTCATGTTTAGCTGAACAGACAATAAACAAGCAAATGCTGGCTATTCCTATTTCATAACGTGTTGAAGGAAGCAAAGAATTTTTCTCATTGGCCACGGGAATTGCTGGCGAAATATCTAGCATACAACAGCCCCATGTTTCGGGGGAAAAAAAGAGATGCTGATACGGGTGAAGGTGGTGGCACAAAGAAACTATTCAACTTAGGACCGTGCCCTTATGGTGCGAATGCGAGAGCAACAGCAGAGAAAGCAGATCTCATTGTGATCCTCAAAGTTTACAAACCTTCTCTGACTCCTGTTGGATCCATCCATAAAGTTTTTTACTGCCTGCTTGGTACAGAAGCCCTGAAAGTCAAATGAGAAGAAAAAAATCTAGATAAGAGAAATTCTAAATTTTTCTCACTTGCCTTTCATGGTTTCCATAGTTTGGTCCTTGTGTGGTCTAGAACTTTATATAATATAATATAATAGAATAGAATAGAAAAGAAAAGAAAATCCCTTTATTGTCCAACAATGGGGAAATTGTGGTGGTTACAGCAGTAAAAGGTTATAGTAGAAGCGGTCACACATTGGCTGGCTAGCTCAAGTTATGAGTCACCCGTCCTGTAAACAGGAAGCAGGGTTTGTATCCCAGCTTGGGTGGTTAGATGCCAGTGTAGATCCTGATCCAGTGTAGGCAAGACTCTTCACGCTCATGCCTGCTGGATGGCCTAGTTGTTATGGCATTGCGCTTGGAATTTAGAGGTCCCGAGTTCAAGCCCCACTCACATGGACTGCCACTCTGGGTCCCTGAGCAAGACCCTTAGCCCCACAATGCTCCCCAGGCACTGCACAATGGACAATGCACAATTCCTTTGGGGAACCCACTGGTTAAATGCAGAGAGTTTGTCTCGTTGCTCTGTACTTGTGACAGTGTAATGACAGTAAAATCCTGAAAAAAAATGTGCACCTTATAAAATTGTATAGACATAATATATGCTAAAATAAAAACAAATAAAACAAATAGAGTATTGTACTGTATGCTTTTTTTTTTACAACATAAATACTCTGCATTTTGAGAATAAAAAAAAAATAAATAACAGCTATGGACAGAAACTGTGCAAAAATCAGCAACTTATTGAGGTTGTTGGTAACAGTGGTGGTTATAAGGTCTGACAGCTGCCGGGAGGAAGGATCTGTGATAACGCTCCCTGGAGCATTTAGGGTGCAGCAGTCTGTCACTGAAGGAGCTCTCCAATTCTGCAACAGTGTCATGCATGAGGTGGTAGACATTATGCAACAAAGAGGGTATTTTAGTTTGGGGTCCTTTTGTTTCCCACCTCATGAACTGAGTCCAGAGGGCATTCAATCTCAGAGCTGGCCTTCCTGTTCAGCTTATCCAGCCGCTTTCTCTCAGCTACAGATAAGCCACTGCTCTAACAGGCAGCTCCATAGAAGATGGCTGATCCCACAACAGAGTGATAGAAGGTCTTTAGGAGTGCACCCTATACTCCAAAATGCCTTAGTCTCCTCAGCAGGAAGAGTCTGCTCTGACCTTTTTTGTAGAGAGTCTCAGTATTGTGAGTCCAGTCCAGTTTATTGTTCAGGTGAACACCCAGGTACTTATAAGAGTCCAGTATCTCAATATCCTTTCCCAGGATGTTCACCATATAATTTTGGACATGTTTGAAATGACATAGTTCAAATTGTGTAAAACGTACAAGTTTTTACTCTCCAGAAACTGAAAGATCTTTGCTTTCACATGAGATACATCACAAGGATGTGGGATTTATGATATAATTTTACTGGCCAATGGTATTTTGATATGCAAATCATTGGTGCACAAGCTATAAAATGATGGGAGCTAATGGGTTAAAAAAGAAAAAAAACTCACAAAGGAACACTTAGAGGAACAGAATTTGGAGAAAGCAAGTACTAGAATCATTAGACAAAAGAGGATGATGCATAGAGCAAAGTAACATGCCTCATGTATATATACACAGGAAGAGAGTGAGGAGAAATACAGGGTAAGCAGGTGAGGGCAATCAGTTGAAAATGAGAAACAGCTGAGACCAATAAGGGCTGAATAGATTGCGGAAGAAAAGGTTAAATATGCAGAATCTGGACAAAGAGAAAAACAGGAAGAAATCTAACGGAATTTCTAAATAAACACATGAATAACCTAGAAACCATGCACAGAAGGCAATATGTAACAAATAAATGGAAACATCAAAAGAAGCATGAAATGTACTCAAAAACACCAAACACCTAGAAATTATGGCACATATGCTATTGAATTAGGCCCAAAATTCAGTCAAATTACAGTCTGGCCATTTTGCCTCATAGATAATTGCATAAGGTCAATTTCAAACATATTTTTCATGCAATGCAATAAATTAACTTGATCATTTAAACTCTGAAAGGTAAAAAAAAGGTGATTAGGATCATATAGACTTTACAGAAGTCCATCATCCTAAGCATGTATGTGGTGACAGTGGAGAGTAACAACCCCCTTTAAACAGGAGAAAATCCATATGGTAACTTTTTAGTCTAAGCTCATATCTCCCATAACCAAATGACGATTGGGACGATACAGAAGCTCAACTGTAATGGTAGAAAAATCTATCAATAGAAGAGTCACAAACAAGAGGGCAGTAATTGTTTTAAACAAAAAGGAGACACAACTAAACCTAGAAGCCTTGAGCTAAGCATACAGTATAGGGGAAGAAAAACAAAATATGAACTAATTCAGTGAAGGAACGACTTTATTAATAGCTGTAGAAAAGAAAAGATGAGAGTTCAAAAAAGCAAAACTAGCAAACCTCTGTTGATATTTTAACACAAATATCAGAATAGCTGTACCCTCTATTGGATTGAACGACACAGCAGAGTTATCTAAAATTTCATAACACATCTTACTCTACTACACCTTATTCCTGTATTTATTTGACTATCTTGCTTCAGATCTGTTTAAATTTATTCTAAGATTGCCTTTGTAATCTTTCTAACTTATTTGCATTTCATAGTGTCTATAGGAAATTAGACAAAAGAAGTCAGACATTTGGTGATTCTAGTAAGATAAATTCACTGAAATACCCCCTTAAGTTGGGAATCCTTGCCTGTAAAGACATAGGCTGTAAAAACAACATTGATGTCATGTGTGTAAAACATAGCGATTGTTGCAGATGTTTTATTCAACATCTGTTATCTATCAGACATATGCAGTGACAATTAGTAAACATGTTTCAGCAATGTTTTATACTTACAACACATGGTTAATTGGCGATGGTAGTAGTGTGGCAGCAAAATCCACCTGGTAAAGAGATAAATAACTGACAAAATGCTAAATGGGGTAGAATGACCATCAGAAACAGCCTTTGGGAATTTACATGACTTTTGTGAGGATCTGCTTTTACTTATGACTTAGACCCAAAACAGAGATGATATCCAGGCCCTCGGGAATGACAAAAAGATTGCTTGCAGATTAATCAAACTAAAGAGCCACAAAATTGCTCTCTAAGCCACATGTTTTAGATGGAAGTGCAGTGTGGAATTTTTTTTAAAAGCACGAGGGTATTTAACTCCTTTTGTTATCTGCTATGCTTTTTGCTGGATAGAGACAGTTGACAGACAGAGCAGGGACTTGTTGCATGGCACAAGGTAAGGGAAGCTGTTATTGAGACCAATGTATTAAAAGCTTGATAAAGAAAAATGTAATGTTGCCTGAGAATAACTGTTATCTGTTTCTCTGCCCTGATTGTGTTGTGTTTGCTACTCAGACCGATTTGAAAAATTGACATTTTGGCTCGTGACCCTTTTAAACATAACTGTGTCGACTTGTCGACTGCATTGTGTCTGTGTTGCATTGCCAGCTCAAATATTCAAGCTGTTTTATTTGGGCTTAAAGATGTGAGATCAGCCAGCTGACGCAAGCACAGATAAGAAACAGCATTTAAAAAGCCAAAAACAATCATGTACACCAAGAATGTGTTATTCGACATTTCTGCCCTGTTAATCATCCTGGAACTGCCACCAGTTGTAACACTTTGTACAGATGGTTAATCACTGATTGACAGGGTAATCCTGATGTTATGATGGTGCATACTGAAGCTGGTTGAGCAGGTCAGGTTCATCAGTCACTATAATATCTTTTGTTACCACAATATGTCATTTTAAAGCATAAAAAACCCCTCTACATTATCAGGGAAAGCCCAAATTTGTTAAATCAACATGATGCACAAAAATGTGCTGTGACTTTTTGGCAGTGATTAGTGAGACCACACAGCTTATAGACAGGACGATGTGCACAGAAGATAGGAAGAGGTATCAGTGGAGGATTTAGTTCCTAATTGTCAATCATTCTGGTGATATGAGTTGTTCCTTTTTTCCCTTATCAGTGGTGAGTTTGACATCGTGGAAAAATTGCAAATCTTTTTTTGGAAAGTAAGCTTGTATGAGCGATGAATACAGCAACTTATAAATAGAGCATGCACAAGGAGAAATTTGCTCATGCAATGCTCTTGCACACGTTTAATAGGTGTTTCCTCTCAGGAGTGGGTACAGGGTTGTGCATTTGCATTTTTTTTTCAAAGTGGAGAGGGCGGGTCTTTTAAAAAAATCATGAAAATCCTACACTCTACCTTTATACAAGATCCAAATCCAATGCTTGGGATCATATTGAGATCTTACTATTAAATAAGTATGCTTACATAACAAGATAAAAATATAAAACCAAACACCATTACCTATTTGTAAGCAAAATATGTTAAACACAAATAACTAGCTCACCAAAGATCGCACCTTAAATGACATAAAGAAAACTCGCCAATGTAAGATGTCAAAGACAATTACAGATATTTTATACTGTATTTACCTGTGGTGCTATACATAGTTTTGAAGACTGATTTAGATTATTTTTTGTCCATGTTATGCCACTAAGAATTGCTCAGAATCTCTTCTAATAAAACTTTTATCTTGAATAAAGATAGTTTAATCATGTTTCAGTTAGAAGAAGTTAGCTAATTACTAACATTCGTCACTGAAGCTGTTAATATGCTGCTGAATTTTCACAAATTGTAGTAAATTCCCCTTTTTGAATTTGCCATAAATATCAAGGTATTCTTCTGCTTAATCTATGGCAAAGATTACTATCACTTTATCAGATCTACTTAAATCTACAGAATTGTCAAACTTCATAGGGCGAACATAACTACTGGGTAGGCTGTTGTGTGTGCGGCCTTTATAATTTCTTTGCTACTAACAGGGAAAAGTGAAGACTGCACTGACACAGAGAGCACAGAGTCTACTTCAGGCTGACAGATGTAATCCCTAAGACAGCCCGAAAGTGCTGCGTGTCACCGCAAATTTCAGTGAGAGCTTATTTAAAAAACAGCCTCACACCACAAACTTCTTATGCCCTGTTTCTTGTTTCATCTAAACATAATTTTAAAGCACTTACTTCAGCACACTTTCCTCTGCCGTCTCATTAAAAGGAATTTAGACGGTTACAGCATAGCATTTAACAGCTTAGAAACTACTTTATTCTCTTCAGTGTGATCTTAAATAACATTTGATGATACTTGATAAAATTTTAGAAGATTGATATTACAAGGCAAAAAATAATGGATGTCTTTTGGATAGTGAAGTTGAGTTGGTTAATCTTGTTTTGTAAGTTAAAGTTCCCACATTTTTAATCATTTTATTTGTTTAGGCAACATGATTGCACTGAATCCATAAGGTGTTGGATTTTTACATCGGTCTTAAAAGTTTTTTTTTTTTTTTACATTTGCAATTTGAAATAAAGTGCCAAAAAAATGGTGTTAACATAAAAAGCTAATTTTGCAGATGGAATAGTACAAAAATGTATTTTATTATTGAGTTGTTTATGTAGAACCCAATTCTTTTTAGTATTTCCTGCAGAATGACTATATGAATGGATCTGTTAGTTATAATGTTTTTATAAAACCCTGTTGAAGGAAATACTCTTTTAGAATTTTGTTGGATAGCACACATTAAATATTTTTACAGCCAAATTTTAAAGTCAATGGAAGGTTCTCTTATTTCATTAACAAAGTTTGGCAATAGATGTTTTAACATTCTTAAGTCTTAGTTTTCAATATTGTTTTACTTGTGTTTATGGGATTAATCGTGGATCTGTCGGCTGCTTTTTTTGTCGCTGTTGCCTGCTTCCTTGCTTCCTCAGATTGTCCATCTGCTTTCTGTTCAGCAAGTGGAGATTGGTATCAATATTAGACCAAACCAAAAGCCTATAGAGTTGCCAGTTTCTGATGTTCTGAGTCTCACTCTGCTTCAGAAAAATGGAAAGGAGAGTTTTGTTATTGGATTAAATATTATCATTCTTAAGAATAATGAATCCTTAATGTGTTTGGGTTTATTTTTTGTTTATCAGTCTAGCTAATCTTTTGAAAACTCACTGCCATGTCAAAGCCATGCTTTATCAGGGCTTAGTCTTATCTTTCGCGGATTACTTTCAAAACTATGTCCTGTTGTGTAATTTTTTCAAAACATGCAGAGTTCTACTTAAGCTCAGACTGAGCTGGATGAGGGCCCTGTCACACCTTGCCAATTTAGACAGCCTAGCCCTCCCGACATCCCATAACCTTGCTAAACGCTGGCATACACTAAAATTTCTATGTATTTTTTTCAATTTTGGGCATATACATAGAGTATTCATAACAAGTCCAGAAGTTATGTCCAATGACAGCCTACTGTAACTTATGCATAATGCACGGCAGCATAGTGCCCATGAAGTGATGCACAATCATCACTTCATGGGCACTACGGAAAATCAGTTATGCTAATGATGGAAGGATATAGCTGATGGAACTAAACGACACATTCATCGGTTACCATTTGCATGTTTCCAATCAATACAAGGCCTTGTCCATATAAGACTCAAACTCACTGCGGATCCAGACATTTGAATTGAGAAAGCTTCCTGGAGAGGTGGCGAAACGTCTTCAAATCTTGAAAACCAAGTCCAGTGGATATTTTTTGAATTTTTACGGAATGACTATGACCTGGATGACTGAGAACCTTCATCAGCATATTATGTAGTATAGTTACGCTCAGAAATCTAAAATACTTATATTATACTATGTTTACTATAAGCTGATAAAATAAATGCTATGTAGGTACTTCAAAACAAACCTTCATCCTCTTCCTCTTTTCTTAGTAAATGAAGCTAGGGCTTCTGTTCATAACAAATATGGTGAACACACACTTTTTGTCCACTTTTAGGTTATATTTAAACAGCAGACTAGTGTAACCGAAAATCTGGGCAAAATATCTTTCTCATGGGAGTCTGAATGCCTGATACTGATATTTTTAACTAAAAAGTAATACATTTGAATCTCTTTTATATGTAGAACAGAGCCGACCCTCTTGCTTGTTGAGTTTTTTAAATTATTTTGCTGTGATGCTGTTACCCCAGTACAGGATGGCAGAAGAAGGCACTCTCAAAAACGGATTTATATAGAATATATGCAGCATCTTTCTGCAAAAACTGAAGGACTTAATCTTCCTTAAGAAGTACAGCCTGCTCTGGACTTACCTATAGACAGCTTTACTGTTGCATCTCCAGTCCTGTCTGCTGTCCAGGTGAACACAGAGGTATTCATTCTCTTTCACCACCCCCTCTTGTTCTCTCATATTAGTCTTTGTTCTGGCTCCCCTTAAAATCTACAAACAGTTTTAAACACATATAGCTGTCTCTGTTGCACAAAAGCCATTTTAAAGAGTCTTGCTCTTCTTTTTCACCATCCTTCCTGTTGTTACAGTGTGGTCATAATATTATCGCTCCCTTTCATCAACGGTATAATAATAAGATAGAGACACTGGCAAAAATTTTATGATCTTTTTTTCAAACCAAGCTTAATGAGCATTTTCACTACCAGTCACAGCCAATATCACATCTGTAAACAGTGTATTGCTGTGTGACATTTACACTCTCCTGAACATACTGCTCTCTTCGGGAACATGAACTGATCCTAAGTAGTATGAATGACCATGCAAAAAAGATAAATAAAAGACAACAACATCCTTGGATTACAGCACAAAACGTTTGCACATCAAGACTTGCTGTATGGTTATAGCCATTGTGGGCCCAGTGCTCACAGGTCTTTGTTTGCAAGAGGCCCTATCATGACTGTATTTATTTGGAGCAGGAGTTTAGAGTAGCTGCTCTTTGTCATCCTTTTTTGGTTGCACACAATGCAGTGGTGATGATGTCTTGAGAGTATTGCTACAGTGCAAACACCGACAATACAAAACAATTACCGCTATAGCTTGGTTCTCTAAGTGATGAAGTAGCAGCCCTGGAATTGTCTGATGAGCCGTCAAGATCTGTGTGTTTAGCTTTACGTTACAATAATTCTTCAGTAATTTTCTGAGATTTTTTTTATGGCCAGATAGTAATTAATACCAAGCATGTTTTTAAAAACATATATATATATATATATATATATATATATATATATATATATATATATATATATATATATATATATATATATATATATATATATATATATATATATATATATATATATATATATATATATATATATATATATATATATATATATATATGGGATGATATATATATATGCATATATATCCTCCCATATGGTTATACTATCTTCTTTCAAGAATATTTAGTTATTAATCAAACTCCAACCTGATTATTGACGATGATTCACGATTTAAGACATTTCTTCTGTCCTTCCAGGGCAAATAACCTGTCAGAGTGTCATATGATCAACGCCTTTATTTCTAAATAGAGCTGGTATTGTTAAAGAGTACACACAGGATAATTATTTTTATGCCATAAAATAACCAGTGATTTTGCTCATATTTGTTTTTGTCATGACCGTCACTTTTATGGATGGTTTAGACTCCTTGACAGTTGAACACCCTGAGGTTTTACTTGGCTGCCACTAACCAGTGTTGGGGTTTTTCCACTAAAATGTTGTGGTTAATTACGTCACCTCAGTAACATTAGGTCATGAAATTTATTTCTTTTTTTAGCTTTGATATACGTAAGTATTTTAAGTACACTTAATTGTTCTATTTATGTTTTATTGTATGGTGACACCTTACAGCTGGTTTCCTCAAAAAAGGCTTGCCTCTGTGCACAGGGCTGATGACTACAGGCTGTGGGACCCTACAGACTAGCAGGACATAATGTGTACATAAACAGCAAGAAACGTCTGTATGGGGTGAAAAGGCCTCAGTGCTGACTATAGCTTTTGTTTATCCAGCCTGCTGTAATGTTATGAGAACAGCTGCTTTGGCCTTGGTTTCAAGCTGTAGTGTAAATACCGAAGACTATGGAAAAGGAACACTATTTAAGACTTTCCACATGTTCTAATAATCCGAGGCTGTCATTAAGGGTATTCCATATGTTCCTCAAAAGAAGAACCTTTGTGGCTCTCACCTTGTGCAGCTTTAAGTTAAGGTGTGAGTATTATTAAAATATAAGTTGTAAAAGTTAGGAAAAATTTCAGATTTTTAAAGGTATATATGCCTTAGAATAGTTTTTATGTATTGCATATTGTGAGATTAAGCAACGTTTTCATGAAGGTATTATTTGACTAGGTTGCGGGGGGGGGGGGGGGGGGGGGTTGTGCTAAAGGCAGCTGGAGCTTCAGTTTTTTTTCATTAACTTACTGTACCTCTCTATGACATGTTTACTCTTAATCCCTGACATTGAAATCCTAGGATATACCCCACTGTATGTTGTGGTAAAATGTCCTGAAGTCACAATGCTAAACCTTCTCTATGAAGTACAAGCTTCTTGTACAAATAAAGTAGATAAACAAAAAACATATCCCAATATCCGATAAACAATGCCCAGAGAGTATCGTTAGGAAGAGTAGTGCTTGCTTTTACTTTTTAATCTTGACTGTGCAGTAACACAAAATTGGCAGTATATTCATTAGGGGTGGGTATTGGCAAAGAAATCATTAATCGATTCGAATCACGATTCACATGCCACGATGCGATTCTATCATGATGCATCATGTTACTTTATATATTGCGATGCATCGCGATGCATTGCGATATTTTCACTTAACACTGTAAGAAGAAGATACAGCCCTTACCAGTGGCTGACTGGCTGGGTATGATAGTGTCTTCAATTGATACATAACTGAAAGCAACTGAATTCATACATAGCTGTATTTATTGAGACGACTTTTGGCGGTGTTGCCATGAAAACAAATACTGGACACAAATATTACTATTACTGGTGTGGACACACTGACAAAATGATCTTAGGATTCATCAAACTTAAAATAACAAAATAAGGATAATCAGTGCCGTTTACATGGCCCCAGTGGTCCTTTAAACCAATGAAACAAAAGTATTCAAATGTATATTTCCCCTTTTGCAAATGACGAGCGTCATATCAATGAGTTGAGTTTTGCTTTCTTAATGTATAGTTTGTGCAAGAACAAGTTTTATTAATAGCATTTCCCATCTTTAGCATTTTAAAAGTTGTTCCTTTTGAGGAAATGGAGAAAACATTATTAAAATCAACCTTTAACTAGCAATATGTGACTTAATGTGTAACTCCCATACTAAGTGGTCCATTTCAGGTTTCTGGATTTAGGGAGTCCAATGAATGAAAGCTTTCAGTTCAGTCTCATGTCTTTATCTCCAGCATCTCTCCTCCCTGGCTGGAACTTAAAAGGCGTACAGTGAACATACTGTGCATTGGTGCAAATATCACCGGCCAATTTCATCGATTTAAGATGAATGAAAAAAGCCTAAGTAAATAATCAGTGGAAATACATGTCAGATGTTGTGCCAGATTACTCCAGATGTGGAAGCCCAAAACTCTGTTCTGGGCTCCAAATAACAGGGGCTGCAGGTCTGCTTTCAGTGAGAGGCTGTAAATAAATATCAAGTACAAGTTTTGCTGTAAGCTTAAAGTGGGGGCTGAGTAACACATTTTTTGGCTTAAGGTAGGAAATGTCTGTAACTAATGCATTAGACTGCAGCAGAAAAAAATGGTGATTTCACATTAGATGATGTTCAGGGACCAAAAAGAGCGTGTTCTTCTATTTCAATTTCCATGAGTTATTGAGTCCAGAAATGGCCCTGTAGTGAAAACACATGTGAAAACAGGAGGACAGAATTTTAGTCACTAATTAGAAGTAATATACCCCAATAATTTAAAAGACAGAATTGCTTAATCTCAATGAAAGTTACTTTTATGACCATAAATATACATTTTTAAAGTATTTCAGTGGTTACCTTAGTTACCATTCAGTGTCTTCTGTTTAAAGAGATATTATGCAAGTTTTTACTAAAAAACTCTTTTAAATTGTCTTTTATTTGACCCTTTACCACTAAAACATTGTAACAACTTAACAAAAGGTTTCATTATGTTTCTCTTGAGCACATGCATATTTTTTTATATTCATTTGTGTTTGTTATTGTGAATATTTGAATGTGTCTTTTTGACCTTTTGAAGCCCATCCAGCTTCCACTGAGTCGAGCAGAAAAAAGTACCTCAGTCCTCTGATGTAGAGTTAAATACATCTTTAACCTGACTAACAAATTAAACATTATTTGATGTTGCTAAGCTGAAAAGCTTTAGCACTTTTATTTTGAATTAGTCTCATCTCTTTTTTGTCTCAGAGTTTTAGGGTTTCATATATTTAGCTAACGAATTTAGTTCTTTAGTAAAAACCCTTCAGATACTTAATAATGTAGATTAAAGAAATACACTCCTACATTAAAATAAAGTTACAATTTTAACTATGTATTTTATTTCATCCATACTTCCTTAATAAAGTAAAGTGATAGAAATGGCAAAGAAGTTTTTATAAGGTGCTGAAAATGTAATTGTTTGGAAAAAATAATTATGAACTATTAAGATATATTTTTGCATAAATTAGAGATCAATTCCTACCTTTGCATATTCTATTCTTGCACATTTAATCTTATGTAAAAGCATTTTTTCCAGGTCCCTGTGACAGCAACATGGCCCCCATAGTGCATCCAGGCCAGCCAATTTCTATCTGGTTCTTGGCCAGATTAAAGTGCTGGAGCTCTTTGTTTACATAGCTCTGTGATGCCACGGCTGAGCAGGCCCAAACAATGGGTCACTGCTCCCTTTTGTTAGAATAAGAGGAAGAGCGGAGACCTCTTGACATGGCAACCTGAAGCCTTAGTGGTCCCACTTCACCTTGGTGAGAGGGTCACACCAGGAAAGAGGGGACTGACAAGTAGAGGGAATGTCAATTATAAAAATGGAGCTGAAGGGAGATCAAAATGGTTTGTGGAGAAAGGATGAATCCTATGAAGGGAATAGATGGAAAATGATCAAAGATTGAGATGGAGAAGAGATGAAGACATGCCTTGGAAAGGCAACAATGGTTGCATGGTGTTTTTTCAGAGTCTAAGGCTGTGAAATTGATGATAAATGGATTTTTTAATTAAGAGTCAAGAATATTGTGAATTCAAGCCCTTAATTTTGAGTTTACTTATTTTAAGGTCCTTAATCGATATTATTAACTATTGCTGTATGATAATAGACTCTTTTCCACCTGGTGTTCTTCCTGCATCATTGTAGAGTTTTCCACACTGCTTTATTCCTGCACTCCTGTGCTTTACTGATCAGACACTGATATCAAATATTCTACTCTCATTGGTTACAGTACATCATCATAATGTTTGGATAAGAGAAATCATAGATTTCTATTTTCTTGATTGCAGGTCACTTTCTTGGCAACAACACAGTTATCGATGTCCTTCGCCGCCAGGGATATGAGGTGGAGCACACCCCTGCTGGACAGCCCATAAAGAGGTAACCAAGATTTAAACAAAACCAGATACTTATTACAAGATAATTTTGCAGAAATTGTAAGTACGTTTTAAGTTGAAGGGAAAATGACGCATCAGATTGTTTTAATTTGATCCAGGTCTGAACTCTGCCTGGATCATTGATATAAAATCAAACCTCATTAGTCTAAATCCTCCATTACATATTAAAGGTATTTTACAGCTCAATCATAAACCTTTAGCCCTTTAAGAGGTCTCCTCCAGATTTTTTCACCTGTTTGCCCCATTTATTTCCCCCCTAACTCATACCATCTTCAGTCATTTGACCTAAGAATTTTTTTTCCGCATGACGTCATCTGCATGGCTTGAAACAAGCTTAATGCCAGCTCTAGTTGAATTTACAAAGATTAAAGAACCGGAATAACTTCCCTATAAAAGGTTGAATTTTTAAGGCTGTTTGCTCCACTGGATTTTATTTAAAGCTATCAAAGTAAAAGGAGCTTAATGCATATGCCTGCCACCATTTTGGCAGCATTTACTTACTGCACAAACTTTTCATTTTACTAGCTGTAAAAGTGAACCAAGTCAAACTCTTTGTTTTTGTACACAAACTTGGCAAACAAAGATAATTCTGATTAGTCTTTCACATTAAATCACTAAGTAAATAAAAAAAAATTTAATTTGTATGACTATTTTGAACTAACCCTGTTGTAGATTAAAAAAAAAAAATTTTATTTATCTATTTATCTCCTTTGCTTTAAGACCAGGATATAACAACACCATAGAAATGAACAGTCAGCATTTTTAATGTTTTGTTTGGATGAAAAGTTGTGTCTTTTCAGTTGGTCACAGTCTGTAATTTTCACTACAGTGATTTATTTTTGGATATGCTTCCGAACACCCCTCATTGTACTCCCAGGATCATAAATACTGGTACAAGTTGCCCCCTAATCAGATTCAATAATATCGTAGACGTAGTGTTTACATTTCACACTTTCAGCAGAAATAATTCTCATGGATGGCTCTCATTCTTTCAGGGATTTTGCATGTCTCTGACTGCTTCTGTGCTTTTGATTGTGTAGCTGATAAGTCTGACAAATTCCCCAACGGCCCACCAATGAAGCTGTGTTGAAAAGGCCAACCTAAGTATGGTCTGTACCTCCTGCTGCGAAGTATGTTGTGCAGCCAGTAGAGCGTGGAGCACTGCGGGTGGCTATCTCTCTTTCTATCTGCATTCTTGTTCCCGTATGTGTTTGAATGAATGAGTAAATCTACTTTCACACAATAAATCTGATTTTTGATAAGGGATTATGAGGCTGAAATTACACAGCATCTTATCGAGTCATACCTGACCTGTCATTAAGTTATCATAAGTCCAGAAAAAATATTCCCAGTTGGTTTTACATTTATAATTACCTTAATAACATTAATTTAGGAAATCCATAATACTTATTTGCTGTTTAATTTGATATCAAACATTTAATTTTAGGGTCTTTATTAGAGGCACACACTACTATTTATGGGAGAGCTTACTAGTTAATGTGTATTTTAACCTGAGGTGTATAAGGTATTAATGTTTATTACTCAAGCTAGTATAAATCCATCAATATCAACTTAAGTTTTTTACTAAAGTAAAAGTGTAAAAGTAAAATTTTTTAAAACTAGTTAAAGTATAAAAGTTAAAGTAATGCAGGAATAAAATGTTAAGAAGAGATGCTTCAAATTTTATCCTGGTACTACCCTATTAAAGGAATATTATTCTACAATTGGATGATAACTTCCTTATACTTACGGTAATTTTCTTAGCTTTATAAGTACTGTAATGACAACAGTGACAAACTGCTATGACAATGCATCATCTTGAAAAACTATATATATATTTTTTAACTATTTTTTAAATACGAACAAACCATAATGAGAATTAGCTTAAATGACACAAAACTAGCGAGTCTATTTTAAAAATGTATGGAGTAGAAGTCAAAAGTTGAGCAAAAATAAAAAAAATCTGTAAAAAGTCTAAAAAAACTAATTACTCCAGTAAAGTATAGATAGCCAATATTTCTACTTAGATAATAAGTAGAAACATTTGATTATGAAACATTTTTTTTGTTCATAATATGCGTACTACTTTCAGTTGATCACAATCCTTGATCATTTTAAGCATAGCTTACAGTGAGGCAAACAGTTTTGTAGTATGTGTAGAATACTGGTTAAAAAGTGTGGATATCATCAAGTATAAAAGTTATCTACAAAGAATTAGGCCAGAATGCTTTGTCAGGGCAGGGATTTAGAACTGAGACAACACAGCAGACTACAAATGAATCTTTACATACAGACAGGGGCGTGCATACATAGACACTAGGTGGTGCTAAAGCACTAGGAAGTTTGCTCTTTATCAACGAAAATGCCCTTTTGAAACTCGTTTTTTTTAATTATTATTAATATTATTAAGATTTTACTGAGGTCGGTTTTGAAATGATCTTTTGAAAACCTGAGCAATTAAAAACGACTGAAACAAAGCCCCAAAATGAGCCACCTCTTTGCGCACACCCGACCAGCCTATCTCTCTTCCTTTGTCACGTGAACTCGCGCGGTCGGCCGCAGGGGATGCCAGAAGCACAGCATCATAGCAGTTCAGTAAGCGTCTTCAGATAGCAGGAACTGTCGCTGACAGGCTGCTTCTCCCGTGCCCATTAGCCAGGTAATATACAGATCAAGCAAAATCATTTTGTTGTGCATTAAAATGTCTCATTCGGCAGCACCAAACAAGCATTTTTGCCGACTGGTCACCTGATAAACTAGTTAGGCTAGATAAAGCTAGATAAAGTTTTACACTGTAGCCCAAGTCAATGACAGATAACGTCAGGACGACCACATAGGCTACAAATAATTTGCAATTGCAAATCTATGTGTTAAGACAAACGTTTTCTGTTGTATAGGTTTTGTTAGGCAACATAAATGAACACATTTTGGTCTCTTTATTGACTTAATTGTATATTGATTTAGTAATTGCAGCACAATGCCAAGAAAGGAGGGTTAATCGTATTGAAAAATCTTTAAAGCTGTTCACATTTTATTTTTAAGTAGTTTGTACAAAATCAGCAGGTATTAAAATAGCTATTTTGTAGGCTACCATAAGTCATATCCACGTGACAAGACTTCCAGTCATGTTGCCCTAATAGCCCATTATTTAAACTAATGTGACATATTTTTTAAAGCTATTATTATTATTATCATTATTATTGTCATGATGGTTATTATTATTATATTGTAGCCAGTCACAGCAGGGAAGCTCTATACCATCAACATCTACCAGGACAGGAGATGAGGAAGAGTTCAGGGAAGACACAGAGACAGAAAAAGACCAGGATGAGGGAGACCACCAGGATGAGGGAGAGCAGATGGGTGAGGGAGAGCAGATGGGTGAGGAAAAACAAGGAGATGAGCCAGATGAAAGAAGAAGAAAGATGAGCAAGCTTTAGTCTGTTCTGTTGGTGGTGTAACTTTTTTCCATTGCAAACTCACGTTTAGAGAATGTTACAAATAAATGTCAAAATTCATTCAACATGCGTGTGTATTTTTTTTTATAATTAAGTGTTCCACGTGCGCTAAAAAGTGCCCTCCCCCCTCCTGAGCACCTGCCCCCCAAAATGTCTGTGCACGCCTCTGCATACAGATGCATAGATCAACCCCCCTGAACCCCCCAACACAAGATCCTCATGAAGTGAAATGACTTTCATAGCATTTCAGTCATTTTTAACATTTTCTAAACCCTAATCATTACCAAAGCATACTTAAACCTATCCTCACCCTAAGCTAAATTCAAACCTCAGTCTTACACCTAACAGCTTCTTCAGACTGAATGTACGGCTGTGGTACAGCTGGGATGCGGTTGCTGCAAGGAACCCAAACCTCATTAAAATCCATGTGTACGCTCACTTCAGCCACGGTCCAGTGTGGGTGTGGTTACCGAGGCCTAATGAATAAGCAAAGCGAGTTCACAAGAGGGATGTTTGGCCACAAACCACAGTGGTTTTGCCTAAAGCTCCTGAATGTCACAAGTCAAACAGGAAAAGTCAAGCACCAGACAGAACAACGTCCCGTTGAACTTCAGAATAATCAACCTAACAACTTGAAAAGAGAAAACAAAAACCGAAAACAGAAACAGAGGGCCTATTGGAAGATGAAAACGGATATTTATACACACTGATAGCAAGCTTTGCCCAACAATTTAGTAATGAATATGAATGCAGCCAGAGTCCTAGCAGGAGCAGCCTTAATGTCCTCAATTTGAGGTCGATAAGGAATTGGTCCTCTGATCCCGAAACAGGAGGACACACACACTCACATTCGGTTCTTCTACCTTGACAAGGACTAAGAATTGCTTTCCATTTATTGACTTCCACTCTCGATAGATCTATGTGGCCTAATCCTGACCCTAACCGTTACCTTGATAATCACCAGTACATAACTAAAGAACAGATTTCTACTCCCATCTTCCAGTGTGTGGATTGGTAAGAGGGATGGAGATTGCTTGGTGGAACATCAGGACTCCTCCGATTGTAAATTCTGCAGGTTGGGGTTATTATTATTATTATTTCCCATCTGACCTAAATGTTGGAGTGAAATTGGCTTCTGCGTGATGTGATGCGTCTGACATGTGGCTGGAGAGAACACACTATAGAACTACTCATTTTTTTTGGTATCCTTTATGTGTGGCATCTAATACATTTGGAGATCTCAATTCACAACTTAGTCCTAAACTTAACCTAAAAACTGATCTTTTCCTTACGGGTACTGCACTTTTGTCTCAGTAAGTATGAGTGGGTTGCAACAATACAGTATATGTCAGAAAAAGGGTCTTTATACTACGGTATAACAAATGTAATTGTTATAGTGTTTATAAGCACACTCAGTTTACTTAGTACGCAGAAAGTACTTTACCTCTGGGAGATTATACCCTGCACAGATGGTCCTATTATTCCTGTTTATTGGGACCATCACTACATGCATGCTTTTACTGGATTATTTTGCAAGATCATTTCAGGGCTTCTTTACAAACCTATAAATTGGGTTCTGACTTCAGTGGTATACTCCTCATCATTTTGTACAAATATAATCCTGACACAAATGTAATATATTTTAGTGGCTCATTTTACTAAGTGAAACACATTTTATAGAATAATTACACACACATTTATTTTTTACTCCCTATTTGTTCATTAGTTGATTAGTTTTCCACTTGGAGCTAATAAAATAAAAAAGGTCAGCATTTAATTAATTAAAATATTTCACAACAGACCAATAAAAAAGTTTTAATACAGAAACATGGGTTAAATGAAAAGTATGTGCCATCCAGGCTTAAAGGTTCCTGTTTCCTAAATGTACCTTTAATCTGACAACAAGTCTTAGTGGACATGAAATGCTGCTTTTTTGTATAGGTGATTGTTAATCTAAAAGGAATACACTGAAGTTTAAAGAGAGGAAATGCAAGTTAGAAATCATGGAGTTCATTGCAACATACAGTAGTTAAAAGTGACTGACAAGGCATATTATTAAAACCTACAGTTTTCAATTCTGCATATTAAATTTTGGGATTTCTTTGATAATTCCATTTTTAAATTTCTATTTATTTTTCAGATTTTGTGATGTGTATGTGTTTTCTCTCAAAATTTACCTGGAGCAATTCTTCTTGCCGCCCGTCTTCAGTGGCCTATCCCATTTTCCCTTTTGCTTTATTTGGTCTCGGCTGACTCAAATGTAAGAACAGAAACACTGCCTTCCAGGATGGGTGTGCCATTTTTTCAATAGTTCACAAATTCCCAGGAGGAAGGAGAATATGTCCCAGAAAAGTCATAGAGTATCTGCAGCCTCTAACTAACTCTCAGCATCTCAATCTCTAATAGACATGACCCAAGTTTATATTCTATTTGTTGCAGGAAGGATATTCAGTGTAAAAACTTTGCTAAGTTTGTGTGCAAGTTGTTCTGACTTGCTGTGGTAACTTCTAAAGGACTCCTGTCTGCAGTCCCTAAATGTATAAATGTAGGAATTTTTAACTAAATGTCTGGAATAGAAAAAATAACTGAAAGCAAACATTAAAAAAAAAAATAGAAAAAAAGCTTAACTGTTAAACAATGCTTAGATTTTTAATGTTGATCCTTTTTGTATGATATTCAAAAAACATTTTGCTTTCATATTCTTCAATCTATCATCTTGTGTTTTTTGACATTTAGGAAATCATTATTAAAAGCTGCTTCCCCAGCACTGGAGGATCACCATGATGATTTCACTCTACTGGAACCTTTTCTTCATGAACTCCCCAACAAAGAGGAGGACCATGGGCTTCCCCTGGAGGAGGATCCATTACCCCACATGCTCCTTCCTGCAGACAGCCTGGATCTCCTACAGAAAGCAGAGAGGAAAATGCTGAAGAAAAAGAGGCGGAACAAGCAAAAGAAGCAACGGAATCGACATTTTAATGACCTCTGGGTCCGAATAGAAGAGAGGTAAAAAGAGAGAAATACAAAAGACAAGAGAACTTTAGGGATTTATTTATGTGTTTGTTTCCAGGTAAAAAAAAAAAAAATATATATATATATATTATAGTTTTATATATATATATATAGTTATTCCCCCCTCTTGTTTAATTTAGACTTTGTGAAACTGAAACAAAGAAAAATCCACAGTAAATGTAAGCCTGAATGCCCTCTTTTTGAAAAATGCACAAAGTTTTTTAACCATCTTGTCCTAAAAAAAAAATTTAAACCCAAAGTTAGAGACATTCAGGCACATTATGATTCTAAGTATACTTTGGACCACAGTTGTATGATATTTATGATTATTACAAATAGAATCTCTATAAAAAAGATGGAAACATTGCTGTATTCTCTGTGGCTTAAGATTACGATTTGAAGAAGAAGGTGGGGAACTTCCTGATATGATGCTGAGGGCTCACAAAGCTTAAACGCCCAACAAACTGTCGAGATATCAAATCACCATCCTTTTCATTTAGTGACAGAAAACAAACATTAGATCCACACTTCTGTTTCTGGTATCAGTGTCTTCAAGATAAAAAAAGCAACTTGACAGTTAAATCTGACTTGGCTCTCAACTTAGCTCTAGGCAGGGACTTACTGAAGAACAAAACAAGCTCATCTTTTTGAAAAAAAGAAAAGAAAAGAAAAACGAGCTAGCTCCCATGAGAAAGAACTTCTGTATGTTTTGTGACAGCAAGAGTTTGTTTCCATGCTAGTTGTCAAACAGGGTAGGACTTCCATATCCTGCAGTCATTTATCAGTAGGAGCTGTTTGTTTCAAGTTTTTGTTTTCTGTCTTTTGTCATAAGGTCAACCAATACAGTAAATGGCCCTAACAAACCATTAAGGGTTTCCAGTTTCATCCGACCTACTCAAACTGTGTGAGTGGAATAGGACAACCTAAAGAGCATACAAATGTATGCATAAAATTAAAATGTTAAATAAAATGTTCTTTACATTATGGCTGTAGAATTTTTTTCTCTCTTTATGCAAGTACTAGAATTTTAAACAGAAAAGGAAGCCGTCTGTTTGCTCATGCATGCTACAACGCTCACTCATTTACATGTCTGTACTTTTTAGGTCTTAAAAGGAAACATGGTCAGAGTAGACAGGGTTGTCCTCTACAGAGGCACGACCTCTGATGGAGCTGTTACAGGACAGGGTGTGAAATGCCAAACCTGGTTGCTTTAGTCTTCAGACAATAGCTTTATAAAGCCAAGTACTGCTTTCATTTATAAAATTATAGTTCTTGGGCCATTTAAAAATGCACAAGACCAATTTAAACCAATTCTGTTTATTAATATATTAATAGAACATAAAAGAATTCTACTTTATTGTCTTACATTGTCACAAGTACAAAGCAAAGAAAATTACTCTGCATTTAACCTATACCTTTGGGGAGTAGTTTGCCGCCATTGCTGGGGAGCAGTCGTTTATTCTGAATGCATGAATAGATATGAAATGTTTGGGGGTTAATTTTGATTGACAGAACTGTTTTCATTGTATCAAAAAGGCTTCTTTCCTCAGATTATAGTCACACAATCAGGAGTTTTCCAAAGCAGTTCTGAGCATATTTTTAAAAAGAAAAAAAAAAATAGGATCCCCACTTCTCTTCATGATTTACCCTTCATCCCCAGTTATAGCTACAACGTTTGCTAACATTTAGGAAAATAATCCCCCTAAATAACCAAATCATTTTATTCTAGGTTATTGAGTTTAATATACAATTCTACCAGTTACCAATTAACTATGGGTAAACTTCTCAATTTAGAGAAAATGTGTTAAAAATATAAAAAAGTGATCTATGTGTCAGTATTTTTTTTTTTTATAGATATAGGTAATTTCAATGATCCTCACTGAGCTCAGACAGAAGAGTTTGATGTGATTTATGTTTAAAACATAATTTTTTGTCTGAATGCATATATATGTATCTGTCTATAACTTAAATAAACAAAAACTATCACTTATCAAAGAGGCACAATCAGTGGGTATAAGCTAAGCTAATCAGATCTTGTCTGTAGATATTCAGAAATCCTCTTGGTTACATGAAAACCTAAGGATTAAAGCATATAATTAATTGATGTTTTTGTTGTTACTCCATCTTGCAGTTCGATGGTGCAGTCCCCGCCTCCTCCTTTGGTTCGAATCATCAATGGTTACATCACAGTGGAGCCACCAAACAGAATGTACAGCACTCATGACTACCATCATCTACCGTCTTCTTCGCCTTTCCCCTCCCTTCCATACGTCAGGATTATTTTGATTTCCACAGTTATAGCTTTGATAATTCAGAAAGACTCTGCAGTCCTCTAGCAGGAAATTGTTAATTCATTTAGCACAAAAGCATTTAAGAGTTTAAACTCAATTTAGTATAAGGTCTGATTAAAACCGGGAGGGTTGACTTCAATAAGCTGACGGACATGTTAAATGAGCATTACATGTAGCTGTTTGGCTGGATTAAAAATACATCGTAAGAACTGAAAGTTAAAACATTTTTGGTGTTTTTTGTAACAGACAGGTTCTTATAATTATATTTTATTTTAGAGCTATAAGACTGCACAGAAAAGTAAAAGAAAAAGCAACTGAAAGAAAAGGGATCCAAACTAATTCTCTTAGCAATACCATTTGTTTGTTATCCTACCAATCTTTTAAATTCCTGCAACAGTCATACCATTTTCTGAAATTAAAATATCATTTATAAACACTACTTGAACCATTTCTCTTTAGCAGGGTTTGCTGAGTATACATGTCCATGTGTGCCTGCTCATGTAAGAGTGTTTGTCAGCGACTATAGGCCTTATGAACACAACCAGAAATCTTCACAATTTAATTTATTCATCATTTACAAAAATATGCTTCACAAATATATTACTTGACGAAATTGTACATAATTATTTTAAATACTTTAGAATTATTTTAGAGTTATCAAAATAAAAAAAAATATCAAAAGCATTTTGGTTATTTTTAAGTTAAGATTTAATCCATAGATGTGCTGTATATTTTTTAAAGGACATCAGGAACTAACCACCACAGCCTGTGTCATGTTTTACACTAAAATGAAAGTTGTGATATTGACATGTGATTGTATTGTATATTATCAGTGTTATTACCTGCTTTGAATTATGTGTTTGTTGAAAGAGTTCATGACCATGCATTTTTGTTTTCATTAGGTTTAAATTATTTAACTATACTAGCTTTCCTGTTAAGCATCAGGTACACTTTTTATGATTTTTTTTATAAATTTTTTTGCTACAACAGTACCCAAATGTTTTTTTTTAATGTTTAAAGATAATGATAATATTGCATTTATAATGAAACTGTCTACACATGTAGAACATGTACAGGGTAGTATTTAGGGTAATACTATTTCATATATGGAATGAGTCAATTGTAATAGTTTATGCAATAAAATATTTATTTAGACTTTTTTTTTTTTTTGTTTGATGCCAATTTACTGTAATAAAAATTTGTGAAAAATCACTATTGTTATTTCTTTTACATACAACAGACTTAGAGTTCCAGGCTCCTTAAATGATCTTGTGTGGTATAGGACCCAGATTTAGACTGGACTAGTTTTTTTGGAAAGCATTAATTCAATTATCTTTAATATACTTAAATAAAATAAAGGTAACAAGGAATATCATACCAATTTTATTTATGAAGCACTTTAAACATTGACAGGACCAAAGAGCACACACAATCACAATCATTAAATATGATTCAATTATAAAATAGAGAAGATCGAATATAAAATACATATTACAAAACAGCCGCAATAAAACAAAGTGAAACCTCAGATTGTGCCAAAAGCCAAAGAACAAAGATGGACTGTTCTCCCTGCTGCCCTCTAGTAATAGGCTTTGCAGCATCCACTGCAGCACCTGCAGGTTCTGTAACAGCTTTTTCCTCACTGCCATCAGACTGCTGAACTGTTGAAAAAAACTCCAAATCAAGTTACAAATCGAGACTCTGCATCACACTGATAACGCCCAACCAAATAGAACTCAACTTAACTTAAACAGGTTTTTCTACTGCATTTTTGCACCATATATATTTGTTTTTGCACTACTCTGAAATTCCACATCAATAGCTCTTGCCCCATGTTTTTTCTTCCACACTGTTTACATTTGATCACTGCTGCGCTTTATGAAACGGAAATGTTAATTTCACTGCTAAGCTGCTGCTCACTACCCGTTTGACAGCTGTACAAAACGAAATTTCATTTTGTATACACAAAATGACAATAATAGTTGTCCAAGTTAAAAACAGTGAGTGAAGAGGCCTGTCTTATGTCCAAAAGAAGGACTTCCATAGCTTGGTGGCTGGCACAGAGATTGCACTTGTCTTTTGGACCTTAAGAAGCAACTGATCAGCTGACCTGAGGGAACAGGAGGGTGTGTAAGAATGTAATAGCTCAGACAGATAGGGAGGGACAAGGTCATTAAAAGCTTTAAAAACAAATAAAAGGATTTTAAAATGAATCCTAAAATTTACTGGCAACCAGTGTAAGGAAGCTAAATAATAGAGAAAATGTGGTAAATTTTCATGTACTTGTTAAAAGACATGCAGTAGTATTTTGTACCCTCTGAAGCTGGGAAATATGTAAATAATTGACTCCTATATAAAGTTAATTACAGTAAGGAATCGGAAAAGATCTAAGTGGACAAATTATTAAGACACGCGGAGCTCTACAAGGATCTAAAGATGACTGATGAGAAAACTATTAAAACTACTACTATTAACTGGAATAGAAGTAGAATGACGGCCTTTAGGAAACATGCACATCTGAGGAAGGCTGTTTGAGGAAAAAACACATTGAGCAACACAGGGATCTAATGAAAACGAAAGCAGCAAGTAAAAGCATACAATAACAACCAACATTTAAAAAAGTTATCACCTCAGATGATCTCCAAAGGATGTCTCAGAACATCCTCAAAGGTCCATAAAGCATACACAAAACCAGGTAGGCGGCAAAGAATCTACAAAGAGTCTTTGGAGAGCAGCCTGTACGTAACTGGTCTCTCAACTTTGGCAGTGTTAAAAATAAACTTTTTTAAGTCCAGCATTGACATTCAACCTCATCAACATGAAAGTGTGCCATGATTAAAGTGCAAAACAGTGAGTGGGCGTAAAAGATCCCTGCTATTTCTTTGGCATGTTTGTTTTGTTCTCATGTTCGTTTATGAAAACTGCTATTAGAAGTTTTTTAATCCAACCCTTGTGTAACAACTGCTGGTTAATGCAGACAAACAGGAAAGTGAGGCAATAAGAGACCCTTTAGAAGTATAGGAAATGAGTGTTAATACATTTGTTCTGTCAACAGGAAATGATAGCTAATTGACTATTTACCCTGTGCTTTCATTTAAGGTGGGGCAAGGTTTTGGTGTGCTCATGTACGTGTGCAGGATAATAGGCGAAATAAGAGATAAAGCTGTTTATTTCTTGAATTACATCACTGAAAGTTCAGCTGTTTTCATAACAGAGGAAAACGTTACAATGTTTCTATTGCAAATAGTTAATGAACATGAAAGTATTTGACAAACCAAATAGCTTCTAGACCATCACAGACGATTACATTTGATATTGATCAAAGTTGGATTTCCCCTTCAGGAATGACCTCCGCTGATTGCTGACATTTTGATTTAATAGGTATAGCTTTTTATATTTTCTTTTAGCTTCAACAAACTTGATTCCAGACATTTGCCACAAAAATAACATCCCTTTTAAAGGGTAAAAACTACATTTCTCCTGTATTTCATTTACATTGCTAAATCAGTCTTACAGCTCAAAAACATTGATGTTGAAGACAGATTGCAATTCTAAATGACGGTAATGATCTGCTAAATGTAACTCAAACCTTTTTTAAAGCAACAAACCATGTAAGTCACTCAGTCAGTCATTCCATAAAAGAGCAAACAAACAATGTGCAGGTCACTCACCTAATTGCCTCCTGTGGAGTGCTCTTGCTGACAGATGTTATAGCTCATTTAACGTTTGAAACACAGCTTGAAGAACAGCGGGACTGTCAGGAGTCAACCACAAAAGTTACCTGCAGTACAAAAAAAATGAAAAAAGTCCCTTTAAAACCTAAACCAAGGTCTTACTTTCAGACCAAAGGATTAGTTATCATCAGCAGACTGCTCCATTCACTGGTTTAGCATAAATCTATTTCTGTGATAAAATATAATCAGAAAGTTGGGTCTTGCAAAAACACACTACATTGGACTGGAGGTTGGGTTGCCAAGTGAACCAGGAGAAATTAAAAGCAGATGTCCTTGCAGACTTCTGTTTCCTGTAAAACAGGAAACTATAGACAAAAATAAAGATGTGCCATCCACCCTGCTCATAAGAACCACCAGTCTTACTGTACTGTTTAGACTTTAACCATTGTTTCACGTAGATTGATCTCAGGAAAAAATAGAAGGCCAATATTGCAGTTCTGAAACAGAACCTGAAATGGTCACTAATATGGCCTGAGATCAGACATTAGTTTCTACTTTTGTAAAAAAAATAACCTAAAAATGTGCCAACAGCAAAGCTTGTTTGCTTGAAAACTAGCTTGCTTCATGTGATCATGGAGTATTTGAGTTTATCCCAACAATTTCCAACAATTGTTCATAGAATATAACTTTAGAGTTTATTAATATTTAAGAACCTGCTTACTCATAGTTGCAGTTACTGCTTATAATCTTGTTCATTTATACTTTTTCTAAAGGTTAAATACTGGCAAACTATGGGGTGAATGGGATTAATTTTATGTGTGTGGTTAAAAGAACGAAATCAATGGCCTAATAAGTTTTTTTTTTCTATTGTCCTGGTTCATAAATCATAAGGATACATTATGGGGCATGACTCTATTCCTTTAAAATCTTGTCTTTAAATGTTCAAAGCAGTTCTGTTTTTGTGTGGCCGCAACCAAAGAACAAGGAAATAACTTCTGCAACCATGATACCTTTCTCTGAGATCCTAATTTGATATTTACCTAGCCTTTTTCTCTGAGCAAAAAAAATAATAATAATAACCAAAGAAATTCTTACCCAATACATATGTCATTCATGCATGGATGAAAAGTCTATTTTTCAGTTCTGTTGAGGTTTCAGAACAAACCCATTTTTTGTTTCTCAAGGCCTCTCAAGGCTGGTCTGCCTTTGATTGTCAGTTTATAAACAAATGAGCCGTTTTTGTGCTGGCACAGCATCATGGGGTGTCACTCAGTTTCAGCTAGGGTCAATGGATCCCATTCACAAGGAGGATTTGTTTTTCTGAGTAGTGCTATAAAGAGAAGAAAGCCTATGCTGCAAGCTTAAAGTTAAAGTCAAGAAACACACAATAATACACTATTTGTGTTCGCTTATAAAATGTCATACCAGAGGTGTGCCTCCATGTTTTTAACATATGCCAACCAAATCCAACAAATATTGTTGAATAATCTAATTGTTTTATTTAAAGTTTTACTCTCTATGTACCCTTCCCTCAAAGGCTCTTAAAAGTAACTTCAAGAATGTTTAAACAGATTCTTTGCACAGAGGATAAAAAAGCTGTAGCCAGAAAATGATTATTGAAGAATAATTTCGAGAGCTGCTTGGAAAAAACTCATACTACTTCGATATGCACATTTTAAAAACTTACATTTATTAAAAATATCAATCAAACAAACACATGGGTTACCAAGGTAACCCATCATCAGGGACTCCTAAAATCACAACTGCTCCCCTCTGGGAGGTGTTTCAGGGCAATAAGTACCAAAACAAACTAAAAAACAGCTTTTTTTCCGAGAGCTGATGCTGCCCTGAATGCCTCACATACATTGTAACTACCAAAAATCACATTAACAGTCATTACATGCGGTGCAATTTTTACAATAAGTACAATATTCTTATGTGCAACACTTTGTGTAAATATGTTTTCCTCTGTAACTGCAAAGTTCTTTTATAACTTTTTAAAATAATAACTATTTTCTTTTTATTGCGCTATTTGCCTGCAATCTTTTGTTTTATATTGTTTTGAAGTACTAAAAAATTCGTTGTACCCTTGACGAACACTTACAAATAAACGAATACAGTTAACAAGCACTGATCAAACTGTGTGCAATGCTGCCCTCTGCCTGCAGGTAGAGGAACTGTCATTCACCCAAGTCAGTCACTACTCTTGCAATAATGATTTTCATGGCACTAAAGTCTTTGGGTAACTTTCCAAGGTTAGTTAATACGAAGCAAAAATGTGTTTTTGAGATGCTGGTTTGTTATATTTATGTGTATCACATAACACAAGAAGCATGCTACTGATTTTTGGGAATGGAGCTTTGTTATGAACTGTTAAAAAGGCCTAGAAGCCATAAACACATGTTTTAGAATATTCACTTCAATAAATCTGTGACAAAACACACTTAATTGTCTCCACATATCCAATACCTAAAGATAATACAATAAGACTGTCATTAGGATTGAATTCAGGGTTTTGCAAGTGCTTCGGTAAGGTACAGAAGGTTCTCTGTGACTTGTTACCGGTACCTAAGAGGAGATGACACAAAACACAAATCCACCTTAAAAGGCCTGTCGTTTATGACCTCCACATTCTCCTGGTTTTCTCAAGTTCAGCTTACTTAAGTAAGTACATTATTTATAAATGGTTTGTGTAAGAATAATTGTATTATTGTTTTAATACAGTGTCCTGTCTGGCAATGTGGCAATAAGAATAATTGTCTTGATGCCAAAAAGAGCCCAACAGATTTTACTTTCACAAGTTGAGCAGTACGGCTATGGCCATAGTGTTCCGCTTGATTTAAGCATATAAATAGCTTTATTATTATTATGTAGGGAGTATTAAAGATTATATGGACACTGCAATTTAAATACAACAGGAAAGGAAAAACAGGAAAAAAAGGAGAAAAGATGCAAGAAAGAGGAGATAAAAGGGAGATAATGATAAAAAGAAAAAACTTCAGTCTGCTATAATATAGCAGCTATATCACCTGCAAAGAGATGTAAAAAGAACAGCAAACCAACGGACATGGTTGGACATTGTTGGTTTGCACCTTGATACTATTGCGGAAGTATAAGTAGTATAATTTAATCTGACATGTATGCTGTGTTAGCTGAAGATAAGAATATGGGCTTTCTGCATGGTTCTGTAAGGATCATTTCTTATACGCAAATCAATATGATACAACTCTTTTTATGTAGTTTTTTAACATTTGATTGGGACCAGTCATTCCAAGCCTACTTTAAAGACGTAATATTTCATCTCTTATACAGATTTTCCACCTTAAGCTTGTCAATAACATTAAATCAAAAAGTAAAACAACATTTTTGGGTACATTTTTTGGCTTTCGCAAGCCCCTAAATATGAATTCTGTGATTATTCTCCATCGAACAGCTAACAGTGTTAACAGTCCCTGTCAATGATAACTAAAAATGTAACAAAAATGGGCATTACTCACTACAAAAGTGTAAAAAGAACATTTGTTATTTTGGATTAAATACATGTAACTTATAAAAAAAGTTATTCATTCTTTTAAGGTGTAAGAAAATCTTTTTTGCAGTCAATGTACTCTTTGGGGGGGGATACTTTCTACAAAGACATACATAAGACATGAATTGTCCTAGCCTCCTATTAGCCTCATATCTGTCTTCTGTGCCCTCTCTTATTGACTCATTTTGCTCCTGCTATCATTATATGCAGTTAAATATCATGTCCCATAAACACCAATGCAGGGGTAAACTTTTCCCCTCCTGATTCTTATACCTGTCATCCTCCAATGCACGGATGGCAAAGCGGTTTTGTAAAATGATAACTATTAAAATGCCATTAGAAGAGGCAAGGAATGATGTTGTCCCTGGCAGGAGTTTATTAGAGAGTAAAAGTAAGCTCCCACATGTGGAACAGCTCATTAACCTCGTGGTTATTTACACCCATGTGACTTCGAGGCAAGGACAAAGATTACGTCCTTCCTCATCTTAATAGCACCTGAGCTAATAAGAGTTTTTCTCCATTTCATACTTGTGCTTTTAAAGTCATTTGTTCCGCCTCTAATGACTTGCTAATTTTTGCAGAGAGGCTGTTTTTGCTTAAACTACAAATGAGAAATGTAAAAGGTCAGCTGGGATTCTGTAGATGTGGATTATGTAGATTTTAGCAACCGTTTTTATTATAGTAATCTACATAGTGAACATTTTTTAATTAATTAAAGGTGGACCACAAACATCACAAAATAGGTTATAAGTACCAATGTTGCTTCATTCTATCCTTGACAAAACTGATCAAGGTTTTCATCTGCAAAGTTGAAGTATCCCATTTTTAACATCAGGTGGAGTTTAAAACTGCTTTAAGAGTGTTAGCAAGTTCAAATTATTTTATTTTTTAATATGAAAATCATTAATACGCATGTTGGGTTCTTATTTCTGCTTCTGATTGTTTTTCTTTTAAAGCTGATATACAATATACCAGCTTGAGCAATCTTCAAAGGCTGTGCATAATTTTGTGCTTATAAAAAGTTATTTATTTTTACTATAATTTATTTAACGGTATCCTTCAGTCACCTAAACATTTCTGAAGAGGTGGCAAATTGTAATTTTGTTACCTCTGAACACTCATAATATTATGCACTAAAAACTGAATTCGGGATCATTGTTCTTTAATGGGATAAATTAAATAATGTAGTTGCCTAGACATTTTTCAAACATTTTATTGTTCTTTACCTGAATATAACAGTGCAAATAAACTGTATTCAACTCCTTGCAATGTCATTCAAATTGTAAACATAGGACGCATCAGATGGTAGAAAATGCTACTTACCATACTAGTAGTTGGTATTAAACTGCTTTTCATTAGTTTTTTTTTGCGCTGCCCTCCCTTGCGAAGTAAAGTTAATGATTTGTGAGTATGCAGGATCTGGGAAGGACTGTTTAAGCAGGCAGGAGCAATGTTTAGTTAGAGGCAGTAAGGAAGTTGATAAACCCTGCTGAAATATTCTCTATACTCTAAGAACACCTTAATGCTGGCATTGCTCCATGTGAAATCCTAGAATTAAATATATTTAAATGAGTTGAGGGTAATCCCTAAGTTTAATTCTCTGCAACAGAAATTAAAAATGTTTTTTGTAAAAAAAACTGTCATGATCTGCCATTCTGGACCTTTTGGTTCTGTTTAACTTTTATGTTTATCAAGATTTATATTATTTTTGAATTCATAATTTTACTCTTCCTTGTTATTTCTTTTAGGTATCTCTTCAGCAGTTTTGATAGTATTTATTCCTTGGTCTAGTTTTGGTTGTAATTATTGGTGTTATTTCCCCTTAGCTTGATTTAAGTTCTTTTCTAGTTACAGCTAGATTCTGTTCTTTTTTCCTGGTTAGTCTTTGCTGCCTGCTATTGTCACTTTTCTTTCCCTTTAGCTCCTTTCTAGTTGCTTCTATCCACACCTGCTCCCTATCAGCTGATTAGCCCATTTATTGTTCCGTCTCCCATATATAAACCACCTGTGCAGTTCCTCATGGCTGGATTTTCTTAATTCTTATGTTTGTTTCTCCCAAACACCTCCTAGTTTTGATTCATGGGTTCCTTGCTGGTAATTTCTGGATTAATGCTTCTGTACCACCTACCTCTTCATTAAACTTGCAAAAAAAAACATCTCAGCCTTCAGTCTCTGAATTTGGGTCCTGTACAAACTCCACAGATCCTGACAAAATAAATGATTTGTGTCCACTTTTCCATCAGACTTCACACTTTTGAGACAGCAATTTAAATGAAGCATGTGCCGACTCTTTCTCCCTTCTTGACATTTGAAAGTAGCACTCATTAGATGGAATGAAAAATAACAACAACATTCTCTTTATCTTATCAAGTTGCTGCATATATTTTTCTGAAGTACTTTTCTGCTCCTGAAAAGTGACCATGATTGGGTGGAGTTTTCTGATACGGGTTGTGAGATGAGAACTTATGTCTTTGAAGGGACACTGACTTATCTGTAATGAATTTGATGTATTGAATTTAATCTTTCTTTAATTAGGAATCGTATCATAAATAAATGTCATCAGAGCCAGCTTGAATTTAAGGCTGCTGCTTGCCTGCTTTGGCTTTTGCTGCTTTCTGACATTTGGGCAAACAGAGGAAGCTGAAGAGCTCTAAAATTCTTTGAAGGTATAAATATGTATTTCTCATGGGATGTACGGTAACACATTTGGCCGCCTTGTTGCTAAGCCCCATTTTTATTTGGTACCTAATAGCTATAGACACAGCTTATTAAGTTTTACTAGAGATTTTTTTGTTATACAAAGCCCAGTTTTCAGTAGGATTTCCCCAAAAATCCAGAAATATGAAGGATTGAAAACTGATGACTTGAGTGCACAATGTCAGCAAGTCAAGCTTGGAAACATTAACAGACTTTGAAAATGTCAAGCATCTGTTCCAGTCACTTTTTTTTCTTGTAAATTAAAAAATCAATACAGATTCTTATTGTGTAGCAGTGTCAGAGTATAACTGTACGTGTGTTGGAACTTGGCTGTTCATGATTTTTTATGTTTCAGTAACTGAGTATTAGTATTATGAGTAATTATTACAAATAATTGTACTACTTAGTCACAGTGAAAAGAAATAAAATTCTAACACTCAGAAATATCTGTGATATTTAGTGTAGCAGATATCACCTTCAACTTTATTTAAAACAGCTATCAAATAAAAAAACAAAGTGCTTTAGATAATAAAACATGATACAAACATAAAATACAGCATAAATATATACATTAGTTTAACTTAGAGTAGCTAATGTAGGTTGAATATTTGAGATATAATGTATGTAGAGTATGTTTTTGAAATTACTTACCAGTCACCAGAAATGTGTTGTGCTCATGACAACTTTAGTCTATCTTTACAAAGGTGTTGTAACATTGGTTGTATGAATCCATGGATTTTAGGCTACAAGACTACTTTCTTGTGTACACTCTTGTGTTCAATAAATAATTAACTATGTTATAATAAAAGATCAGAAAATGAAAATATGTGTGCTGTCTGACTGGTTTGCTTTCTCTAATTTATACAGGTCAATCTTGAAAGCAGTGATATTATGAACAAATATTTTATTGATAACCATTGGTCAAGAATTTTGGTATATCTTGTTTTGGTCTATCTGAAAGCCATCATTGTCCTGTTAGTCTAGCACTCATGCTCTATATTTGTGAACACTATGTGGGCTTACTTTTTAGTTTCAGTTATTTTATGCTCAATCTTTTCATGTACCAATTGGGTCTTCTCAGAGATTTTTTTTTAAGTCAACTGACCATCCATTCATATACTCCTTAGAGATCTTTTATATCCTTTATAAAAAAAACATCATATGTCTACATGTTCTGCATGTTGCCTGGGGCCCTAATGTCAAGTATTATGGTGACAGCTTTCAGGGGAAATTGGAATGGCTAACAACTTTAAGATTCAGATAAAGTAGGAATTTGATCAGAAATCCCAATGTCTAACCTGAATGATCCTGAAATGTTAGAGGTTTAGATTTAAGTTTATGTTCAATTCACCTGTATAAATATAGCTCTAATTTACACGTGTCATCTCAAGGCACTTTACACAGGAAGAAACCGCAAGCAGAACCAGGCTCAGTGTGAGCGGCCATCTCCCGACGCTGACTGGGGTTCAAGGAGAGAAATGAACGTAGAAGCACTGATCTATAAATACTTTCTATGTTAGTAAAGATAATAGCGAATTAGTTCCAAAAGGGACTCTGTCCAGGAAAGAAACAGTAAAGCAGGTGAGTTCTGAAAGAGTTTTAATTCAAGTGCTCATCTCCCAACATTATGAATTATATACAGACTTATACAGACTCACTCCTCTGTGCTTTATCTTACACGGTAGCTGAACAGGTAACAACTGCTGCTTCATGTTTGTGATTTTGTTCATGATTCAATTCATATGAACATTAATTCAGTATGGAAAGGCTAGAACTGGCGGAAAACTCTAGATTTAATTTGAAAAGAGCAGTTAACAGAGACTGAACATTTCCCTCATGTGGCCTAAGAGGCAGAGGTGGCATTGCAAACAAAAACTAAGTGGGCAGCATACAGCCTTTAGACCACCATACATTTATTACATTTTTTTGTTTTTGTTTTCACACTTTTGAAAGTCTCCTCTGAGCAATTCAAATTCGGTGTTTAAAAGTGTCATTAATCTATATATCAGTGTATTACATGTGCATTTTGAGCTGGTTTCATTATGTTGACATTGTGGCAATAAAGTTCTTGATTTTTGGTTATTTAAAACCTTTAAGTAGGATTCCAGTTTGTTGATTCTCTAAGGTTCTGTTTCAGGCAACATTTATCCTGACATCCTCCTACTCACTGGATAAATAACAATATTAATATTAATTTTTTATCTCGAATTCAAGCTTGAATCTTTGCCATTACTTCTTTCTTCTATGGAAGTCAATGTGTTAACCTTGACAGTTTCCCTTCTGCATTTCTAAGTGCTATCGAGCAAACCTTGTCAATTCTTTCCATCTCTAAAAATTCTTTACTGAAGTAGTGTTGCACATGACTCCAATAATTAATGAGAAAGTCAGGCGCTGTTTTTACAGCACAATTTTATTTACAGGACATAACTCCTTTGTTTAATAAGTAATTCAGACGGACTTGACAGGATTGTCATACAGTTCATGCAGCATGTTGAAGCGGTGGCTGATGGATGATCGTATCTGCAGGTAGGTTCCCAAATCAAATTCTGTTTGGGGCCCCATATGACCTTGGGCTGGCTCTGAATGTTATCTGGTCTGCTTTTCTATTTTTATATTACCGTTTCAGGGGATCAGAAAAACAATTCTTAGCAGCATTGTCCAATCAGAGAGAAAAGACTGAAATTATGTTTGGGAGAAGTTTTCATTTTATTGAATTTTGATAATTTATGAGTGAAAGACAGAGTGTAGAGTGACCCCAGAGGAATTCTGCAAATGGAGAAATAAAGAGAGATAACCTGTACCGACCTGTGCAGGTTCTGTATCCAGAGCCGGGGATACAGAGGACAATAACAGGCTTTGGGAAAAGTGGATGTTGTTGCTCCAAAATAATGTGTTTCTGTCATTTAAACAGAAATAGCTTTTTCTTTGTTTTGTTACAAGAAGCGATGGGTTTCATGCCTACTCTTTGTTGTGACATTTTCCGTTTCTGTAGCTTTGAAAAGTTTTAAAATCTGTGAATCATAATATATCACGTTTTCATGCATAAAACCATATGTTAAATTCATGTCAAAAAGGGAATGATCTAACCGGTCAACCGCAGAATAATAGGTATACTATAATGAGAATTTGAACCATAGGGGAGTGGAGAAGATTTGTCTCTGAAGAAAATATAATTAAAAGCACATAATGTCCAAATGAAAATGATTTCAATTAATTTGATAACTTTTTAATCATTCTCAGATGGATTTACAGAAGAGAATTACCCTTCCATAACCCAGAAAGGATAAGCAGGTATAGAAAATAGATGGATGGATCTTCTGTTCTTCTAAATTAAGATTAACCTAAAAACAATATAGATTCTTTACTTAGAAAATCTATGGTGAAGCACATGAGTAAGTTGCATGCTGCTGCTTGAGGCTTGTCTGATATTTTGGATTCAGGTTTTGATAACTGACACTGACAAATAAAAGTTGAAGCAGATGAACCTCATTGACTCCCCCGAAGCACTGCTGATCAGCACCATTGCAGAGTTGGAGAGGGATGAGGAAGACTGACAGAGGAAATTGAAAATGTGTTTTAGAACTGACAGTACCTGGGAATCAGGTATGGCTATCCCTGTCCATAATCCTTTATTACTTTATGACCTGGAGGAGACTCCAATGATTTATGACAGCTTGGTTTGTACAGTACCAAAAAGCCAAAAGGAAAGGAAGATTATGTTAATATTAGGAAGAGCTTTGAAATTATTTTTCCTCATAGCAGGTTAAGAACGCTAGATGGCATCTTGACAATATTTTCATGAGGCAGAGCTCATAGCTTAAAATAGTTTCACAGCTGTCACTGTGATTGCTGTTGTTTGGAGATGTTGATTGCAATAATATTATCATCTTTTAAATAATCACTGAGCTGTGACTGATATTACCGACAATTGAGTTTTGGTTCTCTCTCTGGAGAATAAACCTTGCCTCGGTTTATGAGTGTATGATGTAAGCACTCAGTAATCGTGCAGATGTATGATGTTAACTTAAAAAACTGTTTAGAAATGTTTAAGGTCAGTTTACTTTCATCAAATAAATATATTTCACATAAGTTTCACATTAGTTTTAAAGTTCTGGTGAGAACCTATTTCTCTGTTAAATCATAATGTTTACCTGCATCTATCTATAATGTACTTGAGGAGAGGTAATTGTTAGATACATCCAAAATATAACAGTTTAATGACCACTGCTCTCACTTGCACAAACCAAGTGATGACATATTATTTAAAGAATTATTAATGTTCTCAGTGGATCCCCGGCAAAATCCATTACTATTGTGCTTCCTGAACTTCACATTTTTATATTAATTATTGCGTTTCTGTAACTGTACAATAACATTTTGTAGAGTTTTTCCGCACTTTTTTTTCTTTTACTGGTGTGTAGTTACCATAATTATTGATGATTATTAGTTCTTAAGACTACTCTCCTGTTTTCATGGTCTCTGTAGACTTTATATTCCCAGATTTGTTTTCTCTGGAAGGCACGTTACTTTCCAAATGTAGTCAGGACCTTTCTCTCCCTGAGATGTTACAGCTTCAATAATTGAAAACACCTTGTACTGTATTTATTTGAGCAATCACTCATTCCAAGTTTTAAAGTCTAAACTTACCACGGTAGAGAAATGTGTTTTCTTTTGCCATGACTGAACCCCCCCCAACCCCTTTCTTGTAAGGAACTCTGAGGCAATTGTGTGACTGCTCAGAAATTTGAAGTGGACGTGATTACTACATGAATGAAGGGAACTATGAGGACTTTCTGTCATAATCCTGGCGCTGATGGTTGGGTTTTTTCCTCTCCTCCTTCTCACCTGCCTATTTGGTCCTGTGGCTGATTACTGCCAATCTGATTCAACTGGTCCCTGCAGCTATTTAGGCTGTTTGCTTTCCTGCCATCAGCGTCGGATTATTCAATCTGTGTCATTGTGAGTTACCCAAGCTGTCAAAGTAAGTGTACTGTTCTGTGGAATTCTTCTCAGTTTTTTGCCCATGTGTTTTTGGCTTTTGGCTTTTTCCCTGTCTGCCCTGCTCAGTTTGGTTTTTGGCCTGACTGCCTGGATTTTGCCTGTTATTGAACTTGGACTGTTTTTCTGACCTCGGCTTGGATTTTCCCTGGATACCTCTTCGGCTCTCAGATCTCCTGGTTTCTGACACTGCACTGGACTGGATTTCGGCTTAGCATAATCCCTCACGGTCACTGTAGCTCGCTCTGCGCCGGTTCCCCCACACTCTGTTCTCTGAAGCGTTAACAACTGCAAGTGGTGGACTGTCTCCCCCTGGGTTTCTCCTCTCTGAGTTTCGGACTGAACTCTCAACCAGGTCAGTGACTTTTTGTTTTCTTCTCCACTCTTCATTCTTGTCACTGACCTGAGTTTCCTGTCTCAGCAGAAAATCAGAGAACCCGCTCTGAGGAGTTTCCATCTTCCTCTTTCAGTTTTTTTTTTTTTTTTTAAATAAACCTGTTTTGAAACTTTCTGTTTGTCTGCTGAATATTGGGTCCAACCTTCAGTTCCCGTTACACTTTCCAAGGATACCTGCATGAATTCTTAAGTATAAAATGCCCTGATAAGAAAAGCTTTTTTTTTTAACAATGTATCTATTAATAATTGCCAACCTTTCTGACTGCATGCAGTGTCATTATGTTTTCAGTTTTGACAGTGTCAACAGTAAACGTTCCAAAAGAGGAGAATGTCTGGTATCAGAAACTGAAATAGCTGAAATGAGCTTTTTGCACATAATTTGGTTCTGTTGGTATCTTTAAACCAATAATTTTAACATGCACTGCAGGATAAAACTATGTGCCTTCTGGCATGGTAATACTTTGTAATTGCTTTGTACATAGTTGTTAAGAAGAAGGGTGTGTGGGACTCCTGTCTGGATGTCTTAACCTTGTAAATAATGCTAGATAGGTGAAAGATAAGGAAAATGGATAGACAGAATTGTAATTATTATTAGAATGTATCAACATTAAAAATAATAATAGTTAGTATAAAAATAATTATTAACACAAATAGCTAAAGGAAGGTTTGAATCTTCAAAAGGTTTGCATTTATAAGAACTTATGCAAACTTGATAGTGTGCCTAGAGCTTATTTTCTAATCAGGCACAATTGCGTGTCTAAATTGAGCAGAACAATAAATGCAAACTTTCTAGCATGTTTGCCTATGTAGAATATATGGTAATGTAGTAACATTACTTCATCGCTACATTACTGTTATTAAATGTAGTGTGCAAAATAATCGGGGAACATTTGGATTCAAATACTTACTGTAATGTGATTTATCACACTTGAACCAGATTCCAGGAGCAGTTTCTGGTCAAATACAACTGCCTTATGAAAATGGTAAATTTGACAGTGCTTGCTTAATTTGTGTCAGATTGGAGGACTAGGGGATATCAGTGTGGAACTGCTTTTCCAGGATTTAAGGTCATTAAGTTCTTTTTCCTTCAAGTTTTACTGTTTTGTTTACTTCTTTGAAGGCTGTTACTACTGTTCTTTAGCACTCTAAGATACATATGTGAAGTGGATTATTGATTATTGTTATTATTCATTAACAATATTGCTGATATTAATCTTTGTTTGTTAACTTCAGGGCACAGTTTATTATTTATTTTTTTTGCTTTGTTGCCTTGAACCAAGAAGTTCCTGGGTTTGATTCCCAACCTATGGTCTTTATGCATGAGGTTTCCATATTCTGTCTGAGCATGGTTGAAGCTTTTTTTAATTTTTTTTGTGTCTCTGGGTTGCCCTCTGAGGGACTGGTTTTACACTGCCTTTCATCCATAGATGTCTGGAGATGGGCACCAGCCCCACTGGGAAAGTGGTGGATATCTGGAAGAAGATTGAAGGATGGATGATTTCATTATTACTTTCAACTTCATGACTTCAAACTTGAACTTTCTTTTACTGTCACATAGGTCACCTGAACTGCCAGAAGCACATATGATTTCAACTTTAAATTTGGGCCGTCTGAACTGTTTTGCGAATATTATCCAGTGAGATCAGGCCCTTTGTGTTCTTTCAAAATCAGATCAAAATCATTTTTATCAGCTAAGATTGTGTGCACAAAGACTGGATTCGATTTTTGTCTTCATTGCCTGCATTGTATCAACATTAACATAATATGTAATTCTAGGTGAGACAAGGAGTTAGAATACTGGGGCAATATGAACAAACATTGCGCTTCTAACTTTTTGTGCTATTTAGAGTATGAGAAAGGCAGATTCTGATTGTGCAGTATAGCATTTTGTTTTATAGCACAGTAGATGACCTCTCTGGCTTTGAGGTGTTCATGTTTTCATCCTAGGGACAAAAAAGTGTTTTCTGAGTGCTTGTTTATCGCAACTAACCCTCTTTAGGAATGACCTGAAAGTAAGAGTCTAAACGTTTGTTGAAGTTTGAACCAATCCTGTTTTGCAAATAAGCGAAAATTTCATGTGTACAAGCCAGACTGAATAGTGGCAGAGTAGAAAGATTATGAGCAGGTTCTATGGAATGTTATGCTTTCTCAGTTGTTGCAGGGAGCACAATATTTGCTGGGCTTTTTTTCCTGAGCCATGTCCATGAATGGGTGCTTTCTTAGAACTGGAAATGATCAATAGCAGAGACAGTAGGAATAATTACTAGAATTACTAGAGCATAAGTATTTGGAGCAAATGACCAAATGGATTAAAACTGGTAATGTAAACATGGAATTTTCTGGTTGGATTCGGCAGGATCGTAATGCAATTAATAATCTGACTAAAAGGGGTAGTTTATGCCGATTGACAATCCGATTGGCATGCATCTAAACACTTATCAGGATCAAGTTATTCTGAATGAGTTAAACTGACCAGAGTACACATATGCCCTACATGACATACCGGTATTTTCACTTTGAGTGGCTAGTTGGTTGTCAGAATGATCCTAATAGCATGTTTAAACGTCACACTTTTAGTTGTGCATTTTATTTTCATTGCTTATGTCCATATAAATAATATGATTGAGCATTTTTTGTTTGCACGTCTTAACACACATTTATCTGATTGGAACATTTTGTGCACATTAACGTAACTAGTGGTGCTGATGATGGTGTGAGGTGATATTGAGTGGGGAGTTTCCAGACTAATATGCTGTTTGCATGGTTGTTCACTGTCCTTCTTAAATTAGCCAATGATGGTTCTAAGGGCTATAGAGGACCAGGGGATTTACTTCATGCCTGAATGAAGACTCCTCAAAATCCTGGATAATAACAATGACATTGGATTCATCTGAAAATTTCAGGAGTCTCACAAATGTGTCCCCTGAGGTACACATGGAGAAGAAGAAGTAATATCACAAATAACAGAGCATCATGACTTGCAAAATGAAAGAATAAATAATATTTACCATGGATTAAAAAAATTGCTTGTTTTCCCAATACCTGAACCATTATTTTTAAATCCATGCCACACCCTTCCAAAAAGAAAGTTGCACGCTAAAAATATCTTTTAATAATGAAAATATAGTATAATTTTATAAGGTTCTTGAACCCTCGATACTAGTAAATGTGCCCAGCATTATTTTTTTAAACAGTGAACTTAAGGTGAATCAGAATTAGATATCTAAATAGAAAAATAAGCAGTGCTTCTATGCTCTGACCTGTTGGTGGCAGTGTTGAAGCTTCAGGCTCCATGCAGGAGCTTTGCTGTGTTGAACTTCTACCACAATTGTGTCCGCTCTGATAAATGATAAGGACAAAACAGAGCTGCCCAAGGCTGAATGGGGGGCTTAAAGTTGAATTGATTCAGGGGTGCGGAAACCTTTTTATTTCATGGTGGTGAATCCACAACTTGCAAGATCAATTTGTCACTCTAATGCACAATAAAGCAGGGAATAAAGAAGAACATCTAATGCATCTGAGTGCATTGTTTACTTGATGCGTTGCTTATCAAATGCCCAAGTCATGGATTCAATTTTAAATATCAATCACCAGCAGTTATTATTGAATCAAATCGACCTCTACACTATCCTTTCTCTTGTTTGTATTTTTTACATAGCTTAACAACATTTATATTACATATTAAATTATACAGGCAACACTTAGGAGAAACACTATAGCTGTACTGTGATTTGTGTTTCACTATGCAAACACAACATTTAAAACTAATACCACAACAGCAGTTTTAATTGTGTTTACACGAGGGCATCTGTATGAAAATGATCTGCTCAGAGTCTTGGGATGTAATCAATGTAAATAGCTCTGTTAAGGATCTCACAGTGGGAACACATCCAAAAACAAATAAATTGGTTGAAGAAACACTAGTCAATATTCAAACTAACATTTTAAAAAAGTACCTTAAATTTCTATATAAGTCTTAAGATTGTAACTTAAATCAGCGTTAATGAGAAAATGCAACAAAGACATTTTGAAAAAGCTATTTTCCAAAAAAATATATAGAAATCAGGATTTTTTTTATGCTTTGGGAAGTGTAGTAGGATTTTGTGTGCAACAACGGATCTTGACTGTGAAGTTTAGGCACTGTGATGTGATTGTAACAATAGATGATTACATTCATTGAACAAATAAAAATAATTTCAAATATAAATCTGCCAGAGGAGATGTGCTACTCTTGTGTGTTATTCTGTGTTGTACTTTACCTCATGGTTTCAATTAAGGATCTCATATGAAGTTTTCATTCTACTAATTTTTTTAAGGGTTGTTCTTCATGCACTTTGAACATGTTTATGCTAGGCTATTCTGTTTGAAACCTTCTTTAAAAGTCAGTTTGAGCTAACCTTATTTTCTCTTGTGTCTGTACTGAACTGGCAGCCTGCCCAGGGTTTAAACCAGCTCTGTCTAGGTGACTATTGGGCAGGCTCAAGTTCTGTAAAGAGCAGTTCTGAATAAAAGGATGTAAAAAAACATCTGAAGAGCAATTTCTCACGTTCATTTCCATGCTTGAAAATCCATACATCTATTTTCTATACCCTATAATAGGGGGATTCCTGGAGAAGCGACGTCTGCTGTAGAATCTTTATGCATGTAGAAACAGGAAATATATTAATACTGTTATTTCTTCTACTTCATTTTAAAAACAGGGGGGGGGGGGGGGGGGATGAGTGGGAATCTTTTTGTATGCATTCTTATGTCTACCAGGCCCAACATGTCATTGCAGCCATCACAACAACCACAACATAGGTATCTATTAGATATTTGAGGAAAAAGCAAACACCAACACCTTGCAATGATAAGTGTATTTTCCCTGGCATTGTGCTCAGTCCACTTCAGTATGAGCAAAGTAAAGCTTAAAATACATTAAAATAATGATCAATACTTTCTATTTAAACTGCTTTCTTCCCCTATGCTGTTGATGTCAGTTTGCGAATGTGTGAGCTGGACTAATATATGAGCTTAAGAATGTCATGGTGAATTAAAGGTGTTAAATAGAAAGACTAACAACAAAAACAGAACATGCAGCATTGCAGATCAGGACATGAAACGTGGGCAAAGCTTAGACATGGAGAAGGATTCAACAAGAGGAATACACAGTAGAAACAAGAAATACTCTCATAAAGTATTATTCGGAATTTGGACCAAAGTTTATTCAAAAAATTGAGAGCAGCATCAGGAGCTGAGGAGTTTATTGAGGAAAACATAAACTTGCCAAAAACTGGATAAGGAACATAAAACTTGGCATGGAGACTTGAGACAAACAAACAAACAAACAAACAAACGGAATCAGCAATGGCATAAGCTGCACTGAGGAAGAGAGACTAACTTAACCCTAGAAATGGTTCTGTGTTTAAAACCCAGCTCATCAGCAGTTTCTAAAATAATTGGACCAGCCTGTTTGGCACCAACAGCCATGCCATGTTCAAAATCATTTAAATCACATTACTTTCCAATTTTGATGCTCTGTTGGAACAGCAAAAGTTCATTTTAACCATTTCATGTGTGCCGGTCTTCAATTACCATATACAGACACACCTGTATTAATCAGTTTATCCACTAATGAAAGACAGCATACAAAAGAGCTGCCTTAAGTTCAAGAAGTAGAGGATTTGTGCATAGAGCCCCCTGGACAGCTGTACCTAATGAAGTGGTCGGTGAGTGTATTCTCAATTGCATCATACTCCCACATAGCTATTCATCTTTTGAAATCAGAAAAATTAAAGAGTTATTTCTAACAAAAAAATCAACAGAATTTCTGTTGAAAGTCATTAGCAAAAACAGAACAAAATTAAAAAAAATCACAATCATCAGGCTGTTTAACATTAATAGGACAATAGTTATCAAACACAAAATCAAAGCTAATTCCTTGATCAGTGACCACCTACTAATCAGATCACATTTCATCATTTAATCGCTGTAAAATGCAGATGAAAAGGCTTCACTTGACATGTACAGATGCATGTTTTATTTTGTAATCTTATTGTTTTTCTTCCTTGCTGTGCTTTTGTGCTTTATGCATTGAAGAAAAGCCTAAAGGCGAGGCTTAAACGTCAGCACAACAGGAAATCAGACTTCAAAGTAAGCTCAGTCTTTTTCTCTTCAATTGCATGTCTGGATCCAAGTACTCAACATTACAAAACAAGCTGTCAGGAAAAATCAGCCCAGTATAGAAGCTTGGGTTACACCTGCTGAGAGTAAACACAGAGAGTAAACATGTGAATTTCTGTAGGGGCCATTTTCATTATTAAACTATTGCTGATACTTTGCTGTCATGAGTCAAAGGAACACCTGAAAGTTTACTGACAAATTTGGTCTGAGCAAGTTGTTTATATCATATGCATTTGTAAATAAATCCAACTCTTTTGTTAATTGTTGTGCAGTCATCTTTTTTTATGTAACTCTTAAAGCTTTTATAATTCAAAGCTGACACTGGTTTGTATCATCTGAAACCAAATGCTTATGTATGCTCCATACAAAAAAATAAATTTTTGATATTTAATACCATTAAATGTTTTCTGATTTTGGTGAGTTGGGATTACAAAGCTATTTACATTAGCCTGACAGTGAAAGAGATCTGTTTCTGATAATATTTGGTTCTGCAGATATTTCAGATTCACAGATATTTAATTTTTTTTTCTCTTTGTCTGGTCCCTCTAATTGAAAAAGCGAACCGGAGGGTGTGTTCCAACTACAGAGGAATCACACCTTTAAGCCTGGTAAGGTCTAATCCGGGGTTCTGGAAAGGAGCGTCTGTCGGATAGCCGAATCTCAGATTCAGGAGGAGCAGTGGGGTTTTTGTCCTGGCTTGGAACACTGGATCAGCTCTACACCCTCAGCAGGATTCTGGAGGGTGCATGTGAGTTTGTCCAACCAGTCTACATGTGTTTTGTAGATCTGGAGAAGGCATTCGACTGTGTCCCTCGGGGGATCCTGTGAGGGGTACTTCTGGAGTATGGAGTTAGTAACTCTGTTACCAGGCCCTTTAATAAGGGCTGTTTGGTCAGAGCCTGGTCCGCATTGCCAGCAGTAAGTCGGACTCGTTTCCGGTGAGGGTTGGAATCCGCCAAGGTTGCCCTTTGTCACCGATTCTGTTATTAACTTTTATGGACAGAATATCTAGGCGCAGCCAAGGTGTTGAGGGTATCTGTTTTGGTGGCCTTAGGGTTGCGTCTCTGTTATTAGTGTTTCCAAATTCGAGACCATGGTCTTGAGCCGGAAAAGGGTAGAGTGCCTTCTCCGGGTTTGGGAGGATGTACAGCCCCTAGTGGAAGAATTTGCATATCTTGGGGTATTGTTCACGAATGAGGGGAAGATGGAACGGGATATTGCTAGGATGATTGGTGCCGCATCTGGTGTCAAGCATGCAATGTACCGGTCTGTTGTGGTGAAGAGAGAGCTGAGCTAAAAAGCAAAGCTCTCTATTTAGCAGTCGATCTACGTTCCTACCCTCATCTATGGTCATGAGCTTTTGGTCATGACCAAAAGAATGAGATCCCGGATACAAGCGGCTGAAATGAGTTTTCTCCTTAGTGTGTCTGGGCTCTCCCTAGATAGGGTGAGGAGCTCAGTCATCCAGTGGGGCCTGTTCCTCCACCTCGATGGATGGATGGATAAATTTTTTTCCCTACTTGGTTAAGCCATATAATAATAACATAAACTGCTTTGTTTCTAAAACGCAATTGTTTTATAAGTTTTGGTTATCTTAAAATATTTAACTAAACTAGAGGATCAAACAATGTATTTTTAAGGTGATATTATTGTGAAGTCCGGTGATTACACCTTTTGCTGGATTATCTAAACCAGGCATCCCCAAACTCGGTCCTCAAGGCCCCCTGTCCTGCAGGTTTTAGAGGTTTCTCTGCTTCAGCACAGCTGGTTATAATGGTTGCAGTAGACCAAAAGCATGTTAATCAGCTTTCAATTAAAATCAGCTATGCTGGAGAAAGGAAACCTCTAAAACCTCCAGGACAGGGTCCCTGAGGACCAAGTTTGGGGATGCCTGATCTAAACCATTTCTAAGTAAAGTATAATTTATATAAAAGGCTAAAGTTAGGCTGTAAACATAGACCTTTCAGGTTTAAGCACATCACTCTTATGCTAATCTTTTTCTTCATATATCCAATTAGGGAAAAAATAAATTTTTAAGGTTTGTCTCATTATTTTTAGATTAGATGTTTTTTTTTTTCCTATAATATTGGCATGTTTAGTAAACAGTGTCTGGTCATATCTATCAAATCAAGGTAAGCGTATGATGTGTTGAGTCATTTGAGTCCGGTTCAGTGAAACTCTTTAACAACAGCTCAATTCAATTCAGTTTCAATTCAATTCAATTCAATTCAGTTTATTTATATAGCGCCAAATTCACAACACATGTCATCTCAAGGCACTTTACAGTTCACCAGATCATACAATCAAATTGATTCAAAGTTTTCTATCCAAGGTAAACCAGTTGATTGCATTGACTCATTGACTCAAATACAATCCCTCACACTAAGCATGCTTGTAGCGACAGTGGAGAAGAAAAACTCCCTTTTAACAGGAAGAAACCTCCAGCAGAACCAGGCTCAGTGTGAGCGGCCATCTGCCGAGGCCGACTGGGGTTCAAGGAGACAGAAGCAGAGATACAAAAAGCAGCTGTAAAAGGCGGCCCCGTCCAGGAAACACACAGCCAGGCAGACGAGCTCCAAGGCAGCTCCCATGCCAGAGGATGAAGAGAGCACATCCACCCAGCCACGGCCAGAGAAACAGGACCACACCTGAAGACAGGCCGATCTCCAACATCTACAAACAAGGGTGTTGATGGAAGCAGCACAGCTGATGTTTCTTTCCTGGATGACGTCACAGCCAAACAGGAACAGACGAGGCAAAGCTACTCTGAGGAAAAGCAGAGAGAGCAGAAGGTTAGAGATTGAACTAACAGATTCTGCAGAATAGGAGAACAGAGAGAGAATGAAGCAGAATGATGAAATGGGGGTCCCTATGTCCTCCAAAAGTCTAAGCCTATAGCAGCATAACTTTAAAGACAGCTCAGGATAACCTGAGCCACCCTAACTATAAGCTTTATCAAAAAGGAAAGTTTTAAGTCTAGTCTTAAAAGTAGACAGAGTGTCTGCCTCACGGACTAAAACTGGTAGTTGGTTCCACAGGAGAGGAGCCTGATAACTAAAAGATCTGCCTCCCATTCTACTTTTAGAAATTCTAGGAACCACTAGTAAACCTGCAGATTGAGAGCGAAGTGCTCTGTTAGGAACATAAGGAACAATCAGATCTCTGATATAAGATGGAGCTTGGCCATTTAAGGCTTTATATGTGAGAAGGAGAATTTTAAATTCTATTCTTGATTTAACAGGAAGCCAATGAAGAGAAGCCAGGATAGGAGAGATATGATCTCTCTTTTTAATTTTCATCAGAACTCTGGCTGCAGCATTTTGGATCAGCTGAAGGCTTTTAACTACAGTTTGTGGACTTCCTGATAGTAAAGAATTACAATAGTCCAGCCTTGAAGTAACAAATGCATGGACTAGTTTCTCAGCATCACCCCTGGACAGGAGATTTCTAATTTTTGCAATGTTCCTAAGATGAAAGAAGGAAATTCTAGAAACCTCTTTGATCTGGGATTTAAATGACAGGTCCTGATCAAAAATAACACCAAGATTTTTTACTTTATTATCTGAAATCAGTTTAATCCCATCCAAATGAAGTGACTGGCTAATCAGCTTCTTTTTCAGAGACTCTGGTCCAAAGACTATAACTTCTGTTTTGTCTGTATTCAGAAGCAGAAAGTTAAGAGTTATCCAGGTTTTTATGTCTTCAAGACATGCCTGTAATCTATGTAATGGGTTAGCTTCATCTGGATTTATAGACAGATATAGCTGGGTATCATCAGCATAACAGTGGAAATTAATCCCATGCTTTCTAATAACTCTACCAATTGGGAGCATGTATAAAGTAAAGAGAATTGGTCCTAGCACTGATCCCTGTGGTACTCCACAGGTAACCTTTGAGCGTGTTGAAGATCTATCATTAACATAAACAAACAGAATTCGATCAGATAGATAAGATTTAAACCAGTCTAGTGCTGTTCCTTTAATTCCAACAAAATATTCAAGTCTTTCTAAAAGAATATTATGGTCAACTGTATCAAATGCAGCACTAAGATCCAACAGGACGAGCACAGATACAAGTCCATTATCTGAGGCCATGAGAATATCATTAGTGACTTTCACCAGAGCTGTTTCAGTGCTATGATGAGCTCTAAAGCCCGACTGAAACTCTTCAAAAAGTTCATTATGGTGTAAGTGGTCGCAAACTTGTTTGGCAACTACTTTCTCAAGAATTTTGGATAAGAAAGGAAGATTGGATATAGGTCTATAATTAACCAAGTCATCTGGGTCAAGAGACGGTTTCTTAAGCAGAGGTTTAATTACAGCAACCTTAAAAGCTTTAGGTACATATCCCTGTAACAGAGATAGATTAATCACATCTAAAATGGAGGAGGAGATCAAAGGGAATACCTCCTTAAATAACCTGGTTGGAACTGGATCTAACATACAAGTTGAAGGCTTAGATGAAGACAATAATTTTGCTAATTCAGAAAGTTCAACTGGATCAAAGCAGTCTAAACCCGGTTCAGATTCCATGACTACCTCAGGTACAATCGCGGATAGAGGAGTGCTTATGATCTTATTTTTAATAAGATCAATCTTATTTATAAAGAATCCCATAAAATCATTGCTGCTAAGAGCAGGTGGAATGGACGGTTCAACAGAGCTATGGCTCTGGGTGAGTTTGGCAACTGTATTAAAAAGAAATCTAGGATTATTCTTATTCTCCTCTATTAATGAGGAGAAGTATGCTGCTCTTGCTTTACAAAGGGTCCTCTTATACAGCAGTAAACCATTTTTCCAGACTAGGAAGGACTCCCGCAGGCCTGTGGAGCGATATTTTCTCTCCAGTTTCCTAGCATTTTGCTTCAAAGTACGCAGCTCTGCATTAAACCAAGGAGCAAGCTTTCTATTTTCAACGGTTTTCATTTTCAAGGGAGCTGCATTGTCTAAGGCAGTACGCAGAGAACTAGCAACCCCATCAACAAAATCATCAACCTGTGAAGGGGAATAAGCTATGCTTTTGCACTCTGCAGCACTGCTCAGCGACACAGAGGAGAGAGAAAGTGAAGCAGATTCTTTAAAATTTATAACTGCACTATCTGATAAAGATCTACTAAAATTGAACCTTCTTTTGGGGGAGGAGAACTCTGTTAAAGTAATCCTGAAGGTTATTAGAAAGTGGTCAGAGAGGACAGGGTTGTGAGGAAATACTGTTATTTCTTCACATTCTATGCCGTATGTCAGCACAAGATCCAAGCTCATCTACCATTGAGTAACAGTGTCCTGGTTAAAATACTATATCTCTGTTTGATTTTCCTTAATGTTTAGCAAGATTGATGTATTCCAAACATTTGTGTGTTCTTGTTTTCTCAACTTTTCATTGAGCAGCATCTATTATTTTAATAGTTGGTGCATTTTGCTTTTACTGTTTTTTAAAACATTCATATTATTAAATCAAAACTTTTTTGCACATTTGTCTGTCCAGCTTGAATTCCTAGAAATACAAACCTCACTAACAAAGGCCAATATTTTTCATCAGTTAATTCCATTTAGCATCCTTGTCACAACTTTATTTTTCTCCTTTTTCCGACCATGAATCTTTAATCAGTTGAGAGCTGAGCTGTTTGCTGGGCATGTAATTAAGCTAATATGTCATTCTTGATGAAAGGTTTTAACATTCACACAACTGTAGTACAATGTATCATTATCCTAAAGTATGACTTCAACATTCAAAAACCTGTTTTTGATGGATGAAATGACAAAGGTGCCCAAGTGTTCAATGTACAGGTACACATTTATTATAGAAATAATGAGCCTCATCTTTTCTGTTCCTTCTCGATACGCAACCTCACATCAGTCATTGTAAATATGCTTGTTTTCTTAGGGTTGTCAGCTTTATGTGTTTTTCTAGACTTGCTTTAAGCAAAAACTGTCTTATCTCCTCGCTAAACCCTTTATTATGAATCACTGTATATAAGCTTTCCCTGATCATCAGACATCTGGGGCTTTTCAGAGTGCTGTAACCTTGTTTTAGGTGTTCAAGCATGAAAGTATTTTGTGTCTAAATTTTCTTTCTATGAATATCCCTTCCATTATCTGTATGTAAAACATCTGATCTAAAACATGGACCAATATCCCATTCTCATTTTTAATCCCCTTACCTAAACTGAAAAAGTAAAATCAAATGTATCTCTTTTTTTTTTTCTTAATTCTTTTAACTAATATTTGAAGAGTGATGCTGGGTTCTCCCAGCAATATAATTCTGCCGATTTTGCCCTGAGCTTCCCCTTCTTAAAGGACCCATATAATAATTAGTATTACTTCATAAGAAATCTGAATATATAATCCTAATGTGTGTGGTGTGAAAAAGGGTTCTGGTTTGCAAGGAAGGGTGTTGAGATGTCTCAGACCTCTAATCTAGGTTATCCAAAATGTTGGAATGTCTTGGCCTGATATTCTAGCATAGTATATGTTCCCTGAGTGCAGATAAAGAGAAAACCTGTTAAATAAGAAGTTTAACTATTTTCTGAGGGGGAAAAAAACACAACTCACCTAGCCTGGCCAGCCAGACTGAACAAGAAGAGGTGTAAGTCAGTCTGCTAAAGGACAATATGCAGACTGCACCAACATAGCAGGAGGCGGGCACATCCATATGTAATGCAACAGCACTTCCGGGAGTGTTAACCTAGTGGTTAGAGCAGTGCGCTTGTGCTCTGAGAAGGTTGCAAGTGCCCAGTTCGATCCCCACAGCCTCCACTCTGGGTTCCTGAGCAAGACCCTTAACCCCACACTGCTACCCGAGCGCCACACAATGAAAGCTCACTGCTACCCAAGGGGATGGGTTAAATGCAGAGAGTGAATTTCCCCATTGTGGAACAATAAAGGGATTTACATTTTTTTTTTTTTACATTACAATCACTGTAACCATAATAGTCTGTTTTAGTTAGCCATATGAGTTCAATATTAAACAGCTGGCTGTTATAAGAGCTTTTTCTTTTGAAAAATATGCTTCTGCATAATTTCTTTAGTTATCTGTTTGGTTCTAAACTCTTTGCTTTGACTCTCTTAGTGCCTCCTTTCAAAGTGGGCTGTAGTCACTCCTTTCCAGAATAATATGCTGTGTGCATGGTGTAAATCAGTTTGACCAGGCTACAACTCACAAGTTTGGCAGGTAGAGCCCCTGCTCACGCAGTTTTAAACCATTTACAAATTTAATTTCTTAGTGTAACTGTGTTGTTTGTTTTTCAGTTAAGATTTGTCAATAAAGTATTACCATTGGTTTTTCCTCTTTAACCATATTTACTTATTTCAAACTCACATCAGATCTTGATCTTGTGAGAATTCCAGTCTGATATCTGAATTTTTCTTAGAGAAATATTTTTATCTATGGTGTGTTGTGCTTGCAGGCTGGCTGTTAAATCACCTGTTACAACTATTAAATCTACTGCTTTTTTTGTATACATTTTGTACTTTTTGGTTCTGTTTAAGTTTTTGAGTTTTGATTGGTCTCATTTGCATTTTGTGTTGTTTTCTGGTTGTATTTGAGTTCTTCTGTATTTCTTGTTTACCCTATGTTGCCCTCACTTTCCCTTGGCTCTCTTCTAGTTTCTTCTGTCCACACCTGCTCCCAATCAGTTGATTACCCCACTCTTTGTTCTGTATGGCATATACACTCACCGGCAACTTTATTAGGTACAACTGCTCGTTAACACTTAATTTCTAAGCAGCCAATCACATGGCGGCAACTCAGTGCATTTAGGCATGTAGACATGGTCAAGACAATCTCCTGCAGTTCAAACCGAGCATCAGTATGGGGAAGAAAGGTGATTTGAGTGACCTTGAACGTGGCATGATTGTTGGTGCCAGAAGGGCTGGTCTGAATATTTCAGAAACTGCTGATCTACTGGGATTTTCACGCACAACCATCTCTACGGTTTACAGAGAATGGTCAGAAAAAGAAAAAACATCCAGTGAGCGGCAGTTCTGTGGGCGGAAATGCCTTGTTGATGCCAGAGGTCAGAGGAGAATGGCCAGACTGGTTCGAGCTGATAGAAGGGCAACATTGACTCAAATAACCACCCGTTACAACCAAGGTGTGCAGAAGAGCATCTCTAAACACACAGTACGTCGAACTTTCAGGCGGATGGGCTACAGCAGCAGAAGACCACATCGGGTGCCACTCCTTTCAGCTAAGAACAGGAAACTGAGGCTACAATTTGCACAAGTTCATCGAAATTGGACAATAGAAGATTGGAAAAACGTTGCCTGGTCTGATGAGTCTCGATTTCTGCTGCGACATTCAGATGGTAGGGTCAGAATTTGGCGTCTACAACATGAAAGCATGGATCCATCCTGCCTTGTATCAACGGTTCAGGCTGGTGGTGGTGTCATGGTGTGGGGAATATTTTCTTGGCACTCTTTGGGCCCCTTGGTACCAATTGAGCATTGTTGCAATGCCACAGCCTACCTGAGTATTGTTGCTGACCATGTTCATCCCTTTATGACCAGAATGTACCCAACTTCTGATGGCTACTTTCAGCAGGATAATGCGCCATGTCATAAAGCTGGAATCATCTCAGACTGGTTTCTTGAAGATGACAATGAGTTCATTGTACTCAAATGGCCTCCACAGTCACCAGATCTCAATCTAATAGAGCATCTTTGGGATGTGGTGGAACGGGACATTCGCATCATGGATGTGCAGCCGACAAATCTGCGGCAACTGTGTGATGCCATCATGTCAATATGGACCAAACTCCCTGAGGAATGCTTCTAGCACCCTGTTGAATCTATGCCACGAAGAATTGAGGCAGTTCTGAAGGCAAAAGGGGGTCCAACCCGTTACTAGCATGGGGTACCTAATAAAGTGGCTGGTGAGTGTATACTCCTCTTCCTCAGTTACTGTTTGGTGGTTCCTGTCCTTTCTTGCTTCTCATGTGATTTTCCCTGACATTTTTTGTCCTGTATTTTTTGTTATTTTTGGATTTTTGCCACCTTTTGGATTATTAAATCTACAAGAAACCATTTCAGCTTCTCTCCTTGCATTTAGGTCCTCTCCAAACCTCCACACAACCTATCATTTGTATTGTCATGTATAGGCTGTGACCCTGGCATTAGACAAGACTTTTATGAATTGCTTCTGACCTGTCTTAACATCCTCCCATAATTTGTGGCACGAACAAACCCCATTTAAAAGTTTCAAATATCAGATATCTTCTGAATTAAACTACTTGATATGATGTTCCCTCTAAACCATTCTTACCTTTTAATACATTTCTATGGACATACCATTTGGTCGTGCTTCTTTTTACATCTTGTTCAGATTTTGGCACTTCTGCACATTTGTTCAATTTAAGCATACTGTGATCTTCATTTTTTAGTCATGAAAACATTGTTTACATTAAAAGTAAACAATGTTTTATATGCATTTCAGTGAGATAATGTCTTGCTAATCCAGTAGTTTGCACTGTTATAGTGATTTTCTTATAGATGTCCCTTGAATGTTCAAATTATCAACTTTGCTGGTGACTTTGCTCTCCTTTCTTATGGCCATTGTCTTTGTGAGGGCCCTATAATAGATTAACAATCTGTGCAACACAAGTGGTAGCTTTTTGTTCATTTAATGTTGGACTATATAAAAAATAACGTCAAACTTCTTACTGAAATACCTTAAATTTGTAAACTACTAAAGGGTTTCGTCAACAACACAGCGTAACTGTCTTTTCAATAAAATGTAAAAAAATGGAATGAGAACAGATTTTAGCAGTGTTATTGCTACGCTGTTATTGGCATGTATGCCAGACAAGCACGAATAAACAATGGTCTCAACATGAGCAGCAGATAAGCTAGAAGACTATGCAGAGTGTTACATTTAGCATAAAATGAGTAATATGGCTCAATATGAGACTCACAACTTTTAAGAAAATATAAAACTTCATTGCACCATATCCCACTTAGGCCAACTTTACATTTACAATATTACAAAAAGAGATATATAAAAAAGATATATATATATATATATGTATATATATATATATATATATATATATATATGTATATATATATATATATATATATATATATATATATATATATATATATATATATAGGAAATCCTGGTGTCACAGCAGCAAAAAGATTATAGAAAAAATGGACACACAAATGTGGATCTTAGAAATAAATGATCAACTCCAAGATTATTGCTGACCGAGAACAAGATGGGACAAATGACCCTGGACTTCAGCCAGACACATACTGCTAATGGATAATGTTTTGTCATTATCTTTACCAAGTGCAATTGAATTACTTTACTGGGTGAGTAAAAGCAATACACTAAAGAGACACTTAGCATTTACTGTAACAATCTGACAAGCTAAAATCTTTATGTTCTCTTGACTTCTGCTTGGACTTCTTTTACCAAACACTTTTCTTTAGTTACCACATCAGCCACATTACATTTAACTTAAAAACTTGGTGTAATATTAAAGTATAACACTTTGTTTTTATGTATGTAGTGAAGTTTATTTTTTCAAGCAGTATGTCAAAACCAAGTACTGTATATCCTCTTAGTTAATGACATTTCGAAATCTCTTACAATGTTCACAAATAAAAAAAAGAGCTAAACAGACAGAGCTGCATACAGAGAATATCAGTAGACTTCCAATCTAATTTAAATTTGACCCTTGGGGTGCTCCTGCTTGTTGTGCTTAACAATGAGTCGGACCTTGTTATTAGTAAAATACTAAATATTTTAAAAAATCTTGCAGGAGAATTATCTCACAATAAAACCATTTGTGGTTTTTGGCTGTTAATCAAGACTTCCTAACTTCCTAATAGCAAGTTGATTTTAAAGGATTAAATGTATAGCTTGGATCATATCAGTGTAATTGAATGGAGTTTTGATTAGTTTATTTGAAAATAACAACTGTGAAATAATTAATAATGCCTGAAGAAAGTATGCAAACTCCAAATTTTTTTGGTACGGTTATGTCAAGACACAGAACAGAGGACCCAGAATTCAAGGCAAACAGACAGGTGGATTTCGCAAAAGGGTTGATTAAAAATGAAGAATGTGCAGTGCAGGGACGTCTATGGCAGGAATCTCTGTGGAGGGAAAACTCAGGTTAGCGACCACGTAAATCTGATGGAAGATGATTACGAACATGCGAGTCATCAACCTGGTGTTAAAGTTCAGTCTGTGCCCAGAGGAAGGAGTGGATTGGAACGCTCCCCAGAGAGTTCCAGACGCTGAAGCATTAAAGACTGTAGGACTTGATGTTGAGCAGATCCAAGCAGACGAAGGAAGGCAGGACTTTCAAAAGGGTGAAGCCAAAGCCAGCGTCCAAGAGGTTCACAGGAGCCAGAAGATCAGATCCAAGATCCAAGCAGACGAAGGAAGGCAGGACTTTCAAAATGGTGAAGCCAAAGCCAGCGTCCAAGAGGTTCACAGGAGCCAGAAGATCAGAGATCCAAAGAGGTACCGAAGGGAAATCCAACTTGAAGTCAGGAAGCAGATCCAGGTTCAACTTGGTATATGAGAAGTATAATATCCATTTCTTGTGCCATAAACCATAGTAAGAATTTTGGCCTTTTGGAACCAATGTCAATGCTTTATATTAAACATAACTATTGGGCATGCTGATTGGACACTCAAGCTTCTGCAACCCTCCCCATCCAAAGACCCAATCTCAAGACACTCTTACAGTTGTGGCTTTGAACCCCATGGTACTTTGAGAATAAAGCAAATATCTAAGGCCTTTCTCCTTCTCCTTGGTGACTACTCTCTGGCCATATTAGAGAGACACATCATGGTCCCGTGCCCAGGGGCTAGAACCCCAGACTGACCAAGGCTAAGAGGACCTGTTGGCTGACATCAGAGACAAATAACTGTAAAACAGACTGTTTGCAACATTCCTGTTATGAAAAGTTCTGTGTTTACACCTTGAAGCTTTATCTGTCTGGTTCTTTTACTGAAAAGAGATAACTCGGGACAAACTCTTTAAATAATATTTCACAATGTATATGTATTAAATAACCATGAGACATGACAACAGATTTTGATAGAAACTGTAATCAGACCAGAGAAGTTGCTTTGAGTAACAGAAAGCAGTGCTTACCAACTGGGCTCATATCGCCTGAAGTGGCCTCGATTCACAGTTAGACAAGCATTTTATACAACTCCAGCATGCCAAATCATCACATCATTACATCATTTACGTTTGCAGATGAGAGACATTCATGGCTCCAGCCTTATCAAATATCACACTTTGTTTTTGGATCAAGGACTCCGCTCTCATTCTTTTCCCAAATCATTCCCAAATCTTTTCCAGCTTTGTCTTTACTGTTGAGTAAAGACAGAGCTAACAAGATAGACCATATGGTACACTGTGCTACATGTTTGAACTATGGCTTATAAAACTAGCACAAGCTTATTTCACTAAGGGTTTATGTGTTTTGTCATGTGTTTTGTCATATGTTCGTAAAATTTTGACTACCAAATTATCAATATAAGTCATTTAATGGAAGCCCTCATGCCTGTTAGCTCATTCAAAGAAGGTTAAAAATCAATTCACTAAAGGTTATTAATTCCTGATTAAGCTAATCATTTAATGAAACATTTTTGTGTCAAATTATGTTTTATTCAGCTCCTTCAGTAACATTTTTTATTGATTTAAAATCATAAATTCCGATTGCTCTAAACAAGTTAAAAGCTAAATCACATTCCAAATTCTTCAAGATAAGCTTTGGATCTCAAACATAAAATCCATGCTAAACTGTGATATTATTGCATCATCTCACTGATTATGGTTTTCATCCATGTTTTTACTTCTTCTTTGTAACAGTAGCTTAGTTTAATTGAGTTTCACTAGTATAGTCAACATAAATACCGTCAGACAAATGGTTGCAATATGAAAAATAAGATAAGATAGACTACATTTTCTAAATTCACTGTTGAAGCTTTAAAAAAAAGTCTGTTTAGCTGTTACATTAGAATGGGTTGATAACTTTTGTGTCTGTTTCCGAACTTATTTGACTTAAGCTATCATATATGGATTAGACTATTTTATTTCAAGTAGTTCGAGATAGCATAGGATCATATGGGCTCCTCTTCCCCCCATTATGGACATTTCAACTCAGTGCTGTGTCTCCCGAGCCGGTAACATCATTAGGTACCCCTCACACCATCACCATGGACTGTTCTCCCTGCTTCCCTCTGTGAACAGGCATTGCAACATCTGCTGCAGGGCCAGTAGGTTCTGCAACAGCTTTTTCCCCACTGCCTTCAGACTATTGAACTGTTAAACTCTAAACTGGACTCTGCATCATATGCAGAATTTTTAGAATCATAGGACACAACTCAATGTCTCTACTGCATTTTGCACCCTATTTACTTTTACACTGCACTGAACCCTTTCACTTTTATGCCCTTTTGCATCATTATTTAAACTGGTTTCATTCTCTCCTATAGTTTACATTTGGATCACTGCTGCACTTCATATAGGTAAATTTTATCTACTCCAAATTCAATATCATTAAAACTTTTGTAAGCTGTACGCAACAAAATTTCATTTTATATACACTCTGACTTAAGTTTGTCTAATCTCTAGGAGTTGGAGAAAAATGTTTCAAAAGTAACACCTTTTCATGAATGTTTCGCAAAGAAAAAAATAATTGGTTAAAGGATGTTAAATAAGACAGCTCTAGCTAAGGAACAAAGGACTAGCTGATTATTGTAAAGAACCATGTGTGAGCAGCAGCATGAGAACTGTAACTTTATTGGCTAATATATGATCTTAGAGTCACAAAGGGGCTTGAAGCTTTTAGTGCGTAAAAGGAAACTGATCCCCATTAATAATGGCATCCCACACAACATGGCAGTCCTGGTGTAGATCTGTAACAAAATCGTTGTTGCACAATGAGCTACCTTCTCACAGGTGAAAACATGCAGTCATGTAGAGTTTAATCCCAGTATAACCTACTTAAGTAAGACAAGTTTTATATGGTATGGGCTTATAACTTCGAAGTCACAGTTGTTACACATCAAATCTGATGCTAAACATAACTAAACCTAAAATAAAAGAAACATATATAAAAGTGCAACTTTTTAAGTTAAATTCATTCTTATATTTTCCATTTCTTCAATCATACCATTTATATCATATGTTTACTTTTTAGAATTTGTCTCAGGATTATCATTTGTGAATCTAAACAACTTTTGGACATTAACTAGCCCCTCTTTCCAGGGCCCTCACTGATAAATGTGCGGCACAGATAAAAGATCCTAATGCAAATAACAGCCACCGAATCAAAATGACAGAAAGGAGCAGCATGGAGAGTCATTCCATCTGTCAATGCAAAAGAAAACTAATCATAGTTCAAAGCCAAAGCAATTATGTGAGTGAGCATCTTACAATAACCCAAAAGCAGTCTAGGTTCTGCTCTCTGCCTCTGCTAGCATCAACCCTGTACAAATGTGCAAGACTCTGCGATCAAGTTTTTAGTAAGACAGAAGTTATGATTAGGATGTCAACCTGAATTCTAAAGATATGATTGATGACAATGTGTTATCTGAAGCTGAACTAAAGTTCCCTCTGACTCAAATAATTTTTTTTTTGTCATTTGCAGACCTGTGAGCAGTGTCTTGCAGGAAACAATCAACAACCTTTTGTAGTGGTGACAACCATTATCAACAGTATATTTCAGAGTAAATATGGTGTTTAAAATTATAACTTTACCATTTCAATTTGTAAAGGATGGCTTTGATAAGAGTGTTATACAATAGCACTCTCTCTGTGGAAAAAGAGCGCAACAAATGAGTAGTAGGTTTAGAGTAGCGGTGCATTTTTTTCCAATTCAACCTGAAATGATACCTAAAACAGAATGTTTTATGATTAAACTCTACATTCGAAGAAGACAAAATGAGTCTAAAGGGAAAATGTATTAGTATTAGTTATAAAACTGCCTATAGCTTTTTTAGCTTCCGAATTTTCACCCTCACTTATCAGGTATTACTCAAATGACTCGTAATTGATTTGTGTTTATGTCTCATAATTAAACGGTGGGTAAAACTAAAAATTTATTGTTATTCTTTGGTTGTTAAAAGGGAATTAAATTTTCCTTTTAGACTAAGAATGTACATATGTCTCTACAGCATCCTCAATTATAGTAAGGAAAATCATTTTACACAAGAGGTTTAAAAAAAAATAGGCCTCTTTCTTAGTCTATTTGATAAGTAAGCCATTGGAGAAGTACTTTTTGTCACAAAACATTAACTCTTTCAATTGGGTTCATTAGTGGCTGAGCAACATTACTTTTTAAACATTTTGGAAAAAACATGTTTCCTAAAGCCTGTGTATGAGGTTTACCTATGAAAAAACCCTTTCATCTTTTTCATTAACTTTATCCACCTCTTAGATAACAGGTGCTCAAAATGATCTGTTTGAAAATCATTCCCCTTTTGATGTCATCAGGGGAAATAAGCTGTCCAGACATGGATGTAGCAGCCGATCAGTCAGGCTCTGGTCTTCATCTGAAATATTATTTTGTGCTCCTGGACTATCTTTATGAACTCTAACTGGTTGTCATGGTTGCAGGTTGTGGGGGTGCGTTTCAGGAGGAGGGGATGTGGAAAGCAAAAGGAGATTGTCCAGAGGATGTCATGATTTTTGTCACTGATGAGTGGCATAATTGTTCACTCCATTCACCTGTCTAGCTCTACCCAGTTGTTCATTCCTGCTCATCTAATCCACCTGCACCTGCTTCTATATATATGGCTCAATCCCAGCTATCGGGGCCAGATTATCTTGTTCTCAGTGACCAGTTGAGAGAGGGTTTTTAGCAGTCTGTAGTTTTCTGATTTCCTGATCTGCCTCTCATCCACTTAGCGTGCATGTTCTCATCTGAACATTCTGCCTGAACTGTCTGTGGACTCCTTGAACCGTGTACCAGCCTATATTTGTTCTGATCGACATCCCTGACCGGACTTTGGACTCCAGGACCTCTGAGCCTCCACTTCTGATCTGTTTCCCTGAGCTGACTCGGACTCCTGTATGTTTGTCGGGGCTGCAACATCTGGGACACTCTGGGCTACGCCCGCCACATCTTGTTGGCAGTCCACCGGCTGGATACTACATTGTTCGTCGGCAATGGACTGAACTGTTAAACCAGGTTAGTGACTCACATGGATAATCAATCTCAGTCAGATTATCATGGTAACTAAAGAGATTCCAGTTATAGCCACTGCTTCTGTTGATTCTGTGGATCCACAGCCCGCTCCGTTTATAAATAAACGCTTCGAATCATCCCACTGACTTGCGTTGAATTCTGTGTCCTTCTGTCCTGAACCATCACAGAGGAAAGCTGATATGGAGATTTTTGGTACACGCTTTCTGCCTATTCTGAGGGGAATTTTCCAACACAAAAGACAAAAGCATCTTGTTGAAGGCTAATTGTTAATATCTTTTTTATTTCTTAAATATAAAATTATATGGGACCTTTACAGAATGATGTCATAAGAGTTAAATAAATAGCTTTTTCTTTTCTCACTAACAAGGCGCCTGGTGAATTAGCAGTCAATATAAAAAGCAAACCAGCCTATAAACCAAGTACTAGCACATTTGCCTTTCATTAGGTTAAAACCTAGAATAAAAACCATACAAAAATCTCTAAAGGAAACTGGTTGAGTCATAATTGGTCAGCAGCTGCCAGTGTTTTAATTCAGTTCAAACTGTCCTTGTCTCCTTTTTATTCATGAACTTATAACAAAAAATGTAATTTCCTCATGTTATTTTCCAATTGTGCTGCTTTCTGGAATATTTTTTTATGTAGATATTCATTAGAACTGGGAATTTGTCATTGATCTTAAAGGTGTCCAGAACTGAGTTATTAATCAGTTAATAGAAAACAAAATACCAAAAAGTACCCAACAACTTTCAAAACATGGTCAAAGGCTGACAATGATAACGTGATAAAAATTAGGTGCCCAGTTTTTACTTTCTCTGATTTGTTGTGAGGTGTGACGCCACAGTAAATCCCCTTTACTTTAAATTCAAAGGAAACTGTGCAGAAGCATTAGCTAAATCAAAGACTTGCTTGATGTATTGTCTCCCTGTGTATACATACCAGACCCCCGGTGAACATTAAAGATGAAGTTTTAGTCTGAACATCCATAAGAAAGAGTTATGCATTTACTACAAAAAATCAATAACTTATGCTTTGGATAAAATTAAATGTATCACTTGGAGGCGTTGTAAGTCTTTCAGGCTGCACTCCAGTTTGATTAAGAGAGGCAGTTCTGCTGCTACAGGTTCACTGGTGAGAAGTGTTTTGTGCAAGGCCAGACATGCACGTTTCTTGTATTTATGCACTTAAACTGATGTGTGCAATCATGTCTAGACAATATAAATTGTAGTAAATACATTTCATTTCAATTCAGTTTATTAATATAGCACCAAATCACAACACGTCATCTTTAGGCAAAAAAAAAAAATGCACAGTACCATCAAATATTACATTCAGATTGGTAAAAAAAAAAAAAAAAAGTTTCTATCTACGAAAAAGGAGTTTATTTCCTTGAGTCATGGACTTCTGGAGGAGGTTGTGATGAAGATATTCACTTGCATTTTGTTGTTGACTCTTCAACAGACTCTCACACAAAGCATGCATGCAGCTGGGGATACTGTTTTTAGAGTGGGGAAATTGTTTTTTAACACCAATGAACCTCCAGCAGAAACTGTGAGCGGCTTTCTGCTGAGACCAACCAAGGGTTCAAGGAGATATAAAAAAAAAAAGAGTAAAACCCTTAATTAGCCATCATGACCTATTCCTATGATTTACTTAAAATTACCATTTTGAGGTGTGAAATTTCAACTTAATATCATTAGTTTATGACATTCCAACTCAAATTTTTAACCAAGTTCAATGAAATGTGAATTGGACTTCACAACTTAGCTTAACATTCTGAGTTTTAAAATAGAAACCATAACTCTTAATCTGATAAGGAATTCAAAATTAGAACACGATTTTGGTCATACCTGAGCAGGTGTGTTCCTCACTTACAGTTACATATCAACTCAAGAAACTGACCACCGTGGCTTTTCTGGATGTGAAAATTGAAGTGGCAGCAGTATAAGGTACTTGCCTACCTGGTATATTCAGCAGGCTATTTTTGAATGAGAGAACAGAAGAAAACAATTTAAATAAGCTCAGTTTAATTTTATCACTATTATCCTAACAGACCCACAGTGGCCTACTTAAATTATCTGAAGGGGTCCCATTTATGTCCCATTCACGTCCCATTCTGTTCTGTTGTTTTGTGGATCTGTAGGATCTCTAGGGGACATTTTCACTACTCCCTGATTCTACCTACCATTGTTTACAGCAGAAATAAAGCCAAAACCAATATTGCCAATATTGTTTCGGCAAACTTGCACAGCAAAGCAGGGCTAATTTAAGTGACCTCTGATTGAAGTAACCTGGTTTCATTAGCGACAATGTGAATACCAATCTTACTATATTTAATTTTGGCCAGCCATTTCAGGAATAATTGGATAAATGGAGCTGCCAATTACCAGGGTGAACTTCTCAATGGGTGTGTCGCTGGGTAAATGGGGAAAATGGGTTAGAAACGCAGAGGGGTTGGTATTGACCAGTACACAAAGATCTAGTACTATGCTTTCCCCAAACCATCACCCAGCCATCCTGGGATCCTGACTGTTCAAGGACTGCTGGAAAACCACTATGTGAACATGTGTTTGGTCTCGGTGGCTTTGAGCTGTTAATAACTGGGCCTGGTCTAACTCCTGGATGTTCAATAGCCAAAGCGGGGACTCTAGCTCTGACACCCTCAACTCCAGCTTCAAGAATTACAACATTACAGGGGATCCCAAGAGAACATAGAGTGCATCCAATTCCCCACAAAGATATCTGGCCCGACTTTACTCCTTTACCTTCTTGAACTATGAAAATTAATGTTTATGAGTAAAATTGAAAGTATTAAAATAGATAGTAAAACAAAAAACACTGAATCAATGTTACTTTCAGTGGAAAGAATATCCACTTTATCAAGAGACATAATCAAAGTGTCTAGGCTAATACATACAACTTTTTGCAATGTTCTTTTTTTCATTGTTTTCTAACCTGCAGAAAATGCTTTAAAAGCATGCCTTAATAAGGGAGACATATTTTGCATGTATTTAATCAAGGTATTTTCCTTCCTGGGCTTTCAAGGAGACATATTAAAGCTGGATTTGTCCCTTGCTGACAATTTCAAAAACAGCCACTGCTATGTCGAAAATTAGATTGTACCACTGCCAACTGCAGAATTCTTTATTTGTGATTATTGTGGCCGTTAGTGCTGCTAGTTAGAGCCAGCAACAGTAAACACTTGAATTCTCAGGAAATTGTTTTTTTCCCCCTTTTTTTAATTATGCGGTTATTTAACTAAGAGCATTTTTGACATCAGCTCTTTGATTATGTTCAGCAGGAAACAGGAATTTATCTATGACTGCTCAGCTGCTTGGTATTAAAAAAAAAAGTAGGAGGAGAACTCCAAAAAAATAAAAAAAAAAACACTTGTATCTGTGTTTGTGTCTTAGCACACATCTCTTTTCTTTTTTGGCATTTATCTGAGTCTGTCACTGTTTTTATCCAAGGAAAAATTCGGCATGAGATAGTTCAGGTCCACAAACAGCAATAACTGCCTGGGACAGCATGGTTTTTGTAGTTGGTAAAAAGAAGAAACTTATTTGAAGGTAACAAATAATACAAATGTATTGGTTTATAGTTTTAATGAAAGAGGCCATGTGGAGAATTCTATTTTAAATCGAATGGAAGACAAAGAAAGAATGATGACAAAGGATAAAACAGGGAATGCTCTTAAGAAGTTATTCGAGCCGCTTTTAAAAGTTGTTTTAATTTAGTCCTAGAGGGACTGTTTTTTTGGTCCTATCTCCAGCACAGGCATTGACCACCTGCTACCTTCTCTCATCCTGCTTCACCGCTTCAGTCAACCAACAGTGGCCTCTGATCTTTAGCTGTCCTCCTTTTATCTCCAGCAGTTAGCCTCTAGAGGATAGCCTTGGCCTGCTTCGTCTCTTCTGGGTAGTATCTCTTTGATGGGGGTTCTTTGATTTCACCCTGTCCTCCTCATGGTAAGCCACAGCCATTGTTCCATGCCTTTAGCCCTCTCTCCACCTGGCGGACTATCCAATCCTCCCCTGTTCTGCTTTGGTCCTCTGCAGTTAGCCTCAATGGTCAGCCTGGGCTACCAGTAGCCTCTCTCAGGCTCGTTTCCCAGCAGGCTTCTCCGATATACCACTGTGGTCTTCAGCTCTCTTCCTGAGCTAGCAGCAAGGGTTGCCACCTTTCAGAAATGGAAATAAGGGACGCCGGGGGTGTTGGGGTCCTCCCCGAGAAAATTGCGTATTTCTTAGAAGCAATTTCCTGCATTTTAGTCAAATTGTGTACCGTTTCAACTCAACACAGAATCATACTTTTATTTTGTTCTTTGAGCGTGTTTTGTATTTCTTGCAATAAACTATAGCTAATTAAAATAATTAATAAATGGAAGTGTTACGTTTGCACAGTATCATCGCGCACAGAAATCCCCTTACAAAACCAATGGTGTGCTTGGCCTGGTAGAATTTTTTTAGGCTATAGGGAAGATTACCGGTATTATAATAATTCTTTTTTTTTTCTTCTTTTTTTGGTGTATTTTGGTTGTTAGTTACCCAGTTTATTAAAATACTTACTTTGTTGTGCTATACTTTTCCTGCCAACCTGCTGTGCCCTCCTAAGGTCTCCAGCCCCCTACTTTGAAAACCACAGTCCAAGATCATGATGGATGTATGGATATTCAGACCAGCACAGCAGCTCCAGTACCACAGAGAACATAATATGGCTATGCACGCTAAAATATTCAGACACCCATGGCAATGCATACAGTATAGTCCAAACAAATAAGAAACTGCAAATTCAGTAGGCTCATTTGACTGCATTATGCTAAGTCATTTTGAGAATTAAAAATTCTGATCTTGTATGTTGGGGGATATCAGAAATGAGAGAGTAAAAATAGCCAGAAAATTTACAATACAGGTGCTGGTCATAAAATTAGAATATCATGAAAAAGTAGATTGATTTCAGTAATTCCATTTAAAAAGTGAAACTTGTATATTATATTCATACATTACATACAAACTCATATATTTCAGATGTTTATTTTGTTTAATTTTGATGATTACAAATGACAACAAATGAAAATCTCAAATTCATCATATCAGAAAATTAGAATATTACTGAAGACCAATAAAAACAAAGGATTTATAGAAATGTTGGCCAACTGAAAAGTATGAACATGAAAAGTATGAGCATGTACAGCACTCAGTATTTAGTTGGGCCTCCTTTGGCCTGTATTACTGCAGCAATGCGGCGTGGCATGGAGTCGATCAGTCTGTGGCACTGCTCAGGTGTTATGATAGCCCAGGTTGCTCTAATAGTGGCTTTTAGCTCTTCTGAATTGTTGGGTCTGGTGTATTGCATCTTCTTCTTCACAATACCCCATAGATTTTCTATGGGGTTAAGGTCAGGAGAGTTTGCTGGCCAATTAAGAACAGGGATACCATGGTCCTTCAACCAGGTACTGGTAGCTTTGGCACTGTGTGCAGGTGCCAAGTCCTGTTGGAAAATGAAATCTGCATCTCCAAAAAGTTGGTCAGCTGCAGGAAGCATGAAGTGCTCTAAAACTTCCTGGTATGTGGCTGCGTTGACCCTGGACCTCAGAAAACACAATGGACCAACACCAGCAGATGACATGGCACCCCAAACCATCACTGACTGTGGAAACTTTACACTGGACTTCAAGCAACGTGGATGAAGTGCCTCTCTTCTTTTCCTCCAGACTCTGGGACCTTGATTTCCAAAGGAAATGCAAAATTTACTTTCATCAGAGAACATGACTTTGGACCACTCACCAGCAGTCCAGTCCTGTTTCTCTTTAGCCCAGGCAAGACGCTTCTGACGCTGTCTGTGGTTCAAGAGTGGCTTGACACAAGGAATGCGACAGCAGAAACCCATGTCTTTCATACGTCTGTGTGTGGTGGTTCTTGAAGCACTCACTCCAGCTGCAGTCCACTCTTTGTGAATCTCCCCCACATTTTTGAATGGGTTTTGTTTCACAATCCTCTCCAGGGTGCGGTTATCTCTCTTGCTTGTACACTTTTTTCGACCACATCTTTTCCTTCCCTTCGCCTCTCTATTAATGTGCTTGGACACTGAGCTCTGTGAACAGCCAGCCTCTTTAGCGAGGACCTTTTGTGTCTTGCCCTCCTTGTGCAAGGTGTCGATGGTCGTCTTTTGGACAACTGTCAAGTCAGCAGTCTTCCCCATGATTGTGTAGCCTATAGAACTAGACTGAAAGACCATTTAAAGGCTTTTGCAGGTGGTTTGAGTTAATTAGCTGATTAGAGTGTGGCACCAGGGGCCATCAATTTTGAACCTTTTCACAATATTCTAATTTTCTGATATGATGAATTTGAGATTTTCATTTGTTGTCATTTGTAATCATCAAAATTAAACAAAATAAACATCTGAAATATATGAGTTTGTATGTAATGTATGAATATAATATACAAGTTTCACTTTTTAAATGGAATTACTGAAATCAATCTACTTTTTCATGATATTCTAATTTTATGACCAGCACCTGTAGGCCTATACAACATGACTGAGTGTAGCTTACACAGCAGTGTACAGTGTATATCTTGGGATTTACTCTTGATTGCAAATATTTAGTAGCAAAATAAACATTGCCATCCATAATAATGTTCAACAGCCATAGCTAAAGAAAGACTAGTCATACTTAAAGTTTGCAAAGTTTTACTGCCATTAATGAATAACATGAGATATAACATAACACGACACGGCAAAACATGAGATAGGCCTACATAGACTACCTCTTTACAACTTGAAAGAGCCACAATTAACTTTGATTAACTGAAATATGAACTTGAATGGGAACTAGCTAGGCCTAAACTGGGAATGGCATGAAACTTGGATGTGTCACGTATTTTTCCATGAGTACTTTCTGGTACTCCTTACAGCACTGAGTAACTGATGGTGTAAAATTCTGATGAGTACTGCTCAAAGTTGAGTGTGATGAGGAGCTCAGTCTTCATAAGCTCTATAGAGCACCTGTTCTTGCTGTCCATCCACTTGTTTGCCATCTGTTGGAACACCCTTTCCACATATCCAGTGGATGCTGGAATGCTAAGGATGTGACTCATGATCGCCAGCAGGTGGGGCGGGCGGCCAAGAACAGTAGAACTCTAAGCTCTAGCTACCAGAGGGAGGGAGAGAGAATCAGGATGCGCAGACATGCGTCACACTTGCAACAGTAGAGTTGTTCCGTGTGCAAGTGCCACTGAAATTTTTGCTTATTTAGTTATTTGTGAAAATAACGGACAAATAGCATCCCTTATCAGGTTAATACAGGACACGTATTTTAACTTCCAAATATGGGACGATTCCGTATTTCAAAGAACAGTGGCAACCCTACAAGTAGTTGTGGTTTATTAGCTCCAGAGGGCGGATTAGCTGGCAGGCTTGTCCTGGTTATGGAGCTCTCTAAGCTGCTGTTCTCAAACTGATTCTGCACGGCTCCTGACTGAGCTCAGAAATGCTGTCTCACCTTATCTCTGTTGTCCATGTTATTCATCCCCCTGTTTATAAAGAGTAAAGAGTTTCATAAAGAGTAAAATTAAATGGGTATTTTAAAGATATTTTTCCTTTAAAAAAACAACAGTAAAAACTTCTGGTGTTTTCTGTCAAATGTCAAGCTTCCTGCACAGTATTGAGGTTAGAGAACAACACCCATCTTTGGACTACGGACCCACATTTGCGGTCTGCTGGAGGTCATTTTACAGGGCTCTTGCACAAAGGCGGAGGTAGCAGTCCTGCTGTTGGGTTGTTGCCCTCCTACAGCCTCTTCTGTCTCCTGGAGTACTGACCTGTCTCCTGGTAGCGCCTCAACCTACTGGACACTACCCTGAGAGATGCAGAAAACCTTCTTGCTTAAGACCAGCTTAAGTAATAAATGTAAAATTATTAGTGAGTCATATTAGTACACCCAAGAAGAACCGGATCACCACAGAAGTTTATTAGAGGCCAAGATATATTTTTTGAGTGGACAAATACTAGACATGAAATATTAGTTTCATGCTTAAAAAATCTTTTTATTGAACTAGTTATATTAGTATTTTTGGAAAAAAGAATTCTTACCTAGTACATAATACATGTCAAAATAATAAGTAATCTAACTCTGTTATTCCATCATGATACATTTGCTTACTTTGGGTAGAAATTTTGAAATTTAAAAGTGATACAGATCACTAAAGAGCTTTTATGTTACAAGTAATATAAACCCTTTATAAATTCTAAGTTCACTGTACTAGTTTACTTGCCCAATGTATGCAAAGGGGAGCGGTTTTTGAACTCCATACCATCCATTTTTAAAAATTAATCTTTCCTCTGAGCCACAGCCTGTGATGTTTGATGCAAGATGTTTGACCCATGTGCCACGCAAGTTTTACCATTGCAGCTTTATTGGCATTCTTTCTTCACTGCTAGTAACTCTACTTGGTTTGTTTTAGGGCTAGTCTTGCAACTTGAGCCAATTAAAAATGAAAAGAATGGAAATAAATTGTAGATTAGAATCTAAACATTTGTTCTAACCACAAAGCAGGCTTAAATTCAAGGCAACTGGATTTTCACTCTTTTTCTGAAGAGATTTCGAGACAAGCCAGGAGTTTTTGTCAATTTTGTCAGCTCAAACTAGAGCAATCTATAGTTGAAGACATGTTATTGAGTATCATGGAGATCTACTCTCTGAAGAGCATTCAAAGTTACATGCAAATCAATGATCAACCCATATCATGTTATGAAAAATGGAGTAAAAATTTGGTTTCCTCTGATGCCTGTTCTGTGTTCTGTTCTAATGCCTGATTGGAAGGTGGTCATGAGAGGCTGATTACCCCTCGTTACCCCCTATATACTACACGACACAGGACCCACGATGATGCTGAAACTCAGCCCGATCAAAAAACTCTTGCACAACTGGAAAAGTGGCATGAAAAGGGCAAAAAAAAGTACAGTGTTTGCCCCGCTTAAAGTTGCTGCTTTCAGGAGGTGTAATTGAGGGCTTACAGGTCAGATGATTAAGATATTTACTGCTTGTACTTAACATTTAAATATCATAACAATATTATAAGCCACGGTAAGTTCTTGTTTCTATATAAATTAAACTCACATCAGAACATAATCTTTGATTAAAAATGGACGGAGCTGCATCTTACGAGTCCTGTACCTCCATAAGCTCAATGTAAAAAATGTAGTTTGAAGCTAAAAACAGCAAAGGCTTTGCAAATATTTAACAACGCAGTATGATTTTCAGATTTTAGAGCTTGACTAAATCTATGTGGGAGTTGGTAAAATCAAATCCAACACAGATTCTCTCATGTAAATTCTTTTCGACTGAAGTATGCTTTGAGGTTTCAGCTGCTAAAAAGATGTACATATTTCATGTCCTTTTCTTAAAAGAAAATTCATATCTGCTCTAAACTGAGCTGAGCATAATCCAACAGAATTTACATGATTTGGGAGGATTTCCTTTGCAACTCTGCTTTTATTGAAAAAAATCCAGGCTCATTTAATACTCTGTGGAATAAAGCAGCACACATCAGCATGACACCATCTAAGCTTTTGTTAATAACGATGCTGACTGCAATGTTAAGATAGAGCACTCCACAGGAGGCAGGATGGCTCAGTGGTTACCTCACAGCAAGATGCTCTTATGCCTCAACCAAGTGATTATTTGAAATTACTATTTGTGACACTTTCCCACCAAAGCTTTTTCACTGTACGTTGGGAATGCTCATATGCCTTATGTTATGTAAATGTACTGAGAGGAGTGGGCTACTAGTGATTTGGAGGAAGTGCAGTGAAGGAAGCACAAAAAATGTTGGCCCTTTAACATCTACCTCGTTGAGCCTGAGAATCTCAGAGCAATAGTGTTGCAAAATTATTCATCCCTATATTATAAAATATTATATAGAATCATATTCATTGAATTGTAAACCAAAATGTGATGAGCCATGTTTGTCATATTAAAAGTATCTTGTCAAATCTCTGGTTTCCAATATAATATGTCCTAGAATAAAACAATATATATATTTATTATTTTGGCATAACATTCTAATCTTACACATTGTCTTTGCATAAGCGTAAGTGGAAAATAATGATAAACAGAAGTAAAGGATTAAACATTTGTTTGTGTCTAATCAAGATTGTATGTTTTTAACTTAGTAACTAAGTCTGAAATACAAGCACACTTCTCAACGATATTTCAACAATAGTTTACTATTATTGTGCATTTCACCCACAGCAGACATTTAATGGATCCAAACTTTTATTTACTTTGACTCTGCAGTGTACTTTTCTCTACAGATTGAACTTTGTCAACATGATGGCAAGATTTTCAGGGCCTTCAGTTAGGAGCAGCACTATAACAAAGCCTTGACACCCAGGCTGACTCATATTTGTATCTGTATTATATTTAGCCTGCACGATGTAAAATGAAGTCTGATGATACTATAAAGATAAAATAATTCACCATTTCTTATAATCACCGATAGGTGATTATATTAATCCATCATCTTTTTCCACCTTATTTTTAACAATAAAGTACTTCTTTTGATTTTAAACAGAATTAATAAGCAACAATTTGCGAGTTTCATTCCCTGGTGGAAGACATAAGCATAGAGAAGAATGATGTTATGATTGAGCAGCCGAATTAGAATTGGTAGGTCTTCCCTCCCCAGGTGCCTGAAAGAAGTGGTGGACTGGAACCTGGAGGTAGGGTGCCAGATGAAAATGAGGATGATTGTAGATGAGACAGCTGTTGATGGTACAGTCCTGTTAAAGCCAGAGTTCTAGATGATGACTAGTCACAGAGGAGACATGCACAGGGCCGTTAGGCTTGCAGCAATGGAACATCAGAGAGCGATTGGACGCAAGGTGAGGGCAAATTACGTCTTTCAGTCAGAATCTTTTTAAGCTCATCTGACAATAAAATGAATAATAACCCACTTCTTGTTGAGAAAAAAATGGTCTTCTGGGAAAAAGATAAAAAAGCAGATGTTTGGAAAGAGAAAACACATACAAAAAACCCCACTGGTAAATTAAATGAAAAGGCCACCTTTGTTTTGCATTACTGCCATCTAACTTTGAATGCCATAAAATTTTAATTGTGTGTACTTGATATAGTTTGGGCTCAATTTAATTATATTTAAATGGATATCAATAAGACATGCTTTTCCCATAAAGATACTCTAGAAAATCTTAGTCATGAATTGGCACAGAAGCAGAATTGGCTTAAATGTGTTAAAATACCTTAACATAACTTTGCTTTGAAGTCAAAAAATTTTTTTTCTCTAGGGTTAGAAGAAATCTATTTTTTATAATAAATTGGTACCATATAATGCTTAAGGCATAATTTCATCACACATTTACCTATAGGTAACTCTGAAAGGATTAAAAAAGCTTGACATAGGACTTTAAAGCAATTAACCTAAAAAAATCAAAGCAAAAGTCAGCTTGGTATTTACATTTTACAGAAAAAACTTTCCAAAACTCTTAGGGCAAGACATAGTTTTATACTTATACTGTAAAGTTGTTGTTTTTTGTGTGTATTTTTTTAATGAAGTACACTGAAACTAACAATCTTCTGTCCTCTGACAATAAGATAGAACAACATCTTCAAGATATTTTACTTACTTACAATTAAATGTTGGCTGCACAACACTTACATACATAGTGTTAGGTTCTGTATATTTCATGAGCTATGAGAATTTGTCACTAATATAATATTGATACAGTTTACCATAGGAGCAGCTATTTAAAAATGTTTTGGTTAACTTATATATGAAGTTTATTTAAGATGGAACAACACATGTTCAGGGCAGGAAAGTTAATCTGTTTCACTTTGGCTCATCTTACTTCACAATTAACTTGCTCATTAAAGAGAGTGGAAGAGAACTGGTTCAACAATTGAAGGTAATTCAAAGAATAAACAGAAGCAGTTTAATAGGTAACAAAGAGTTCTACCTCAAACAATACAAATGGCAAAGAAATAGATACTGCTTACCACTGAGCTTCCTTTCTGACAGTGATTGTAAGCCAGTGGGACTTCTGATGTGTTGTGACATACGCTTATCATGTCAGCTGTGACATGACTGCTGTGAATGAACACTGGGATGCCGATCACCCTGAAATGATCACTGACAGCTCAACAATCCAAAGACTATTTCTGACTGAAAGGAGGTCAGGAATAATAACAGAATGAGCAAATATTTAACAGTTTCCAGAAAAAGCATCTAATATGTTTATCTGGTGGCTCAGTGGACTATACAAACCTGTAAAGCTTTCTGAACACCAGCTAAGGCTGAACTGTGTGGCATTATGTTTGCATCAGAGGTAACTAATGAGTTTGAATTAGTTCTCTCAAATGACAGAAATAGAAGAGAGCTGAAGAAAAACACATTCAGCTTCACGGATGGAAAAAAGACTCATTAAAGGGTACAATTTCATGTGGAAAATGACTTTTCTGTCTGCCTGTCTCTTCCCATAAAACTGGGAATTAAAAACTGAAATACAGATTCACAAAAATCTAATGCTGAGAAGATGTCAGCATTACTAATGGCAAATAAAGAATTAAATTTGTGTATTCTTCAGAAATATTATTTTGTTTATGCAGATACCTCGAAAAGTTTCAGCATTATGGATGATACATGGCATTGTTGACTGTTAAAATGGCAAAATATGTTTTTTATACATCCATAAATTAGAAAATTATCAAAGAAAGAAACCCCATTAAACCTTGACAATGCTGTTCCAAGTAAGCAAGTAGTTCTAAAACACAGTTATCTGACACATAAGGAGCATATGAAGCCATACCTAAAACTACACCTAGGTGATAAAGTGTGTGCCAGAACAGAAGAAAATTGATTTTTTTTTTGTCAAGAAAGAAAAAGAAATGTTTAAAATTGGCTTACCACTTATGGATGACACTCAAAAAAGGTTCAAAATGAGCCCCCTTACCTTATCCAGAGATTGTATGTTAAAGGATATAAGAATGGATTACATTAAAGTAACCCATAAAGTAAGTATTTGTACTCACAAACCACATCATTCCATCTTTTAATAGCATTTTTTTAAATCCAGAAGCTCAGAGTGACAAAGCCTGTTAGCAAGCTGCTAAGCAGACCATAAATTAAAGCATTTTTTTTATTTCACTATTTTTAATTTAGCACAAAAAATATAAAAAAACAAACAAAAAATTCAACAACAAAAAAAAGTGAGAAAATAAAAATTTGCAAGGAAGGGGCAAGCCAAAGAAGCTTATCAATTTCCCACCACCAAAAAATTAGACTTAGACAGATTTTATTTGTCATTTTGTTTACACAAGTGTAAAACAAAAGGAAATTTCTTTCGGAACAGCTCTCTGAACTATTTCATCTTTTTTAAAAGTGCAGCCTTGAAAAATAGTAAAAAATAAATAAATAAAATAAATATATAAAAACAGTAATATAAACATATGACTATAAATTTACAGTTCTAACAATAATAACAAATAAATGAAAATAAATAAATAAATAAAATAACAAATAAATAAATAAATTCTAATAACAACATAAAATGCAAAATAATACACAAGATTCACAAAATACGCAGCAAATTCTCATGCAGGAGCTTTAACCTTTGGCCATTTCTATATTGAGTAAATGTTATAGGTGTACCCACAAGATTTATTGCTTTATTCCAAGATTGAGCACCATAATATCTATTGCTATGTTGAAAATGAGCCATTCTATACAAAGGTAAATGCAACTGAGCAGCCTGTGTTGTTTGATAATTATGAAATTGAAGGTTGTGCACATAATATTGTTTGATGAACAGTGTCGACTCAGATTAATATCATCAGCAAACAGCAATGAAAATGTTGTTGTGGAATGTTGTTGTGGAAATAGATGCAAAATCATTATGAATAATGGACGCCCCAAAATGGAACCTTGTGGTACTCCACACTCAATGAATTACTAAATCAGTATTTAGATGAATGTATTGCTTTCTTTCTGATATATAGTTATGCATCCAGCGATGTACAGTATCTTTAAAACTCATATATATACAACTTAAAGAGAAAAATTTTATCATTCACCGTATTAAATGCTTTAGATAAAACCACATCATTTCCAAATTGATTGTTGTCCAAAACTAAATGAACTCTGTCCTGTACACTGCATGAAAAGTGAGATTTCCGTCCCCGTAAACTCCCGCAGATTTCCCCCTGATTTTCGTCAGTTTCCGACAATTTGCTACCCGCGCTTGTCCGCGTTTGTCGTGCCACAAATTGTCGGAAACGGACTCTGACGTATGTGGAGAGCAATCAGCTGTACTAATGGCCCTAATTAGCATATGAATGCAGCAAACCCGCGCGGCTGGCCAGGTCTGGCTTGAATAACCTACTCATTATTGGCTGAAACCACTATTCTCAAACAAGTGAAATCGCTCGTGATTGGCAGCAAAACCACACGTGGCCACGCCAGGCTTTAATTTTCTTACTGAGTATTGGACGGAACCACTTCTTTTTAAACAAGTAAAATCGCTCGTTATTGGTTGGCATATATATATATTTACATATAAATTGACATATATATATATATGTTTATTCATATATATATAATATATATGAATAAAAATAAAAATAAAATAAAAAAAATATATATAAATAATATATATTTATTCATTCATATATTCATTCATTCATATATTCATTCATTCATATGCTGTGTATTTATGTTATCCTACACTACTACACAATTATTAGGCTACCATCAAGGACATGAATGAATTTATACAGGAAATGAACATTTGCCAGGAAGCTGTTTATGCAAAGAAAGAGCTTTATTAAAACACACACAACTATATACAACGCGTATCCAAACACATGCGTATCTAAAAATTACAAGTCCGTGAACGGTCCGTTTGCTTCCTCGGGGTTGGAGGTAACTGGCAGCATTCCCTCCGAGGCAGGTCCGATGTGCACATGCCTACTGTGTGTGGCCCTGTACTTCGGCATCGCTTCTAACCGGGACTGCAGCTTAACACAGAGTTCAGTGAGATCCGGCCTACGAAATGGCGGCGACCGTACAATCCATCCAGAGACACCGCCTACGACGCCATCTTCTTCGTCGGACATGAGGTCGACAGTGGCGGACTTCCAGAGTTCCACTTCCTCATCTGCTAGCACACTCTGCCTCGCTTTCAGCAGCTGAAAAAAAAAACAATGAATCAGCGCACTGCGTATGGACACAACACATCTATCAATGCACCTGAAAAATAGTCACCAAATAAAGTCTTACCCTCTTTCTTCTAGCCCGACACCGAGCAGATTGCTTGGCAGCCTCCGCACGCAACGTGTTGGCTGGCTGCGTATATCTGAAGCTCCAGCGTACCGTCTCAAAATACGTCTTACAGGCAGCTGGAAAACAATTAAATGAGAGTGGTATGAATAAGAAATCAAACGCAAGTCACAGTAACAAGGAAGGAGAAAACATTAAAACAAGTCACTTACACACAATGTCGTCTTTATCAACATCGTGCAAATCTGGACTTGCTGATATGGCTCCAAGCAAATAGGAGGTCAGTGAAAACAAAATGTACAGCTATGATCGGTATCTATCCGTATCCATTTCCTTTTACCGCAGGATGAAAGCATATTCTTTAAATCTTACCCTTGCTCCGGTTCATAGCGCCTGCAATTAGTCTCCGAGTTGTGAAGACGGCGTACTGCTTCCTGTGAATCACAAAAAATACACTTTAATAAAGCTTGTTCTTGCAAGGCTACTATTAGCCGTAGCTTTAGGCTAGGCTGTTATTAGCCGTAGCTTTAGGCTAGGCTGCTATTAGCCGTAGCTTTAGGCTAGGCTGCTATTAGCCGTAGCTTAGGCTAGGCTGCTTTTAGCTTAGCAGGCAGTAATCGAACATATATTTACCGCTAGCATCTCTTCTTTGAGTTCGTCTTGTTCGACTGGAGAGTCGCCATCGCGTCCAAGAGGAGTTACCCCGAAATCCCACATACTCCGCTCCAGACCGTCTGCACAAAGCAAAGCATACATCCTCCGCTGTGGCTCCAGACCGCTCCGCTCTGAGTTTCTCGGAGATCGTAGAGAGCATGCGCTCATTTTTTTTTTTTTATCAAGGCCTTAATTGGCAGTAAAATTATTTAAATATGTTTATCGGAGTATTTATAATTCTTTAATAAAAAATGCTTATAAAAACAATTTCGTCAGATATATTATATCGCTATTAATTTGCGTGGAACTGATCATAAAGCCGTATATTCGGAAAGGAAGCTCCAGGCGGAGAAAAAGCTAGAGGATATATATACGTATATATGTGTGTGTGTGTGTGTGTGTTTACATACATACAGGAGTCATGGAACTGTGCTTACAGCTCCTTCATATTTCATGTACACTAATAACTTGTGTACATGGTTCTTGTTGATGGCATTAAAATCATTTCTAATAGCATTAAAATAGCATTCAATTAGAGTCACTCATTCCTGTATGAACCCTGGGAGCGCTTAATTTAATATGACATATTAAAAAAATCCCATATGTTCAGTTTCTGCCCAAATATATATATATATATTTTTGTAGATTTTTGTAACGGGGATAAGGATAATTCAAAACTGCTTTTTTTGAATGAACTTGTTCTCTACTCCCAAACTCAGCATCTCTTTTCATTCCTGTAATAAGAAGTTTCTTTTGAATGGATTTGATTAAAGTTTAAGTCCCTCAGTATAAAATAAATATTTTGATGGAGATGAGAAATCTGCTTCCTCGTTGGTGAATAACCAATAGTTTGGATCCAATCATTTAAATAAACGGTGTTAGTTTTTTTTTTTATATATAAGAATTGTGCTATAATTTCTAGTCACCGATCTGTTGCTGCTATATTTTAATTTGACGAACCGGAATTTGTTGATGTTCTTTTTCCTGTTTGGTGCGATTGCAATTGCGGATCTTGACCTGGCCGGACCTTATGACCACAGTGTACCAATCTTCTGATGGCTACTTCCAACAGGATAATGCGCCATGTTATAAAGTGAATCATTTCAGACTCATTTCTTGAAACTTTTCCACTTAAGTAATTGTGAATTGAGCATATTGACAGACAACATTTTATTTTTTCTCAAAAATGCAAATTTTACTGCTCTAAATGTATTGCTCTGTCAGCTAAAGATCTGTTTTGGTCTCTATACTTTAATTAAATAAATCAATTATAGCTAAAATGTAAGAGTCTATACTGAGCCTGATCTCTTTGTATCAGAGATTTTCTTACCTTTTAGAAAAATGTCACTTGGGATTAAACTCCCCCTGCAACCCTGATTTGCATTTGTATAGCTCACAGCATTTTCATTTACATGTTAAAGCCTCCCCTAGAATTCCATGGGGGGGAGGCATGGGGGGAACACTGCCTAAGAAAGTCCACGTCAATTTCTGACAGTTTACGGGAGTTTTCGGCGAAGCCTGCAAATTGCCGTAAACTGCCGCTAACCTGAAGTTCCACGACAATCTACAGTGCCGCATATTGACGAAAATCTCACTTTTCATGCAGTGGTAGTTGAAAAGGGCTATGTATGTAGAACATTAAAAAAAAAAAAAAAACATATTGATTATTGTATAGAAAATAATTTCTAAGCAAATTATTTTATTTATTTATTTTAAGTATTTCATGAAAAACTTTTCTGACAATTCTGACTTTAATCTCAGAATTCTGACTTTTTTCTCAGAATTCTGACTTTAATCTCAGAATTCTGACTTTTTTTCTCAGAATTCTGACTTTTTTTATTGTCAGAATTCAGTCAGAATTCTGAGATTAAAGTCAGAATTCTGAGGAAAAAGGTCAGAATACAGCTCTTCCTTTCTCTTCCTCTTCCGTACAACACTGATATAGGGTGATAACTTGAAAGTAGTGTTGAATCACCATTTTTAAAAAGAAAGGACTTTAGCAATCTTTAAATCTGAAAGCACAGTACCAGTTTTTACAGACAATGAAAAAATGTAATTAAGTGGTGCAAAGATTGATAGAATAGGACGTTAAACAACAGAAGTACTTTTAGCATCATGACCAGATGCAGAAGGCTGAGGACCAGAAAGGATACTCTGATCCTCATTATAATTTGGTGGTTTAAATCCGATAGTAGAAAAAAATGTACCTTTGATATGATCTATAGGATTATATAGCCTCTCTCCCATTGACATTTGGAGATAGGCACCAGCAACCCTCGCAACCCCAGCAGGGATAAGCATGACGGAAAATGGATGGACGGTTTATGTTTAGCAATTTTCTTTGCCAGAGAAGCACTAACATCTGAGAAAAAATTATTTATTCTTGCAAGCAATATCAAAGGAAGCCGAAAAATGTCCACTTCCATCTAAAACATTTGATTGATATTTTAAACGTTCATTGATTGTTTGTCCCTATAATATTGTTTATTGGTTTTGGAAAAAAAAATCACTATAGTATTTTTTCTTATCAACCCTTAGAAGATTAGTGTATTTCTTTTTATACAATTTGATGTTGAGGATCTGTTTCCTTACAAGCCACTTTAAAAGAAAAATACTCCGATAATTGCTTGAATTTTGATTCATTAGTAATGTTGAAATTTCTGTAGCTGCTCTTTTATTCTATACACAACAGCTTTCCAATTCAACAATTTGAAATGTTGGAAAATTATCTGAAATATCAGTAAAAAATATTTGTGATTTTGTTACATAGTTTAAATTATTAAATAAACTATTATCGATTGGAGTTGCAGAATGTTCGGTGACTCTTGTTAATTAAATAATTGAAAGGAAACAAATACTTGGCATGTAGATTATTTATAAAGCCATTTGATGCAGAATGTGTTTCTTTAATGAAATTATTGTGAAGTCCCCAAGAATTTCAAATTCTATATATATTTTTTACTGTTAATAAGTTCCAGCAAGTCGTTTATGTTTAAAAATATTTTAGAAAGACTAGTTGAAGTTCTCAACTTCTGTACCAGGTTATCTGTAACTACTACCAGTAGTAGGATTTTTTTTTTAATTACCTGACGATAGTTCAATGAAGACAAATTCTAAAGCAGTTTGATTTGATTTCATAAGACCAAGTCAGACTTAAAAATCCCATATTTTTACCCACAAATACTGAAACTCCTTCTCCAGACCTTGATTCCTTGGCAGAGTGGCAATTCAAATAAACCACTATCATTAGAATATAATTAGATTATGGAAAAATCATGATTCAAAGAAGAAATAAAATTTGTCAGTTTCTTGTAATTTGGGCGAAACTGTGAATATCTACCTGTAATAATGAAAAGATTTTGTTGTAATAATCACAAGTGTCAGAGTTGTTTATATTTGAGAAAAATGAGTATCATGATCAGTTTCTAAATCCTGAACCAAATCCTCACATAGTTACTTTCTCTGTGTCCTGAAAAAAAGATAAAATAATAATAATGATCGATCAAATCAATGCTAATCCTCAGACATCTCCCTTTCATCTTTATCCACAACCCACTGTTTCTTTTTACCACTAAAGTGTGTCCCAAAACCACTTGTTTTCTTGTATAGACTATCCTTGTGATATTAAAGGTTCGCAGGATTATGAGTTGTCAATGTAAATCAACTTCAAAATTGTCTGACCTAAAGACAAGGTGAATATTGTTCTAAGAGTTGTTAGCGTCCAAACAAACATCCTGGGTTTGAATCCAATGAGTTCTCCCTGGGTACATTGGTTTTCTCCCACTTTCTGAAAAAAAAAATGCATATTAGGTAAACTGCTATATAGCTCTAACTGCTACATCATGGAGGCATGATGGAACAGAATGAACATATCCAGGGTATATCTTACATTTATTCCATGTCAGACTCCTACAACCCTGTGTTTAGTTATAAATGGATAATTGCACATTTTGTAACAAGTGTTAAGACTTCACTGTTGAGACTCATAAATAAAATAACATTGCCAAAGTTATATTTTTATATATTTCTCAGAAAACCTTTATCCTAAGTTCCTGCACCATAAAATCCTGCACCCAACCTTATCACATTTCAGCTATAAACTTAGCTATGATTGTTTATTTTTAGGCTGTCAGTTGTGTTTGGCACAGATGTTGTGGGATGATCCAACAAAATTAATTTTTGGCTCTGTTCTTGGAAAACATGTATTCAGTTTCTTTCTATTTTTAACTATACTTTTTTTTTTAATTGGAGACAAAGAAAATACATAAAACTATCATACCTTTAAAGTTTAAGCACAGCTGAAAAGGAAAATCTTTACAATTATGAAAAATGCCCTTTAAAGTGCAGCTTTAGCATGGCTAAAAATACACTTGATGAATGACCTTATGAACAAGTTAAACAGAGCATGGTGAAATATAATTTTTATCCACCTTGACCTTTTCATTTCTCATATAGCATTGGATAACCCTCCTGCTGTGGCGTGAAGAATTATTTCACCAGCTTTGACAAATGTAAGAAGTGATGTCATATAAATTAAAGATGCACTAAATGATAATGTAAATCTTTCAAAAGAAGGCAATGCATTATTAATATTTCCTCGATGAGACGTTTTTTCAGGATCTAACACCAAATGAATGAGTTTGTTGCAACTGCTAATCACACATAATGAAATCAAATTCAAAACACTTTTCAATTCAGGTCAAATCAGGGTTGACCCTTATAGACTGTGGCATTTAATTACCCTTAGTTATTGATTTCTTAGGTATCAAAGGGTGTTTTCCTTGAATATCATAAACCCTTCCCTTATGACCGCCCTGCCACCTTCTGTCACATCTTTAACTTAGTTTTGTACATAAATGTACATACCCTACCATTTTAAATTCACCTTAAATAAATTGTTCTTAGTTTAAAAAAGGCTAAACAAAATATTAACTGAACTTTATTATTATTATTCACTAGAGAAATTCACCTCTGCATTGAACTCATCCCCTTGAGGAGAAGAGGGTGGCTAGTGTGCAACGCCCGGGGAGCAGTGTGGGGTTAAGGGTCTTGCTCGGGGACCCAGAGTGGCAGTCTGTGGGGTTGGGGCTCAAACTCAGAACCTCTAGATTCCAATGCCCTAACCACTACGCCACCACCCCTCCCAAAGAATTTGGGGCATAATCATATATATAGCCAAATGAAGCAGAGATGAAGGAATCAAGTTTCAAGACAGAAAGTGCCTGCTCTCTCCAAAAGATTGGTGTATATAAAACACTTGCAAACTTGATTGCATGGGGCAAAGCTGACATACAACCCAGGTGCAAATTAAATAGCAAATGTAAAAAGAGCTGAACTGCAGGTATAAAAGTTTGTGCCTTCGTAATTGTGTATATTGTATGCGCAATACCAAAACGGGTAAAATCCTGGGAAGGGATATGCAAATTTAAGAACTCAATGCCTGTAAAGCTATCCATCCAAACTTGAAATGATTAACCATTTGGTATTTTCATATTTTGTAGTGATAGGGCGTCATTGGTGTTAATGCACTTTGTTAACACCAGACTCTTTTCGGGCGAGTCATCCAACCCAAACCTTAAATTCGGGTTGGGAGCTTGGTCTATACTAAGTAAGCTATGATGACTTTCACCTTGATATTTTAGTGCAGATGTACAGTATATGTGGGGCAAGAACATATCAGTCTTCAAACCTGTGTAGGCCTACTGTGAAAAAACCACATTGAACTTGACATGCTGACATGGATGCAGCTATAAAGCTGCCAGGGTTCCTTCAGAGTAAATTTGTTTTTAAGAAGCTTCCAAATGGAAACCTCAACAAGACTAAACCTGTTTGCACCTTGTGTAATGTTGAATAAGTTTACTGCAGTAAATTTTCCAGTCTCAACTACAACCTAAATGCAAAGCCCCCCTTAGGCAAAGATGGGGGGCCAAGCACAGGGGAAGAGTCGTATTCATCAAACTACAATGTCTGAATGCACCTGAGGCAAGAATGTCAGCACAGCTCTATCAGCCAAGCTAACTGATCTCCTTGCTTAGTGCCACCAGCTTCCGCCATCAGCGTGTTTGCAGATGATGGGCTCAAGCTTGTTCTCCAGGTGACCAATCTTACAAATTACCTACAAGGCAAACTATCATGAGGAGAATACAGGACCAGCATTCCGCAGGAAAAGCCACAAGAGATGAGAAGTTGGTAGAGGTAATGTGTGGACCACTGGACATCTGTCAATAAAGATAACTCTTTCTGCGTTAATGTACACCTCATCGATACCAGCTAGGAACTTCACTGCTTCGCCTTAGATAGGCTACGTTATGTAATTTTAAATTTCTTTTTACCACAACACCACAAACGATTACCACAATATTATATTTGCTTCTTGATGATTGCTTTGGTCAATGTGGGTAAAGTGGGACAATTTTAAAATTTAGCTTCTATGGTATTTATTTAGCTTATTTCATTTCTAGAGCTAGAGTTTCATATGATACAAACCTGTTCAAAGACATTAATTAAGTATTTAGGTAGCACACACATCATTAATGCCTGTGGCAGAATTCAAATGAGCCATTTTAATCTAGATTAATCTAGATTAATTCCAAGATTAAAGTGAGATTAATCTAGACTAAAAAAATAATCCATGCCCATCACAAAAATGTAGCCTGTTTGAAACTTAGGTGAAAACATGCACACAAAAATGGCTTATCAGTCAGCTTTTTCAGGTCTCATGATCATTAGTTTATACTTTGTCTTTCTATTTCATTCTTTTTTTAAACAGTTGTTTCTGGCAATTTTTAGAAGAAATATCATTACTGCCAACTCCATGGGGATGCCATGGAGTTGGCATCTCCATGGAGTGCCATTGCAGATGTAGGCCACTGGCATTTTTATAATCAATATCAAATGGATGTGATGGCAAGGCAACATTGCAAATTAAGAACTGTAGAGATTGTAGTTAAGTGGCACTAGTCCTGCATCTGTAGGTGGCTCTGGTTAGAGAGCGACGAAACAGGCAGAAATGAAGTTCCACAAGATTTATTGGTTGGAAAAGGTCCAAATATACAATGGTTGGAAGCAGGCAACGCGTATTTAACTTATATTGTACGGTGACACATAGTATGGTTCCTAAATGATAAAGAAATAAAATATACACAATTTAGTAATGAACTATATCATATATCTGAACATAAAATATGCGGCATCTCAGGCGTGTTCTATTCACTTAAAGCAAAATGCCTTCTCCAACTCCTCAAAGCACATGTGGGCCGATAGGGTAAACGTCCATGAACGCTTGAGCATCCCTCAGAGAGTGTAGAGCTGGTCCGCTATTCCATGGCACCGCCCTCCTGGGGATGCTGAGACGTGTGATACCCCTATAGTTGGAACAAACCCTCCATTCCGCCTTCAACAGGAACCACCCTCCCAGTCAGCCAGCCAATCCAGGGTTACTGTGTTCAACATCCCCATGCAACACACAGGTGCCAGCTAAAACACAGGTACTCAAGGCGTATCTTGTTCACCCCCAAGCCATGCAACAATATAGTTTTTTTGACCACCTCAGTGACTTCAGCCTGGGTGATGAGCAAATCCAGCCCTGAGCAGCCCGTATTTTTTTTCACAGTAGAACACGTCAGCCAGATTGAGGAGATCCTCAAAGTATTCCTTCCACTGTCCATTGATTAACTCTTTCAGGGTCAACAACCCCCCATCCCACTGGAAACAGCAATAATGAAACACCTTTCAGGTTCAAAGCTGGGGGTCCGTTTCTGCTGATCACGCCCCTCCAGGTGTCCCCATCGTTTCCCACATGGGCGTTTAGGTCCTGAGACAAAAGATGGATGAGTTGAGGGGAGACAAGCTGACCCATCCCCAGAACCACCTACCTGAAAAAGTCATTTAAATACAGCCAATTTACATATGTTGAGGTCCTCCACTCTGTAATGAAAGACTACAGTTAGGCCTACTCATTTCCCTCACATCTAAAAAATAAAGGGGAAAAATTGACTGATGCAACACCAGTGTCAAGCAGGAAAGTGTGCGGAACATGCATTGGTCATTACAATCTCATCCTTATGAGACAAAATATAAGTATTTTGCACATCCATGTTACTGCTGAGAGAACAATAATGAAAGCTTTTTGTTACATTAAGACATTTGGAATTAACAATGATATCTCTGTACTGAATGGGTGCATAAGCAACATACATAACATTGAGGTCACATCTACATCCAATGCTGAAGGAGTGCAGGATTTGGTTAGGTTAGATCTGCTGGGTGGTGAAAATTAACAGCAGAGAAAAAACATGTTTCCAGCTACAATACTTGAGGGAGAGGGATTGTTATTTCTGTTTATACAGTTTAAGGCTCTAAGTTGGAAGTTCAAGAGGTAATTAAAAAATAAATAACTTAAACAATACAAAAACATATCTAATTATGTATAATATGCTGAATTCTCCCTAAATATTGGTTTTGGTTTGTAAAGAAATTCACTTTTATTGTGTTTTCACTGTTGCATAACTGAAATATTTATATTTACACTAAAAAGGATAGAAATGATGGGGGGAAGTTATTGTTCTGCAAAGCAGTTACACCAGTATCCTTGAGTTCATAAGTGATTATGCAAAAAATTTGATATTCATCGGTGTCCTTTAAAAGAAAAATGGCAAAGAGTTGAGGTGGTGAAAGCTGAGAACCTGTTAAATGTGTTGAAAGGAGAAGGGAATGTTCAAAATGCATAAAGAGAATATTTTGAATATGACTGGTGATGAATGTTCAAACACCATACTAACTTCAATTTTCTAAATTCAATAATTTAAATAATAATGTTAGAAATACTTTAAAACATGTTTGCTTTTCTTTCCAGGGTTATCCTGAAATGCATTCCAAAGGCTCATTGTAGAGGACTTGATTCTTTCATTCTTTGTTAGACCTGTATAGTAATTAACATAAACTTAGATATATATATATCTATATACTGTAGATATATATATTCCTCCAGTGTATATCGAAAGTAACTTTGTTTAAGACCGTGCCTCTTGACCATTCTAAATTACTCTGAGACTGATACACAGTTGGGAGGCTTTGCTTCTATTATTTCTCCAAAAACAAAAATACAACAGGAACACAGAGTTCATCTCTTTACCTGCTCTAAAGTACCCCCCCCCCACTAGCATCAATATTTCAACTTTGATGTAGAAAATGAGAAAAGAATGGTAAATTTGCAATCTAACCTAAAATTTGTTTCTGTAAAATATGTTAAACCAACAATAATAACTGTGAAAATTGAAGCACAGTGGAAATGAAAATCACATGAAATGACAGGGTGACAGCTTGATTTTGTGCCTATCAGGGTTGAGAGAAACATTGAGAAAGAGAGACTAGAATCCCACTGAGTGTTTAAGAAGTGCAGAGAAGGAGGATGCAGAGTGAGAATGAATATGCTGTTGCTTGTATCACTCTGTCTTACTGTGACATCTTTTCTCTGTTGTGTGGGTGTGAGTCGAGGCAGATGAAGAGGTTGCCTATGGTGTGCAGTTAAAAGATGGTCAGAGGATATCTGTGTCATTATTTACTCAAAACCAAAATGTTCCTGGAATAAAGATAGAAAGCAAAGAGGCATTTGAATCGTAATATGAGCTTATTTGTAAACCTTTCAAATGTGTTTTTTACATGATCATTCCTGTGACCCATTATACAACAGAAATAGATTTATAACAATAGAAAAATAACTAAAACTGCTGCCATTTGGTAAAAAAGGGAGCAATAAGCTCCAGCCTATCTTGGATCACATTGGCAGCTGGTAAAATCCAACTGATCCATTTAATTCTAAAGCAGAATAACAAAACCCCTGGATCCCAACAGAAACAGAAGCCCACAGGAAGGGATCCACATCGCCCTCTGGAGGGCAAACCTCTGGATCCCAACAATCTGTGGTTCTTTCTTTTAACAATATATCCTTATAAACCAAATACATTATCTGTTGGTTTTTGCAAAAAATAAGAATCTTAAATTAAGATCCTAAAAAGATTTCACAAAAAACGTCTTTTGAGCAGCTTAAGATCCACAGCTTCTTTCAAAGACAATCTGATGTGGAGGCTGACTGGCTTATAATACTCTCATAAACACAAAAGAAAAAACAACTGTCCAAAGTTTAGGTTTTAAATTGGTTTTGTGGGCATTGCAGATATGTGCTAGGGTGATATTTTGGAACCTGAAATTCCCTTTGAAGAGTTTCTTCAAATGTATGGCTGGCCAGGGGGTCAGCCCTCTGAGGCTTTGGGGAAATTACAACCTCCATAAAGTGTACAAGCAGATCACAGCTTGACTCGCAATCTACTGGCTTAGATCACAGGATAACGGGGGAGAGGAAAGAACTGCGTGCAAAAATATTGAAGTGTGTTCCTACATACTCACACCCACACACTATCAAACTAAGACTGAAGGTCACACAAACACAGGTTACTATTATGGCTGTGTGGTCAACTTTTACGCTAAATGCTTTATTGATTTCATACAATCAGTTACAGGTTCTTTCTTGAGATACTTGGTGGAGCAAAACCTTCCTACCGCATGCAGGCACCAGGTTCTTTATATGGTATGCCTGATATGCTGTAACAGGACACATAGAGACCTCCCTAGTTAAAAAATGTTTAAAACAACCAATGAAATTTACATAATTTCAACCTGTAAGAACACAAATTGTGTTATTAAGAACAGTAAAAAAAAAAAGCATTAACACAAAAAGAACTGCATAGAAATTATGATTAATTATAATAATAGTCCATTCACAGGCTCAAAGTTATATTTTGAGTTTAATTTGAGAAAATATCACTATATTTATTTCAAACACTTTTCTCTAAAAAATAAGAAATTGCCTACAGTAGCACTAAAACAATAAAACAATTATATTTAATCTCAATTGACTGAACTTTTGAATTATTTGAGGTTCTACCAACCATCACTGACATTTTCATAAAAACAACAACAAAATATTAACATAATCACTCAAACAGACTGAAATAGCTCTCCTCCACACACAAGCACTGATATTCCCCCAGCACTCTTAAAAATCAAAACTGCAACAAGAAAAATAAACTTAAGATGAAATTCCCACGAAATGAAAAAACAACCTGAAGAAACAAAATCCTATGATTTAAAAATAAATGTAAATCATTGGTGAAATGAAACAGTTTAAGATGCATTTATAAGATTTTACATAATTCTTTTGTCAGCATGATTTATAAGACAAGACTAAATGATAATAGTGCATGGAAGCTATTTAACCCCAAACTTTAGGGCATATGTCATGATTGGGTTTAAGGACTTAGCCCACATGCAGAACACAACGGAGTCTGAAGGAAAGTTTAACAAGGTTTATTGAAAGATGTACAATGATATAATACTGGATCTGGATCTGGTTCTGGTACTGGTCCGGGACTGGTCTCAGAGTTTCTGGAGAGATGAGAGTTTGGTTAGCCAGGCTGATGATGGATTGATAGAGAGAAGAATCAAGATGTACCTTGAGGAGATTGTAACAGAGCCGTGAGGTGAGATACCGTAGGTCCAGAGTCAATGATGTAGCAGAGAGTTTAAGCAGCAACAGCGTCTAGTTTCGAGCTAGAAGGTTTCTGGCTTGGGTTTGTTCCTTGCTCTATCCAAGAGCTGAAGAAGGAATCCAAACTGAGATCTTCAGGTTTGGCTTTCATGAGCAGGCAGGCAGGTTTCTAGGTGGAGCTCATCCAGAGCTTCAGGGTTTCCTGTGAGCACAAAAGACAAAGGCGATTAGAAGACTAGTTCCTCTCTAGAGTCTACTAGTAAAGTTCAAATGTTCTGAGGCTCAGGTTCGCTAACCAAACTAGGTCAACACTCCTGCGTCGAAGGAAGGTCTGGCAGCTGCTTAAGTAGTCTGGACCTCTGATGAGCTGATGATCTCCAGGTGTGTAGAGGAATCAGCTCAGGAGGCCCACAGCGCTCTCTGCTGGAGATCAGGTGGCAGATCTCTGGATCCTGACAGCATATAGCTCCTTTTTGTGAAAAACAATGTGTTTTCCACCAGCATAATATCTTCAGTCTGCATACATAACTGAATTCTCATAGAAATGCCAGGTATCAAATGTGCAACAATAACTTATAATCCTTTTTCCGTTCCTCTAAAGAAGTTTACTTTCAGCAGCGTGTGATAAGCTGGGAGCAGAAAAATTGGCATGAAAAGTTATTTTGAAAAACTCAAAACAAATTTGTCTAAAAACCCATTTTTACTATAATGCTGATAACATATTAACTCCGGCCTACATTAAACGGACTCTACTCTACATTGTAGACACTTTTATTATACTGTGTCCTATAAGTTGTCCAGTTTAATTCCAAACAGAGATATCATAATCTGCAACAGTTAATGTTTGCTTTTTTTCTCTCGATTTTTATCAACGTTATCATAAAAGCACAACCACATTTTAATTCCTTATTTTCACATAAAGAGAAACATACAGTTATGACATGCTAAATAACTTATTTTGCTAATTGACTTCTTCTTTGCGGATGTCAGTTAAAGAATTCGGTTTTGACTGGTTAGGACTCAGATTGAGGAAGGTTATCCATCCTAAACTTGGAACACGGTCTTCAGTCAATGTATCTTAAGCATCTTCTATGAGAGAAGCCCTCTCGACACTAGTTTTTTTTTTAAAGGGTCGGACCCCCTCAGTTTTGTTTGTTATGCTCTTAGAAGGAATTTTAAGATGTAGTCCTGGAGGAGAGAGCAACTTGTCTGAAAAATAACAGGGTCTCTGTGTCTTTGTAACAAATAAACTTTTCCTGTTGTCAAAGCCATTATTATGACTAAAGTGGTGGAGTGTGAGAGCATAGTTTTGGGTTGGTAAAAATGTAGACTGCTCTTTTCTAGACCCAGAACCTACAGGAAAGACTAAAACTCCCTTCTTCCCTAGGAATGTTTTTAGCTCACCAGAATAAGCAGGAGAGTGCTGTTTGAAAGATGTATTTTTTCTCCTGCACCTTTTAGTAACAAGATTAAAAAAGAGTTGCTTTGTTATTTTATTTATTAGCAGAGGAAAGTGATTCTATCTAGAAAAAGATGTGAATGTTAGCAACTGTTGGCTTATTGTTCTGGTGAGGTTAAGTAATTCCTGAGATGGTTATTCTGCATCTGTGTGTCGATGTGAGTCTGTTTTTGCCTGCAATTATGCAGGAGACAAGGCAGACCTCCATACTGGTGTGTTTAGGTGCATGCACATTTGTGTAAGGGAAGCTTCTCGGTATCACCTGGGTTTGTCTCCAGGGATTAATGAGTTGTGTTTATCTGCCTGCATTTACGACATACAACCCCAGCTTTAGTTAATCGGGCTGCAGGTGTGTTTTCTCTGTTGGCTGAATGCTAAGAGGACCTGATCACAATTCTGTAGAAATGCAGAGGTTTTACAGCTTTCTCACATTACCAATTTTGCTTATAAAAGCTTTAATGTTATCAGCAGGAACACATTTCTTGGATACTCAAAACTTCCTTAAAAAAATTTTACTGGATAAATAATTATCATTCATTTGCCATGAAATTCCTATGTTGTCATACATGATCTTATTAAAAAAATATAGATTTTGACAATGGAATCTATTCTAAATCAAATAATTCTGATCAATAATAGTGATAATTGAACTTTATTGATCTCACATTTGAGAAATTCCCCTCTGCATTTAATCCATTCCCTTGGGAGCAGTGTGGGGTTAAGAGTCTTGCTCAGGGAGCCAGAGTGGAGACTGTGGGGATCAAACCGGGTACCTGCAACCTTCTCAGAGCACAAGCGCACTGCTCTGACCTCTAGGCCAACACTACACAATTATATTTACATGCATTTAATTCAGGCAGTAAAAATGAGGTGCTAGCACTCTTGCATTGGTATTTAGTTCAGCTTCCTTTTGACTAAACCTTTGTCCAAATTAAACATATTCCTCTCAGCTGCATCTTTTTTTTTTTCTTGCTATTTGATGACATTACTCAATTTACATTTGACTGCTTCACTGTTCTAAAGTGCTTTGAGTAATATGTGTTTGAATTTTTATAAGAGTTTATATGTTTAAATTTCACAGACTGGCAAGTGATCCAGGTTGTACCCCTCAGCGGCGTAGGAAGCGGGGGGGACGGGGGTAATATAAAAGTCAGGTGGATATGTCCCCCCCAAAAAATTGTACCGCAAAATATTAGATTTTGACATTTTTTAACTAGCGTGCTTTTATTTTGAAGGCGCAGCATAGCGTTACGTCACGTCACTGTACTCCCCCTCCCCTCTCTGAACTGCTGAGTGTTTGAGCACTCAGAAGGGAGGGAAACAGGCGACACAGAAGTCAGAAACTAGTGAATGAGGTAAAATGGTCTGTCGGGAATGCTGCTATATTGCCTATTTATAACGTGTTGTTGTCAGTTCACTTTCATATATAGAAACTGAATCTTTTTGGTTTAGTCATCTTAGTCTTGTACGGAAGAGGATTAGGGCCACTGAAAAAAAAAAAAAAGTTAACTGATTTTTAATTTTTTTCCCCAGTTTATAACATTCTCAGAATTCTGACTTTTTTTTCTCAAATTTCTGACTTTAATCTCAGAATTCTGTCTTTAACCTCAGAATTCTGACTTTTTTCTCAGAATTCTGACTTTAATCTCACAATTCTGACTTTTTTCTCAGAATTCTGACAGATAAACATGTTAGCATCAAGCCATAGCCATGTCTGTTTTAGAGACTAGCTCTCTCGTTTTAATGACCTTCTGCTTCTCCATTAATGAGGGGACCCCTCGAGCACGTAAAAAGTTGCCTAATTCTGTCATTTTCCACCAATGTGTCACTGGCCCTCTCAAAGAACTCACATCTTTGTCAGTGAAGCTGAAGTGCTCCCACATCTCTTCCTTCATGGTGCCCATCTACATTAAAATCCAAAATTCTGAGATTAAAGTCAGAATTCTGAGAAAAAAAGTCAGAATTCTCATATTAAACTGAAATAAAATTTAAAAATCACTTAACTTTTTTTTTCAGTGCCCTAATCCTCTTCCGTAGTCTTGGGACAGTGCACCGCCGGTATGGGGGGTCTGAGCGGCTCCGACAGAAATAATATTGCAAGGCAGCATGGTAATCTGGATGAACTGACTGCACTGATGAAGTTTTCAGGTGGACTTTCCCACTTAAAAACATATTAAAACTACTTTATTCCCACTGATCACAGCAAATATAGCTGCAAGGCAAAGAAAGGATAGAGCAGGGAGCCTGAAAACCTTAAACCACTGATCACTTGCATGCAAACCATGTAGCAGTGTGAAAGAGGGTTCAGCTTAATGAACAATATCTGTACAGATAAAAGATCTTCTCTGTTGTTGTCAAATATAAGTCATCTCATGATGATCAGTATAAATGGGCCTCCTGTTAATCTTGAACCTAGAAAGTATGTGACAACATGGTTAAGAAAACCACCGCTCTGCAACAGAAACAAGAAGACAATTGAAACATAAGGAGCCTCAAAACAAACATGTCTGGAACATTTTATAGACACAGTTTTAACCTGCATAGTACTTCTGTACTTACATGTAGTACTTGATACTTAAGCATGTTTTGTTGTACTTATAGATTCTACGTCTTTTCAATACAAAGCCGACTGTAGTACAGTTTGTTGTTCATTGATTCAAATGTAGGCAACAGAGAAATTAAGCAATGTTAAATATGCTTAGAAAAAAAAAAAGGTCGATTACATTGCACTTACTGGCGTGCTTATTTCTACGCACAGTATACCCACTACAATAATGGAGACTACACCACTGGGTGTACCCCGCACAAGCACCTCCCGACCCCACTAAGGGACAGGGTGTACAGAAAATGGAAGGATAGATGGATTTCTACCAAAGGTTTAGAATGCGTTTTTGAACCAGATGCTTCAAAGCGCCCTGTCCATAATTCTTCAACACACTGTCAGCTCCCTCTGTCAGTCAACCTATATAAATTAATTTTTGACCATTATTGCAAGTTTGACAAAATAAAACATATCAAACTTTGCACTTGTGTGGCCTACTGAATTGTTTTTAATCCAACTGAAATATTTGATTTTCTAGTGCATATGCGGACACAAAATATGCCAAGCGCTGAAGCCCTTGAAAGACATCTCCCTTTGCTTAATAAAAGACTCCAGTCATTTTGTTTGGTGATATGCTCACATTTTATGAACAAATGCATTATGTAAATTTTAAATGCATTATTTTTGCAAGACACATTTATAAAGGAATAAAGTAAAAGATTAAATAGCCTTTTTTTAAGTAGCGTACTTAAGATATGTTTCTGTTGAATATTTACGAATCTCAGATTTCCGACATGTGTCCCCCCCAATTGTAAACATATTCCTATGCCCTTGGTACCCCTTAACCTCCAGACTGACTGCCACCGATAGACTCTAGCTCACTGTGACAAGGATTCTGTCGGTCAAAGTAAAACTTTCAAGCTTTCCTTAGCAGGGAGCTGGAATTACCTATTTCTGTTGAAACAGTTTAGTCACTGCATGATGTGTTGGAGCAGGTTTGCATCCATAATAAGTAAAAAAGGAGAGACATTTTTAAAGCAAAGAAATGCCTTGTTGATGCCAGAGGTCAGAGGAGAATGGCCAGACTGGTTCGAGCTGATAGAAGGGCAACAGTGACTCAAATAACCACCCGTTACAACCAAGGTGGGCAGAAGAGCATCTCTGAACGCACAGTACGTCGAACTTTGAGGCAGATGGGCTACAGCAGCAGAAGACCACACCAGGTGCCACTCCTTTCAGCTAAGAACAGTAAACTGAGGCTACATTTTGCACAAGCTCATCGAAATTTGACAATAGAAGATTGGAAAAACGTTGCCTGGTCTGATGAGTCTCGATTTCTGCTGTGACATTCGGATGGTAGGGTCAGAATTTGGCATCTACAACATGAAAGCATGGATCTATCCTGCCTTATATCAACAGTTCAGGCTGGTGGTGGTGGTGTCATGGTGTGGGGAATATTTTCTTGGCACTCTTTGCATTGTTGCAACGCCACAGCCTACCTGAGTATTGTTGCTGACCATGTCCATCCCTTTATGACCACAATGTACCCAACTTCTGATGGCTACTTTCAGCAGGATAATGCGCCATGTCATAAAGCTGGAATCATCACAGACTGGTTTCTTGAACATGACAATGAGTTCAATGTACTCAAATGGCCTCCACAGTCACCAGATGTCAATCCAATAGAGCATCTTTGGGATGTGGTGGAACGGAAGACTCGCATCATGGATGTGCAGCTGAAAAATCTGCGGCAACTGTGTGATGCCATCATGTCAATATGGACCAAACTCCCTGAGGAATGCTTCCAGCACCATGTTGAATCTATGCCACGAAGAATTGAGGCAGTTCTGAAGGCAAAAGGGGGTCCAACCCGTTACTAGCATGGGGTACCTAATAAAGTGGCCGGTGAGTGTATGTTGCTGTGCTACAAGTGTGCAATACACACAACATGCAGAGGCTCTGATTCTTATTTTGTAGAGTTTTTCAACATACTCAAAAATACACAGGTCACAAGTTCGTTGCAAGGGAACATAGAGACACAGAATCATGCAAACACTTAAAGCCAATTTCAAACAACCAATTGACTTAACAGTTGTGCTTCAGACTGTGGGAGGAAGAAAGAGTACTCAGAGAGAACCCACACGTGCACTGGAAGAACGTCTAAACTCCAAGAAGAATGTGGTTTCAATCTAACCATGCAAGCCAGACTGTAATGTACACAGAGCGTAATTCAGTCTGGTAAACTGAAAAGTCTTTATTGGCTGTCCTAAAAGGCGCTAGATGATGCATCATCTAATTTGCTCACTTCATGTCATCCAGCTGAATCCCTCTAATGTTGACTGGTTGTCAATCAGAGATGGAAGTAAGTCCCATACATGCAAGTCTCAATTAAGTATTAAGTATCAGCACTCAAGTCTCAAACAAGTCCCAAATCATATGGAAGGCGCATCAAGCAAGTCAAGTCCAAGCATAGGTTTTAGTCAAGCAAGTGAAGTTAGTTATCATTGAATGTATAAAGTTGTACTTGGTAATAAAAGATTTCCTGATTCTGATTACTCATTGCATGCCTGCATAGATATTGAGGAGGCACATTAATTGGTTCTGTTGTTTAAGCTCATGGAGGCAAATTAATTGTTTGTTTTAAAAACGTCAGATTGAGATATGCAAAAGGCAAAATGCATAATGGTGTTTTTTCTTTCCATCGTCTCCTTAAATTAGGTTAAGTCTTAGTAACTTCCCACTTACTCTTTGTATTTGATAGCACTTGAGCTTGTCTTTCAACAATTTCAATGTCACAGTTCTAACTGATGCAAAGTTTCAAGTAAAGTCCATTGTCAAGAGTTTGTCTGTGTCGGGTTTATTTTGGCCTACCCACCTGCCCTGTTTTGGTTTATTTTGTGTTTTGTTTTTATTTAATTATTTGGGCATCTGGAATCCGCCCTTTAAATTGGGACTCTTCAATCATCGCAGCCTCAGTAGCTGATCTGATTACTCATTTCATTCACCTGCTGTTCCATCCCTGTGCTCTAATTATCAATCATATTATTCACCTGCTCCCTGTGATATAAATACTGCTCAGCCCAGCTATCAGGGCCAGATCATTATTCTTTGTTTATTAGTGTTATGTATTTCGTTTCAGTTCTTCATGTTGGTTTTTAAGTTACGTTATGTTCCTGGTTCATGTCCTGACTCTTGGAGGCCAGTGGATTGTGAGGGTTTAGTGTTTGACTCCTGTCTTATGATCGTGTCCCGGCTCTTTTCTGCTGAGCCCTCAGGGTTTTGGCTCGGCATGTGGTGGGAGCTCAGGTTCTCTACCTTCTCCGCGGAGCCCTCTAGTTTTGGCTCGGAGTGTGGGGGAGGTCAGTTTTAGTCCCTGTTATCCTGGTACCATGTCTAGTCTCTGTCCCTCCTAACCACTGGGCCCGCCTGTCACCATGTGAGAGTGTCTGCCTGAGCTCGCTGCTGGACTCATGGAACTCTGAACCTGCCTGAAGGCTCTGTGGATTCCTAGATTCCGGCCTTCTGACTTGGCTTGAATACTGGGTCCATCATTCCCATTTTTTGACAATGAAATATCACAAGTCAGAGTCCTGAGGGGGGCAGCAATGTGCCCAGAGCTATCGCTAACTTTTCTCATTCCAGATTTTGTTGTATCTTTTTGCTGTCAAGTAATCTTTGTAGCCAGGTCAGAGTGGCTTCCATCTTTACTGATCCTTCATGAGAATGATGCAGGGATTCGACTCCCTACTATGCATGGAAGATTGGTTGCCTGATATGCTGCAGGTTAGGAGCACTCACAAAAAATTAAGCAATGATTATCTAATAATTTATTTGCTAATAATGATGATAAACTGAACACAAGTGTATTGCCTTGGTAAGTCACAGGACTGAAGTCAATTCACAGGTCAGGAAGGGCAAGTCAAAGTCAAAGTCAAGTTTCTTAATTTTTATTAAGCAAGTCATAAGTCACAAATCTGCCGACTTCAGTCAGACACAAGTCAGGTCATTGGTTGGAGTCCCTCTATCTGCTGTCGATGCAGCGCAGAGATAGGATAGCTTGGAGGAAGAAACATGGGGATTTTAAGAGTTTTATAGAGACTTTTACAGAAACAAGTTATTAAATATAGGCTCTGTGTTTGCAGCTTGACACTCTATCTCTCCAGTTCTTTTCGCAAAAAGAGATCACTTGGGATAAAGTCTTTAAATAACACTTTATAACTCATATGTATTTAATAACCGGGAGACATGACAACAGATTCTGATAGAAATTGTAATCTTACTCAGATCATAGAAATTCCTTTGAATGTACCGAAGGCACCTGCTCACTTCCGGGCTCACCTCACAGGAAGTGGCCCAAATTAACAGTTAAAAAGGCATTTTATACATCTCCAGTCTGCCGCATCATCTTATTTTACATTATACATATTAGCAGATGATTAAACATCCATGGCTCCAGCCTTATCAAAATATTACACTTCGTTCTTAGCTGAAGGACACCGTTCGCATTCCATTTCCAAATGTTTGCATGTGCAGAATGAAGATTATAACTGTATATCCAAAAAGAGGAACTGTCTTAATTAGATTAAAACATCAGTTCTGACACGCAACTGTTGGGATCCAGAGGCTTGCCCACCAGACGGCGCCGAGGATCCCCTCCTGATTGTCTGTTCATCTGTTTGATTCTGGAGTGCCGGTTCCCTCTCTCCACCGATCAGTCTGAACCTCATCAGGTACCAATCGGAATCAAAACTCTGTCAAGACATCACTGCTACCTGGCTAACCAAACAATCCCTCTCTGCAGATTACTCTGTGAAACCAAGTCCCGGACCAGTACCAGAACCAGTGCAATCTTTTACTCTGTGTGTGTTGATCTAAATAAACTGTTAAACTTTTATTCTGTCTCCTGTGGAGTTCTGCATGTGGGTTAAATCACAGAGACCCATCATGACAGAACACTCCGGCCAACAACCTAACCCAGCAGATCACCTCCGGAGGATGTTTGAGGACCAAGCCACTCAGTTCCATGAACACAATTCAACCCTCCGTGAGTTAAACACCCGTTTGGAGTTTAAAAATTAAACTTTTCAGGAATTAGCAGGCTACGTGAGAAACGCTAACATGGCGCCAGCTCAACTTCCGGTTCCGGAGTCAACCCCGCCTCAAGGGTCAGTCTTGTCACTTCCGGTTTCAGTTCCGCTTCTAAGGTCAGAATCTGTTCCGTCACTTCCTGATTTCCGTCCCTCACTATTTTCTGGTGTATCTAGTGAATGTAAAAGTTTTCTTTGGCAGTGCAAATTGTTTTTCGAGCTCAATCCGTCCAGTTTCCCCGACGACGAGAGAAAAATAGTCTTTGTTCTCTCACTTTTATCCTGTAAAGCCTGTGAATGGAAAGAGACCCGTTTTCCTTCTGAATCAATTATCACCTGTACACTAGAAGAGTTTTTTAACGAATTCACTCTAGTTTTTGCCAGTAAATCTGTCGAGTCTCATGGTTTGTCAAACATAAAACAAGGAAATAGATCCGTCGAAGATTATTCAGAAGACTTCCGGGTCAGAGCCGCTGCTTTGGGTTGGAGTAACGCTATGCTAAAAGACATATACCTCAAATCATTAAATAAAGAAATTAGGGACAAACTAGCCACTATAGATAAATCTGCAACCCTGGAAGAGCTCATTTACACAGCCTTATATCACGATTACAGACTACGAGCAAGAGTCAAGCCCAGGTCTAGGAAACCAGTCCAGTCCAGTTCAGCCCAGTCCAGCTCAGTCCTGCCCAGCACAGCTCTGTACAGCCCTGTTCAGTCCGTCTCAGCCCAGTTCAGTCCAGTTCAGCCCAGTTAAGAGGAAGCTTCCGTTTCCGTACCCCTCTTCCCATCAACGCCAGGTCAGTCTCAGTCACCACCTATTTGATCGTCATTTAGCACCATCCATTAGGAAACTTAAAATCAGACCACAAGTCACAACCCAAACAACCCACTTGCACACCCGTTAGCCTTTTGCCACAGTCAGTCAGCGAACCTGTTAATTTAGCCACTAAGACCCCCCGACGTAAGAGACGACGTTGCCGTAAGCCCGCTCTGAGCCGTCTAGAGACCCCTGAACCGGCTCTGAGCCGTCTAGAGACCCCTGAGCCAGTTCTTAGCCGTCTAAAGACCCTGGAGCCAGCTCTGAGCCGTTTTCAGTTAGTTCTGTCCCGTCTAGAGACCCCTGAGTTCATGATGTGGAGCCACAGTCGGTGGTCTCCTCTGTTCCTGATGTGGAGCCACAGTTGGTGGTCTCCTCTGTTCCTGATGTGGAGCCACAGTCGGTGGTATCCTCGGTTCCTGATGTGGAACCACAGTCGGTGGTCTCCTCTGTTCCAGATCCGAAGCCGCAATCAGCGGGCTCCTCTGTTCCTGACCCGGAGCCGCAATCGGCGGGCTCCTCTGTTCCTGACCCCTGAGCCGCAATCGGCGGGCTCCTCTGTTCCTGATCCTGAACAGCAGTCGGCGGCCCCCTCAGAGCCAGCTCCTGAACCGCAGTCGGCAGTCACCTCTGAGCCAGCTCCTGAACCGCAGTCGGCGGTCACCTCTGAGCCTGCTCCTGAACCGCAGTCGGCGGTCACCTCTGAGCCTGCTCCTGAGCCGCAATCTGCGGCCCCCCATGAGCCTGTTACTTAGCCACAGTCGGCGGCCTTCTCAGAGTCTGTTCCTGAGCCGCAGTCGGCGGCCACCTCTGGGCCTGTTTCTGAGTCGCAGTCGGTGATCCCTCCTGCTTCAGTTCCAGAGCCGCAGTCCGCAGCCCCCTCTGAGACTGTTGCTGATCCGCTGAAGTGGGGACGGCGTTCCCCTTGGGGCTTCCTGTTGAAACTGGGGTGTCGTCCTCCTCCTAAGGTCCTGCAACGGCGGCTGAGACGTCGTCCTCCCCCAAAGAGTCAGCAGAAACGGAGATGTCATCCATCTTTAACCATCCTACGTCACCTGACCCACGGCCGGCCTCCTGAACATCTGATTCGCCTCCGGTCCTGCGGCCGGCCTCCAGAACCTCTGCCATGCCTCCGGCCCAGCAGCGGGCCCCCTGAAACGCAACTTCGTTTCCGGCCCCGCAGTCAGCCTCAAGAGCGTCAGCCTCGCCTCCGGTCCCGCGGCCGTCCTCCAGAACATCTGCTTCGCCTTCGGCCCCACGGCCGGCCTCCAGAGCGTCTGCCTCGCTGCCGATCCTACGGCCGGCCACCTGAGACTCTGCCTCGCTGCCGGTCCCTCGGCCGGCCACCTGAGACTCTGCCTCGCTGCCGGTCCCTCGGCCGGCCACCTGAGACCCTGCCTCGCTGCCTGTCCCACGGCCGGCCACCTGAGACTCTACTTTATAAACTCTCAGAGACTTTTGTTGTTTTCGTCCACCTTAAGTGGATCGTTTTTTTGTTCGGGACTCAGTTTTTGTTTTTTGCCCTCCTTGCCTGGTTCCCCCTCCGCCCATCCTGGGTGGGTTGTTTTTTGTTTTGGACTCTGTTTTTGTTGTTTCTTGCCCTCCTTGCCTAGTGCCCCCTCCGCCCGCCCTGGGTGGGTTGTTTTTTGTTTGTTGTTTTTTCACTGTTTTTTCACTGACTGTTCTGAGGGCGTCTGGAATCCGCCCTTGAGGGGGGGGCTCTGTTGGGATCCAGAGGCTTGCCCACCAGAGGGCGCCTAGGATCCCCTCCTGATTGTCTGTTCATCTGTTTGGTTCTGGAGTGCTGTCCACCTTTCTCCAGCAGAGAGCGCCCTGGGTCTCCTGAGCGGAAGCCACCTGCACACCTGAGGCTGATTCATCTACTTAGGAGACCAACTATTTAAGCAGTGGCTTGACTTCTCTTCGGCGCCGGAGTGTTGACCAGTTTTGGAAAACCTGATCGAAGTCTGCAGCTCTGGAGGAGCTCATGTTTGGAAACCTGCCTGCCTGCCCAGAGAAGCCAAACCTGAAGATCCTCAGTCTGAATCTCCCAGTTAGTTCTCAGGAGAGAACTAGGAGAATAACTCAAGGTCTGAACCTCGCTAGCCTGAAGCTAAGCTCTGCCGTTACTGAGCTCTCTGCTGAATCCACAGTCTCTGGACCCAACTGGTTCCCTCTCTCCACCGATCAGTCTGAACCTCATCAGGTACCAATCAGAATCAAAACTCTGTCAAGACATCACTGCTACCTGGCTAACCAAACAATCCCTCTCTGCAGATTACTCTGTGAAACCAAGTCCCGGACCAGTACCAGAACCAGTGCAATCTTTCACTCTGTGTGTGTTGATCTAAATAAACTGTTAAACTTTTATTCTGTCTCCTGTGGTGTTCTGCATGTGGGTTAAATCACAGAGACCCATCATGACAGCAACAGGCAGCCAATACCAAGGTGTGATAAACTCACACATCTTCAATGATAATTATCCTAACAATTCCCCCTGAAAAGGTGACGTTTTCAATGTCACCTTTAAAGTAAAGAAAATACATATAATTCAGTGATTTGGTTGAACACTCCATACAAATTGGTGGCATAAATATGTATTTAGTTGTTTGCTATCTAAATAACAAACAAACAAAAAAACACAAAGAAGAAAACAGCAGTGCAAGACACACAGACCGGAGGAGCAGAAGGGGAGAGAATTAAGCTTTATGATGAAAATTCAATTATTTTATTTGAGATAACACTGTCGGTTAAAGATTATCTTCATCATTCAATTTTTGCAATCTAGGGTGGGATTATCAGCAGCTTTGCAAAAACACATTTCATTTGCAATTTGGATTTGAAGTGGAAAGGTTTACTCTCTCTGTTGCAGCACAGGCAGCCTGCTGTGCATCATGACAGCAGACAGTGGGAGAGGGAGGCCGGCTTAAGATCCACTTACTCAAGTCGCCAAAGCCTCCATTAACACAGAAAGAAAAGTCACTAAATTTGACACTAGGAGCTTTTTTGAAATAAAGGAGCCAGAGGGGTCTGACAAGGGGCTAAATTTAGTGACCAAAGTAATAAGTTGGCAACACTGCTGCTGTTTAGCCCAGCTAGATCTGACTGGACCAATCACAGCGCAGGAGGTGGGACTTTACGATGCTTGACTCTGAGTGCCAAAATTACCCATAATGCCACTATATGAATTTCTGCAATGAAAATTAGGAATGCACTTGAGAGCATACCTTATATCATCTATCATCATATATCAAAGCTGCAGCAATCGTTCACTGGACAGTTTCTTTAAAAGCTTGAAGTGTTTCCCAGACTATAAAATTACAAAACAGAGCACCTCTCTAGGAGTTTTTGATGCTGTTAGTCCCACCTTTGAAATCAACCTCTACCAGAGTGATATGGCGTATCAAGTCTTGCTAGCGTGGCTAGTTTCAACCCCGGGTCTATTTGCTGTGACGCAAGTTCTATTAACTTCTATAAAGATTATAAAAAGGTTGCAGCCCTCCGTGATGTTTTCTTGTCATCTCTCAGAAATGTTGATCTTACAAGTCTTTATTTGTCATTATTGCTCAATAATGACAAATAAACAGCTCAAAACAATATAGGACAAAAATAAACAAAACAGTATAGCTAACCTGTGCAATAAAAAAACATACATATTATATTAAAGTTATGAAAGGACTGAGAAGTTATAGAAGAAAAATATGTGTACAAAATAATCAGTATTGCAATTACACTGGTCTTCTGTAGCAGATACTGCAATGTCTATTTATATTAACAGTCACAGATATTTTTTGTCAGATAGAGTTGGATTTGATCTGACTTGATACATACAGCTATAATCGTCCAAAGCTCACATCTCCCTCCTGCTGATCTGTTTAGCCTAAATAGTCTGCGAAGGGTTAGGTTAATTTGTGCATGTTAACTTTCTGTTTCGATAAAAATCATTTATGATTTTGGCTCATAGCAAATTCTGTGGGCTTCATGCTTGTAAGCTGTATCATGCAGAAAAGGTATTTTTGTTGCCCCATTAATACAACTTTGATATGGATATCGTTAGATGAAATTGTTATGTAAGCCAATACCCTTATCTTATGTTTCAGCTGCTATCTTATCAGGTCTCCCTCAACTAACAGCTCACACACAAAGCAGATCACATGCATTCGCAGATAGGAAGGCAACCTTGTTACAAAGTGTGAAAAATACATTGAAAGGAAGGAAATTATGTTGAAGGCCTAAAATACAGTTTTGCCAACCATTAAAATAAGTTGGACATTATTTTAATCATTAGCTGCACAAACCATTGTGCTGTTTCTAAAAGCAGCAGCAGCTGACATAAAATCTATGACTGTGTGGGAGCAGAAGTTGATTAGAGTTGAGTTTTGTCATAGATTCTGATACTAATCATTTAACAGTCCCTTGTTCTGATACTCGAGATCAGATTAAGACATTCCAAATAGCTACCTACCACAAAATTTCCTCTTTTCCCATCTGTCAACCAGAACTGACGTCTGATTTTTGTTTGGTTTTAATCCTAACACTTTATCTGAACCTCTGAAAGGATCGTTCCAAAGTAAGCGAAGATCATTCTCTCTGTGTTGCACTTAAAGTACATATGGAACATGAGGAAGAGTTGAAAAACGATAAACCATAGTGGCAGAATATACCCCACATACTTTGAATCTGACATCAACAGATTAAAGCAGAGGATAAATTGAGAAAACAACGGAAATGGCTAGACTGCAGGGGTAAGGATGCAATATAGCAATAAAGAACAATGTCTAAAATCTGCCAACACTCCAGGTGAAGGCGGTGCAAACATACCCTTGAGAAAATCTAGTACATTTTAGCAGAAAGTAAAAGCTTTAAGCAGCCCAATGGCAAAAACAAGTGGTTCAAAAAGTACACAGAAATATCCAGACTGGGTCGAACACTGAATGAGAAGAACAGAAATATTATTCTCAATGTCTTTTAATAAATGTTATAAACAGAAATATGAGGGGGGTACTCCAGCTTCACATTGAGTCAGTTTAGAGGTCAATTTGTGCAATAAAAGAAAGATGGTTGGGCTGAGAGTTAAATTAAATAAAAAAACCTGATGACATTACGTTTTTATAAGAGAGGCCAGAAGTTCGAGGGATTATTAGAGAGAAATGACAATTTTTGAAAATGCTTCGAAAAATCAGTGTGAGGGCACTTCTATTATTGCCAATCTGATTGTGCAGGTGCCCACTGCTGAGTGGGTTCCTGAAGAATGGAGCCAACAAATTGGTTGACCGATGTGGGAGATGCATATAAAAGTTGAAAACACACACTGATTCTCATCCCTTTTCTCTACATGTCCAAACCAGCCACAATGTTGCACCTTGCATGTTCTGAAATTCTGTGTACGGTTAAAGTGAGGAGGTTGTAGGAGTGAATCACCTTTTATGTTGCATTATGGTTTTCTGCTGTTTATTTAGTCAGGGAGGTAAGCTGTTGTCATTTGGTTTATTTGATTTATTTTTATTAGGGAAGTGTTGTTTCTCAAGACAGTTTCTTTAGTTTGTTGTTTTCAGCCTTGGTTCACTCTGAAGCATATGCATTCCCTCATCTGTAAGCAGAAAATGTGTTAATCTAATTAATCAACAGTATTCCTGTTGGAACTTATCCTGGTTGTGGTTTCTTGAGATATGTTGAGCACTGGGATCATACAGTATGTTGTCATCTGAGCTTTTCTCCTTGACAGTGTGGTGTTATAAAGTTTTGGGTCATATTGAGCTGGAAGAGTTACTCAAAACATTTCATTTATTTAAAGTAACACCAACCTTTTTTGGCAAAGAGATCACATAAACACGATGATCTACTGTGAATTGTTTATATTATTAGTTTCTAATTATTTAAAGGGGACATATAAGGGTATTCAATTGTGGGCTACATGAAGTGGAACTTCAAGGATTTGCTTTAAATTTCTCATTGTTGGCTGCTCCACTAATCAGAGGCGATTATTTCCCCATTTACACTACCCCTCTGAAACCGATCGATGCCGAGTTTGGACCGGGCTTAGATCAGTTAACCATACCTAGCTTGGTTCTTATGACCATTTAAAAATCACGCTGGCAAAGTTCCTTGCCTCATATCACTGGTCCATGATACCACAACTCTCAAGGCAGGAATTATGCAAAAAAAAAAAGGGTGGCACCTATAACATTTTACCCTCATTAGTTAATTTGAGGTCAGATCGAAAGGTGGCATTAAACATTTCTGGAGAAGACCAATCACAGTAGTAGTAGAAATCTCTATAATCGTTTTTTGGAATGTACAGTTATAGGCATGCTGTAGTGAATGTGACAACACTAGTTTTGACAGGAAAGTCACATGCAATAAAAGCCTAAAGCACAAGGAAGTGACTTTTGGCCTCATGTGAAGCTACAGTGCCCTGAGGCCGGAACACCAATATTGTAGCTAGGTTTCCTTTTTTCAAAGCATTTCAGAGTTAAGGGCCACCAGACATAAATAAGTAACTGCACACAGGGCAAGGTAACAAACATTTCTTGTTGCTAAAACATGACAGCATGGAGAGATACTTATTTACTCACTGTTCTGTTACCCTCTGAGGCAACATTTATAAATCATTCCAGGCTACTAAAAGATTGGACTACAAGATGGATGATATGTGTTTTTGTTTAAACAGCTTAAAAACACAAAAATGAACAAGAAAGAAATTGTAAAATAATATAAAAAGCATTTACTATGCCACCCAAAATGTTCTTAGGAGTAAGGAAATTGGGGACTTTTTAGAAAGCTCTCTCAGCAAGTTATTGATGAAGTATGTCAGACCATCAAATGTTCAGAAAAATGTTTTTAACTGTTGGAATCTTTCATAATTGCACCCTGGCTCAGAATGTATTTCTATTTCCACATTAATCTTCTATGCTAGACATAACTTTTCTAAAAGAGAAAGCATCTTGACAAATATCAGTAGAGCTAATCATTCCAAACAGCCATGCAAGAAGATTTGCTCACTCTGATATTATTTGATTTGTCTCCATGACCACCGATCACTTCTGGACATCCCAGCTAATCATCTTTTTCTTTCATCCTTGCGGTTGCACAGCAAACAGCAGTTTGTAATGGCTATCTAAACAGACAGAGGCATATTATGAAAGCAAAACAGCATCTGAGCACACACCATAAACCACAAAATGAATTCATAAGCCTTGATATTAAATGAGTGTTAACTTTCATGAGTCAGGGGGGTGCACCATATTTCAAAATAGGGTTGAAAGGTGCACTGCATGCAGTGCTCTTGATTTTGGTCTGATAAATCCTGCTGACTTTGTTCCCCTTGGGTTCATTGAATTGATGCTTGCCATTTAAGAATTAACACGTCAGGCAGTGTCAATGAGAGTGTCGCTGGTTATTTTAATGAGTAGTTAGGGAGATTGTAAGGAACACAACACATTTAGGGAAGACCACCATGGTGCAAGGGGTTACTTTTGCTGAACACTTTAAAAGCCCCTGTCACACCTTCACTATTTAGACCGGAGTATGCCTGAAATATGAAAAATCTTTCAAAAAAATTGGCATACATTGGATAGGTTATGGGTGCATTTTTTATAAGTTATGAGCACGCCGGGTACTCCTCTTGAGGGGAGCAGCTTTAACTGATGCTTTGTAACGCATTATTTCATGGGCATTATGCTGCCGTCCATTATGCATAAGTTAGGCTGTCGTTGGACATAAGTTTGGGACTTGTTATGAAAACGCTATGTATACACCCAAAATTGAAAAATACATAGAAAGTTCAGCCTATGCCAGGGTTTTAGGAGATTCTGGGATGTCGGACATACGCTGTCTAAATCGGCAAGGTATGAAATAAACCAGGTTTAGGAATAAAGTGTACAGCTCACATTCTTATACCAAAAATAACCATAAAAAAATGATCTGGTAGTTAAAGTTACTCAGGGTGGGTAGAGTCACCAAAATTTATACAAATAAGAGTAGCAATATTCTCACAAGACTACTAAGTACATCCAAAGAGGGTGCCAAAACAAATTAAGCAATTTCTTGGGTCAAAATGCACACAGTGTGGCTTTTTAACAAAAGTAAGTGTTTTAAAAAGTGTTCAAATGTATCCTGCTATTAGTAAGGTTAAACAGTACAGAAAGAAAAAAAAATCTCAGTAATGCATTGTGACACAGTGACCATCAGGGAACTGGTGAAAAATCTTGACCACAGTATCATTAAAAAAACTGGAGTACTCAAATCTTTTAAAGACTAAAAAGATCTGGGAAACTGCTAAGCAGTCAGCTGGTCATATGAGAGCTGCTGTCAAGTCTTAGCTAGGTTCTACAAATCACACCAATCTCCTCATGACTTTTATTTTCTGGACCATGAAATACAGATTAAGACTAAACATTGTACGCAGTTTAACTAAAGAATCTAGAAGTGGCTTATTCTAAAAGCCTGTAGCACCAAACATCTGGAAAAGAGCATTATTTTCTGTTTGGCAGAAGAGCAGAATAATCTGTTTTTGTTTTACAGATGGAGCTTTTTTTCTGTTATGGTTGTTGTCTTTTAGATGGATTAATCAGTAAAATGGAAAATACCAGGCATTTTTTACCCTAAAGTTTTGGTAAGCTGTCAGAAAGCAGATTTAAGTTTTGTATATCAGAGTCCAAACTAAATTTCAAAGAAACAGAAGAAAAAGAAATATGAACTTGTTTTTTTCTACAGTCATTTCATTTTCATCAGAAACACCTAGCTTTCATAACAGGATGCAAACCTGTCAGCAACCACTTTAAGTATGATGGCATAGTCGATCACCTCAAAATCCAGTCCGTCCCCGCTGCTGCCATTTCTCTACCTTTTTTAAGTGGTCTTGTTACGGCCCCTGGCCTTATAAGACTGTGCAGGCCTTTTCTTATGCAGGTTCAGCTCTGACAGAACTCCCTTGGTGGCTGCCTGAGGACTGCAGTGACATGATTGGAGCAGCAGAAGCGTGTCAAGCCAATCAGAGTGCTGATGAGGCCCACCTGCACCTTATAAAAGGCTCTTGAGAAGCTTTCAGTTTGGGGACAGCTATTTGGAGGGTTTTGTTAAGCTGTTCCCCCATCTTGTTTTGCATCTGTTTTGGGATGAAAGAGCTCTTTACCTTGGCTTTGTATGTACTTTGCTTAGTCTGCTTTAGGTGGACTTGTTCAAGCTAGTTGCTTGTGTTTGGGAGGTTTGGTGCTCCCTTTGTCTTTTCATTTGGTTTGTTTTTGTGTTAAAACTTAGTCTGACTGTTTTTGGGCAGTTTGTAATTTTATTTACTCTCAGCCAATCTTGAATTTGTTTGCCCTTACCTTTTTTGTTGTTTTGTTTTAACTGAGTTAAGCTATATTGTGTTTTGGGGCTGTTTAACCATCTTTTTTGTAATAAATAATTTTAAACTTCCCCTGAACTACTCCAGACATTATTTATGTTGCTTCTCCAAGACCCCTAGACCTTGGGGGGGCGTAACATAATTGGGGGCTTGTCCGGGATCCTCTTAGGATCCCTTTTTCCAGATTTAAGGGGGACATTTTTGAGTTGGCTGTATCCAGGAACCATGTCAGTTCCATTCAGTCTGGAGCGCTTTTTAGCCGACCCTTCTCTTGAGCTTATAGATAGCTGCCGCAAGTGTGAATTGCTGCAAATTGTGGAGCATTTTAAGTTGCAGGTCCCAAAACAGGTCCTTAAAGGGGACCTAAAGGCTCTTATAGTGGATAGGTTGGTGGGGATTGGTGTGATTAAAGGGCCTGATCTCCCTGAGGCTGCTGCAGTGCCAAGCCAACAGGCCTTGTTTGAGAAGGATCTCAAAGATGTTCCTAGTGTGGAGGCAGCAGTGAGTGACTGGGGAAAGACACCTCGTACACTTCCTCGCTATGATCCACAGTCTTCTGTGAGCTCAGAAGGACGAGATGGAGCGCGTTTGAAGGTGAGGTTGGCACGTCTCCAGATGGAGGCAGAGGAAAAAGCCCAGGACAGGAGAGCTCAAATGGAGCTAGAGATCAGGAGGCTGGAAATAGAGGCTGATAAGGCTATACAGCTGCGCAAGCTTGAGCTGGAGGCCCAGAATCGAGCCCCCCCCGCCTCTGTCACACCAGGTTCCACCTCCATGTCTGCAATGCCATTCGATATTAGTAAGTGTATTTCGTTAGTACCTGTTTTCAGAGAATCTGAGGTTGACTCATACTTTGCAGCATTTGAGCGCGTTGCTGGTGCTTTACAATGGCCTAGGGAAACCTGGCCTCTTTTGTTACAGTGTAAGTTTTCTGGTAAAGCTCAAGAGGTGTTGGCAGCGCTTCCTTTAAAGGATAGTTTAGATTATGATCTGGTTAAAGCTGCTGTCTTACAAGCTTATGAGTTGGTTCCAGAAGCATATAGACAAAGGTTTCGACAGCAAAAGAAAACTGCTGAACAAACCTATGTTGAGTTTGCTAGAGAGAAGGGTGTTCTCTTTGATAAGTGGTGTGCTGCTTCCAAAGTCAACAATTATGATGCTTTACGTGAGCTAATATTGTTGGAAGACTTTAAGAAGTGTATTCCAGACCGTGTGGTGTTGTATTTAAACGAACAGAAAGTGAACACTCTAGCCTCTGCAGCTGTCCTTGCAGATGAGTATGTGCTTACTCATAAGTCAGCTTTCATTCTTAATGAAAAGTCACGTGTTAATGCTGTGCCACATACCCGGATGGCTACAGCCACAGTTCCAAAAGAAAGCAGGGAATGTTTCTATTGTCACAAACCTGGACATGTCATCGCTGATTGTTTAGCTTTAAAACGCAAAACGCAGCAAAATTCCCAACAGACTAAAGGTGTTGGTTTTGTTAAAAAGGAACCCCGCAATAAGAGCACTGGTTGTGGTGACAAATTACCTGATCCCTGTTTTGAACCTTTCATTTTTGATGGCTTAATCTCACTGACAGCTGATGCCTCTGATTTGAAGCCAGTACGCATCCTGAGAGACACTGGGGGCTCCCAGTCAGTCATTCTCTCAAATGTTTTACCTTTTTCACATGAGAGTGCATGTGGATACAACTCTGTTCTGAGGGGGATAGAGATGGGCTACGCTCCAAGACCAGTCCACTGGGTTTATATAAAGTCAAAACTTATCACAGGATTTTTCCCTGTTGCTGTCAGCCCAGACTTACCCATAGATGGTGTGGCTATACTAATGGGGAATGACATTGCTGGAGGTCTGGTACTTCCCACTTTAGAGGTATTAGATAATCCTTTAAACCAGACAACCCAAGAAACTTCAGACCCTGGGCTGTACCCAGCCTGTGTGGTCACCCGTGCACAGGCACTCAAAGCCCCTGATATTGCCATTTCTGACTCTATTTTGATGTCTCCACTTTCTAGTGAGGAGGAGGCAACAACCAAAAGTGACAGTATTCCGTTAATTCCGGATGTGGTGGTGGTGGAGGAGCCTGGTCCACTTTGGGAGAAAGCATCCATCCCTCTCACCAGACAACATTTGCAATCTGCTCAACAAGCTGATGAAACATTACAAAGATGTTTCAAGAATGTGGTAAGTGCTGAACTAGCCAATAAAGAGAAACAAGCTTATGTTGTGGAAAATGGTGTTTTAATGCGTCAATGGTCTTCATCAGGTGCAGGGAGCTCAGACTGGTGTAAAGTGAAACAGATTGTTATACCAACCACATATAGACAGAAAGTTCTGTCTATGGCTCATGAAAGCCAGTGGTCTGGTCACTTAGGTGTTACCAAGACATACCAACTTCTACTAAAGCACTTTTTCTGGCCTGGTATGAAACGTGATGTTTCAAAGTTCTGTCGTAGTTGTCATGTGTGCCAAATTGCTGGAAAGCCAAATCAGGTAATACCACCTGCTCCGTTGTGCCCTATTCCGGTCATAGACCAACCATTTGACCATGTTATAGTAGACTGTGTTGGACCTCTACCCAGAACAAAGGGTGGAAATCAATATTTGCTCACAATAATGTGTGCTGCAACACGATTCCCTGAAGCCATCCCTTTGAGTAAAATTACAGCCAAATCTGTGGTTAAAGCTCTGACAAAGTTCTTCTCTGTGTTTGGGTTACCTAAAACTTTACAAACGGATCAGGGAACAAACTTCCAATCAAAATTGTTCAAACAGGTAGCTAAAACTCTAAACATTAAGCATGTGGTTTCATCTGCTTACCACCCAGAATCCCAAGGCGCTCTGGAACGGTGGCATCAGACCTTAAAGTCAATGCTACGCAAGTACTGCTTGGAAACTGAAAAAAGTTGGGATGAGGGGGTCCCTTTTGTATTGTTTGCTGCTAGGGAAGCTGTCCAGGAATCCCTTGGTTTCAGTCCAGCAGAACTAGTGTTTGGTCACACACCTCGTGGCCCTTTAAGAGCTTTGAAAGAAACCTTCCTGGTTCCTGCAGAAGGTTCTAAAAAAAGTGTGACCAGGTACGTGCAAGCTTTTCGTGAGCGCCTGCGTCAAGCTAATGCTCTAGCTAAAAAGCATCTAGTTGAATCCCAGAGAAAAATGAAGCATAACTATGATAAAACATCTGTCAAAAGAGTTTTTAAAGTAGGAGATCAGGTTGTTGCACTCCTACCAGTTTCTGGCTCGGCCTTGTCTGCCAAATTTCATGGCCCTTATGAAATCCTAGAGAAAGTAGGGGAGAATGATTATGTTATTGGTACCCCTAATCGGCGGCGCACAAGTCGTGTCTGCCATGTGAACATGCTTAAGTTGTACAACTCTCGATCTGCATCAGAATCTAATGAAGTGTGTGCTCAAGTTGCGGTCACTACTTCACTAGCAGTAGAGGAACTGAATAATGCTGATGGCTTAAGAATGAATTATCCCATCTATTCTAGTCCTCGCCTTACGAACACAGAGATGCTAAAATCTCTGCAGAGCCATCTCGACCACTTATCCTCTGAGCAACAAAAGGATGTAATGGACCTCATTGGTAAACATACGTGTTTATTTAATGATGTACCAACAACGTACAACAGTTCTTGAACATGACATAGACGTTCAAAATGCTAGACCCATCAAACAGCATCCGTACCGTGCTAATCCCATAAAACGTTCTCTAATGAAACAGGAGACTGCATACCTGTTGGAACATGGTTTAGCCAAACCTAGTCAAAGTCCCTGGAGCTCGCCGTGTTTGTTAGAAACCAAGTCCGATGGTTCACCACGCTTTATCACAGACTATCGTAAGGTCAATTCTGTCACTGTACCTGATGCTTACCCTCTCCCCAGGATTGAAGACTGTGTGGACAATATTGGAACTGCAAAATATGTCACTAAGTTGGACCTTCTCAAGGGCTATTGGCAAGTCCCCTTAACTCAAAGGGCTTCCGACATTTCCGCTTTTGTGACCCCAGATAACTTTTTGCAGTATAACGTTATGGCTTTTGGTATGTGTAATGCTCCAGCTACTTTTCAGAGGCTGATAAATACAGTATTGCATGGAATCTCCAACTGCAGCGCTTACTTAGACGATCTTGTGGTTTATACTGAAACCTGGCAGGAACATTTGCAAACACTGTATAAGGTATTTCACAGGTTGGCCCAAGCTTCCTTGAGCCTTAACCTTGCAAAATGTGAATTTGGCAAGGCCACTGTGACATACTTGGGCAGAGAGGTGGGACAAGGTCAAGTTCGTCCCCTCAATGCCAAAGTTGTGGCGATTAATGATTATCCCACACCCAAAACACGTCGTGAGCTGCGACGATTTCTGGGCATGGTTGGCTACTACCGTAACTTTTGCCGAAATTTCTCCTCAGTAGTTCAACCATTAACCAATCTACTTAGCCCAAAGACTGACTTTGTTTGGTCACATGAATGCCAGAATGCTTTTGAAAGTGCTAAGAGTATTCTTTGCCACACACCAGTACTAGCTGCACCTGATTTGACCAGACCTTTCAAGCTGGAAGTGGATGCCAGCGCTGTTGGGGCTGGTGCAGTACTCTTACAGGACGATTTGCAGGGTTTAAATCATCCTGTTTCCTATTTCTCTCGCAAGTTTAACAAACATCAGCTAAACTATTCCACCATTGAAAAGGAAACCTTGGCTCTGTTGTTGGCTCTTCAGCACTTCCATGTTTATCTTGGTTCCAGTAGTTTACCGATTGATGTATTCACTGATCATAATCCACTAGTATTTCTTTCACGCATGTACAACCACAATCAGCGTCTTATGCGTTGGGCAATACTTTTACAAGAATACAATCTGAACATTCGACATAAGAAAGGAACAGAAAATGTTCTTGCAGATGGCCTTTCCAGGATGTGAGTATGCTTTTTTTTTTTTGTGTTTTTTTTGGGGGGGGGATTTTTTTTTTTTTTTTGACAAAATGTATACAAAACTTGGTTTTGTAATTTAAGGGGGGGAGTGTTACGGCCCCTGGCCTTATAAGACTGTGCAGGCCTTTTCTTATGCAGGTTCAGCTCTGACAGAACTCCCTTGGTGGCTGCCTGAGGACTGCAGTGACATGATTGGAGCAGCAGAAGCGTGTCAAGCCAATCAGAGTGCTGATGAGGCCCACCTGCACCTTATAAAAGGCTCTTGAGAAGCTTTCAGTTTGGGGACAGCTATTTGGAGGGTTTTGTTAAGCTGTTCCCCCATCTTGTTTTGCATCTGTTTTGGGATGAAAGAGCTCTTTACCTTGGCTTTGTATGTACTTTGCTTAGTCTGCTTTAGGTGGACTTGTTCAAGCTAGTTGCTTGTGTTTGGGAGGTTTGGTGCTCCCTTTGTCTTTTCATTTGGTTTGTTTTTGTGTTAAAACTTAGTCTGACTGTTTTTGGGCAGTTTGTAATTTTATTTACTCTCAGCCAATCTTGAATTTGTTTGCCCTTACCTTTTTTGTTGTTTTGTTTTAACTGAGTTAAGCTATATTGTGTTTTGGGGCTGTTTAACCATCTTTTTTGTAATAAATAATTTTAAACTTCCCCTGAACTACTCCAGACATTATTTATGTTGCTTCTCCAAGACCCCTAGACCTTGGGGGGGCGTAACAGGTCTTCAATTTGCACCAGTCAGTTTTCAGCAACTGTCAATTAGCTGGGCTGATAAGGTAAGTCATTTTCTTCTCTATTTTATCCAGTTTCTTGTGATGCTATCTGTACCAAAGGATTTAGCAGCAGGTAGCACTTACTGTATATAGTCTCATTTTAACCTGTGTAGTTCCCACTGCAATCAAACTCCAGCTATCATTCATGGCCAGAACAGCCTGAGGTGATACTAAGATCTGGCCTACAGCACTAAGGCATGCTCAGTAATCTCTCATGTCAGACTGTAATGCACTCACAGAACCTGGAGTGATAGATGGCCATTGTTGCACACGCTTCTTCATTTGGTTTCAAGATCTTCTTCATCCTGTTACACTCATTCTTTCAATTCGCCCCTTTCTCATTTATTCCACATTGCTTCATTTGTCTTCAGTTTTCCTCCTATCATTCCTTGACATCATTCCTGTGCAGGTAACGATTGGACCAGTCTCACTGCAGCAAAGAGAACAAAAAGCTATGACAACACAAACACTGTGTCGACAGGTATTGTCTGATCCCAAACACTTCTTTAGAAGTAAAGCAGTGTGATAGGAAAGATTTTTCTAGAGACTTAATCAAATTCCCAATTTTGAGGAAGGAATTTTTGTTAGTTATAAAACTAACTAAATCTATAATTACAGTATGTAAGAATATGTTAAATTACAGTATACTGTTTACTATATTTTCACTCAACCCCCAAATGACAGGGCAGACTCAGCAGATAGAAAATAAAATTTAACCAGTAAGCCTTGAGTAAAAACAATAGGACAGTGTGTCTCTCTGTGGTACAGATTTGTATAGAACAACTTGTTCTCATTAAGTGAATTTACTTACAACAGAACCCCGCTTGGGATAAGTGTGATTGAAAATGGATGGATGGATGGATGGATGGATGGATGGATGGATGGATGGACGGATGGATGGATGGAAGTAAGACTAATGATACTTAATCATATTTTTACTCAAGCAGAAGTAAAATTACAATGCTGTAATAATACCCCTAAAAAATTACTCAAGTAAATGTAACTAAGTAAATGCAACTAGTTACTACGCACCTCTGCTCGCAAAGTCCGGTTTTGCTGGAGAGGTGTGGTGCCCTGACAGAAGTATGGGTCTGGTTCTACTGGAGGGTAGTGGTGGCCAAATGCTTAGGGTCTTGCACTTGAAATCCAGAGGTTCTGAGTTTGAGCCCCACTCCCACAGACTGCCACTCTGGATCCCTGAGGGGGACCTTAAGCCCACATTGCTCCCTGGGTGCTGCACGATGGCTGCCTGCTGCATCCCCAAGGGGATGGGTTATTTGCAGAGAGTTCATCTCATTCATCTGTACTTGTGACAGCGTATGACAATAGAAGCTAAAAAAACAAAAGCTGCATTCAGCTCCATGGGTTTTGGCAGAGAGGACTGTTTACTGTTCAACCTATTAATCAGCCATGTATTGAAATGAGGGATGCTGAACCAGTGAAACATCTAACATGGGGGAGTGTGCCTTTGTCTATGGTATTATGGTTTCTCAATGTACATACCTGTGAACTCTTTACTACAATAAATGGCGTAAACCACATTGTTGGTCTTGTTTCTGGGTGTCTTGTCTTTGGGTGAACCAGTTTTTGTCTCAGGGGTTCAAAGTGCACAGGGATCCGGTGCTGGTTGAAAATCCTCCTGAGTTTGTTTAGAGACTCTAGCAACATAGGGAATAATGATATTCCTTTTTCTGTTTTCTTCCTTCTCAGCAGACCTCTTCTTGTTGGTTTTTAGAAAGGCCCATATGGGATAACCAGAATTCTTCAGGTATGTGCTAATATGTCCCTGTTCTCTCACCCTCCTTCTGTTGGTGGTGGGAATGGTTTCTGGTCATACCTGAAGGGTCCTGATGACACCTAGTTTGTGTTCCAGTGGGTGGTTTGAGTCAAAACGGAGGTACTGGTTGGTGTATGTGGGTTTCCTGTAAACCTCTGTGTTAAGTCATCTGTCTTCCATGAAGTGAAATGCGCAGTTCACATCATCAAAGGCACGCACAATCCAGGAAGGCATGGAAGCTGTGCCCTACTGCACTACGCGGTTCACATCATGGAAGACAGACAACTCAACATGATTCAAAGGTTATCCCAAGGTTTGTAACCAAACAAGCCAAAAAATTTAACATTTAGCCAAGGCACCAAAAATCTATCTGTGTAGTTAAATGCTCCTGTGCAGAGGTTATTCCTACAGTTTTCTGTTCAGTCATTAAAGGTATAGTACACCCAAAACATCATTAGCCTTCATTTTCTACTCACACCCATGCTGAACAACACTCTGGAGTACTTTTCTGATATCTCAAATGCATCTGGAGATCTGGGAGGCTTCTTGCTGTCTGCTGACATTCAAATAATGGAGGTCTATGGTGCCCGAGGCAGAAAGGTCCATAAAAGTCCACAAAAAACGTGTCAATATTCCTCCATACTGCTCGTCCAATGTATTCCAAGTGTCCTGAGTGGGTAGCTTCCATAATTTACTCGAAACTAAGTCATTTAGAATGTTTTTAGAGCATAAGCAGTAGTGTATAGGATTTCCTAAAAGCGCGCGCCTGCGAGTTCACGAGCCTACGGAAACCGCGGCAGACCAAACCAGATGAAAGTGCGCATTCAGCTCGGCAAAGAACTCATGCTCTTCCTCAACACTGAAGTCCTCAGACATTTTTCTTTCGTTGTTTCTTTCTTTGCACAGGTAAACAGCACATTTCTTCTTCTACGCTTGCATTATCAAGAGCAGACGCTGAATGCGCACTTTCATCTGGTTTGGTCTGCCGCAGTTGCCGTAGGCCTGTGAACTCGCAGGCGCGCGCTTTTAGGAAATCCTATACAGTACTGTTTATGCTTTTATGGACCTTTCTGCCTCGGGCACCATAGACCTCCATTATTTGAATGTCAGCAGACAGCAAGAAGCCTCCCAAATCTCCAGATGCATTTGAGATATCAAAAAAGTACTCCAGAGTGTTGTCCAGCATGGGGGTGAGTAGAAAATGAAGGCTCATGTTTTGGGTGTACTATTCCTTTAAAGAGCCAATCATGTTTTACTGTTTTCTTTTAAATTAGTTTGTTTCTTTTTTTCTTATTTTCTAAATTAAACCAAAATTGCATAGGTTCTGACCCCAGTATTAGCTTTATTAGAGATATACAAGAGGATTTTCAGGTCAATTTTAACCAGTCATACTAATAAATAATAATAATTATAAATTTGATAATTAAGAGTATCTATAATGATAACTGTAATCATAAATATGAATGTATTATAATATATTATTATTATTATTAAACTTAATCCATAACAGCTTTCAGTGAATATACTAACAATTGGACTAATCAATTAACAGTTATTAGCATAATTTACAATAAATTGCCGATTTTTAAAACCTTTTTTGTCAGGATTTGGAATATTCTGGCCTGGTTTGGTTGTATGGTATTTCCAGGTTATCCACCAGAGGGCATCCTGAGGCTTCTGCTGAGGCCTGTTTAACAAAGCAGGTTTAACAAACTCAGACACAAATCCTCAACTCTGAATTGATCTAGCCTGAGGTTGGACTCAGTTTTAAGTTTTCAGTTTCAATCAGGCAGCAGTGAGTTAGTTTAATCAACTTAGAGTTGTTTGCTAAGAGTAAAGCACATGCGTAACAACGATAAAAAGCCAGTATCATAGTCTGTTCTAATCCTGATAACTACGCAGGGGCGCAACTACATATTTTTGAGGTGGATGCGAAAACACATAATCGCCCCCCCCCCTCCTCCCTACAGTAACCAATCTCGTTCAACTTTATCTCCATTAGACAGTAAACGAAAACAGCCTCCTTTGGAAAAACACCTCTTACTCTTCTCTGCTCTTGGATATGGGCCATCAGAAACTTTCGATGGGCCGTTTTAAACCATGTAGCCTACTGCCCAAATATGTCCCCCATTTTGTGTGGTAAAGGCCATTCAGATGGATCTTCTGAATAAAGCCTTGTCTCAGCACTCTCCTCTGCAGCTCTCTGCTCCTCTCCCTCTTCATTATCTGAACCTCTATGCTCCTCTCCCTCTTATTCATCATCTGGTCCTCTATGCTCCTCTCCCTCATCTGCACCTTTCTGTTCCACATTCTCCCAATTTTCCCAAAAAAGAACACAATGAGTGATGGTCATAAGAAATTCAAACCATTGTGGTATATATGTTTTTGCTGCCTCCCTAAAGTATTTATTCCTACCTGATGTCCTCACCTGTCTCTTCTATCACTGACCTCATGTCTGTCTCCTTCACCCCTTGTCTGTGCCGTTCTCCACTAAGTCATATGGTCAAAAAGCATTATAAATTAGTTGTAAAAATTACAGATCTTAATACAGTTTTTAAAAATAATGTTTAAACATTATCGATTGGGATTAAGTAGCTGTTCCCTCACTTCCACCTAATATTAGACCAACCTGTTGCTTTCCCCTGTCTGTCCTGATTCTTCCTTTATCATCTTCTCTTCTTTTTCTCCATCCTCACAGCTGAATTAAATTAATTTTATGTTAAGTAGGGTTAAAAAAATACAGCAGTCAAACTACAATAAAAATTAATATTTAAATTTGAATGATCTTCTTGTTGTTGGGATCCAGAGGTTTGCCCTCCAGAGGGCGACGTGGATCCCTTTCTGTGGGTTTCTGTTACTGTGGGGATCCAGGGGTTTGCCCTCCAGAGGGCGATGTGGATCCCTTGTTGTGGGCTTCTGTTTATCTGTTGGGATCCAGAGGCTTGCCCACCAGAGGGCGCCGTGGATCCTTTCCTGGGAGCTGGTGCTCAGCGCTCTCAGCTGATCCCCATCAGCTCATTATTAAGCTCTCCCTATATAAGCTGGGTGAGAGCTCCACTCTAAACCGGATTGTTGTTCCCTGTTGTGGTTAGCAAGCCTGAACCACCCTGCCTGCCTGAACCTGTAAACCTGTAAGCCTGTTCTGACTCCGTGAACCTGTACCTGAACCTAACCTGCTTTGTCTCCTCCGCTCCCCAGGAGGAACCCTGTCTGTTTTTTCCAATAAACAATTGGACTTTTAACCTGCCTCCCTGTGTCTGTGAGTTCTGCGTTTGGGCTAGAAATCCTGCCTGATCATGACAGAACAATCCGGCCAACAGACTAGCCCAGCAGACCCAACGGAGACATTCCTGAGGATGTATGAGGAGGAACCGACTGACTCCACGGAACCACCCTGGACGGTGTCGTTCCATCGATGGCTGGAGATTCTGAGGCGTCTGAAGACCCCTGAGCCTGCTCTGAGCCGTCTGGAGACCCCTGAGCCCGCTCTAAGCCGTCTGGGGACCCCTGGGCCCGCTCTGGGCCATCTGGAGGCCCCTGGGCCTGCTCTGTGTCTTCCGGGGACTCCTGAGTCGAAGCCACAGTCGGTAGTTTCCGGTGTTCCTGATTCGGAACCGCAATCGGCGGCTTCTTCTGTTCCTGTTTCGGAGCCGCAGTCAGCGGTTTCCGGTGTTCCTGATGTGGAGCCGCAGTCGGCGGCCTCTTCAGTTCCTGATTCGGAGCCACGGTCGGTGGTTTCCTGTGTTCCTGATTCGGAGCCGCAATCGGCGGTTTCCTGTGTTCCGGATTTGGAGCCGCAGTCGGCGGTTTCCTGTGTTCCTGATTCGGAGCCGCAATCGGCGGTTTCCTGTGTTCCTGATTCGGAGCCGCAATCGGCGGTTTCCGGTGCTCCTGATTCGGAGCCGCAGTATGCGGTTTCCTGTGTTCCTGATTCGAGCCGCAGTGGGCGGCCCTGTCTGAGCCTGTTACAGACAGCAGAAGCTGAGACGGCGTTCTCCTCGGAGCTTCCTGCAGAAGCTGAGACGGCGTTCTCCTCGGAGCTTCCTGCAGAAGCAGAGACGGCGTCCTCCTTGGAGCTTCCTGCAGAAGCAGAGACGGCGTCCTCCTCGGAGCTTCCTGAAGAAGCAGAGATGGCGTCCTCCTCGGAGCTTCCTGCAGAAGCGGAGGCAGCGTTTCCCTCGGTGCTTCCTGCTGAAGCGGAGGTGGCGTCCTCCTACAAGGTCCCTACGGCTTCTCAGGTGAGCAAGCTGGCAGTCTCAGGTGACCGCGGCCGGTCACCTGAGACTGCCTTGCTGCCGGTCCCACGGCCGGCCACCTGATACTCTGCCTTGCCTCCGGCCCCACGGCCGGCCACCTGAGACTTTCCTTGTCCTCGCCCACCCTGGATTGGGTTGTTTTGATTTCTGGACTCTGTTGTGTTTCTGTACCTGGCCCTCCTTGCCTGCTTCCCCCTCCGCCCGCCCTGGGTGGGTTGTTTTTGTTTTTGGGTTTTTTTGTTTTTGGGCATCTGGTTTCTGCCCTTAAGGGGGGGGTACTGTTGGGATCCAGAGGTTTGCCCTCCAGAGGGCGACGTGGATCCCTTTCTGTGGGTTTCTGTTACTGTTGGGATCCAGGGGTTTGCCCTCCAGAGGGCGATGTGGATCCCTTGTTGTGGGCTTCTGTTTATCTGTTGGAATCCAGAGGCTGCCCACCAGAGGGCGCTGTGGATCCTTTCCTGGGAGCTGGTGCTCAGCGCTCTCAGCTGATCCCCATCAGCTCATTATTAAGCTCTCCCTATATAAGCTGGGTGAGAGCTCCACTCTGAGCCGGATTGTTGTTCCCTGTTGTGGTTAGCAAGCCTGAGCCACCCTGCCTGCCTCAGCCTGTAAACCTGTAAGCCTGTTCTGACTCTGTGAACCTGTACCTGAATCTAACCTGCTTTGTCTCCTCCGCTCCCCAGGAAGAACCCTGTCTGGTTTTTCCAATAAACAATTGGACTTTTAACCTGCCTCCCTGTGTCTGTGAGTTCTCAGTTTGGGCTAGAAATCCTGCCTGATCATGACACTTGTTGGATAACAGTTACTGACTGGACACTGCATCTGATCTGACTTATCAGATACATCACAACACCACTGTAGTGATACTGAATAAAACATTTAAACTCAAGTGTCCCCCTGCCAAAAAGGTTGGTAACATGGGTCACCGAGTCTAAGGGCTATAATGACACTGGATTAATGTGTCTGATACACACATAAACTTGTACAACTCATCTTTAATTAAAAAAATCAATTATAAGAAATGTACATATGAGTGAATAAATTGCAGCCTAGAGGGCTAAGCGTTGGAACATAGCTGGGCACTGGCCACGACATTTTAGCTTTCCTGTGTTAATATTTCACAAGTTTTATTTCGGTCATTCTTACACTTAGTGTGTGGATATGTGTGTCTTACAGACGTATGTATCAGATATTCCTAGAAATACGGAACAAATCGCGTTCCTTATCGCTTCAATAGGGGACGCAACATTTAACAGCCAAATATGGGGCGACTCCGTATCAGACAAGCTTTATCTGACCTGACTATTTACAACCCTCCTGTCCTGTTGTCGATACACTGACAGAACTTACCTACTGTCTTTCAACCACATTCAAAGGCTTTTTTTTTCATCCCGCCAACAACTTTATCCTTCTCCCTTTTTTTTTTTGCGCCTCGGATAGTTTTTTTTTCTGGCGCTCCATCTTGCTGTTAAGTGTGCACTAGTGGTAGTCGAAGATAAAAAAATAAAATAAAATAAAATAAAAACACGCCTGAGGAGCGCGTGCGCAAGCCACCTGTGTGGGAAGGGAGAGCGACAGGAGGGGAGGTAAAGGGGGGGGCATAATCAGTGGGGGCACATCAGAGGGGGCGCATAATCAGTGCTGTCTCTCTCTTATTGATCATTTTATGCTGTTAAATATAGAAAATGACAACTAGAAAATTTTATTTTCTAGAGGGGTTTTTTTGACGCCCCCTCGAGTGCAGCGCCCCTATGCGTTGCATGCGCTGCATACCCAGTTTTTGCACCACTGTAACTACGGAGGCAAAAATAGCTTACTGATTGAATGGTACGTATGTTAAGAACTGGGTCACTTTGTGAGCAATGTCCCACCAGTTCTTTGCAAGCTAAATGTTACGATAACTACATCCTTGTTTTCTCTGGGTGACTGACAAACACTGTTAACTGGATTACAACGTGAAACTGGACAACTTAATTCAAGCCTTCAGGGTTACTTCTTGGTGTCATCCTCCATCTGCTATATACTTCTCTAATCCCTCTTCTCTGGTATATCTGCATGAGCCACCCTGGTCCACAATCAATTTAAACTCTAGCCTGGCCAGCCAGATTGAATTGCACAGAGCGCAATTCACTCTGGTAAACCACGGTGACTTCGGCCCCATCTGGCCAGACAAATCATAGCGCAGGAGGTGGAACTTTACAGTGCGTGTCTCTCAACATCAGAAAATACCCATAATAATGCAGCAGTTTTCTGCTAGCATAATAACAAGCAGGCCACAGCAAAGGAGCAATTATGCAATGAAAATTAAGAATCTGCTAGAGAGCACACCTTATATCCTCGGATTTCTTAGGTAAATCCGGCAGAAGTCCTTCACTGGAGAGTTTCTTTGTTTACTTGACAAGTTTAATGGGCTACAAAATGACAAAAACAGAGCTTGTCACTCGGAATTTTTGAATCACATTGTTTGTTCCATCCATCCAGAGGAGCCAGTTGAGGTGGTTCCGGCATCTGGTTAGGATCCCTCTTGGACGTCTTCCTGGTGAGGTGTTCCAGGCACGTCCTAGCGGGAGGAAGCCCAGCGGGAGACCCAGGACACACTGGAGGGACTATGTTTCTCGGCTGGCCTGGGAGTGCTCTGGGATTACCCCGGAGGAGCTGGCCCAAGTGGCTGGGGAGAGAAATGTGTGGGCCTCCCTAGTGAAGCTGCTACTCCCGCGACCCGACCCCAGATAAGCGGAAGAGGATGGATGGATCCTTGGTTATTTGATTTGTTCTAGTCTGTGGAAGCTGACCCTGTTAGTCCTTCCTTTGAAATCAAGCTGTACCAGCCCTTTACCAGACGGATACACCCTCTATAGGTCGTACCACTGTGGCTGACAAGGCTACAGAACCTCACCGAGCCTTCAACCCCATCTGGATAACATCATCATCCTCAGCCTCTAGTTTCCATCTTGGATCTGCACATACTATAAAACCACCAGCTGTCACAGATCCACTCACATCTCCCTGGTAGTTCTCATCTTCTGCAACATTCTTAAACAAAAACAAAGCCCCCTTCAGTTCTACAATTCTTTCTCACTATATCTTTCTTTTCAGAGTTTCTGTTTTCCCCCATGCTGCTGCCCCATTGAATCACCTTTAATTATTTATTAATCTATTAGTTTGATAAATGTTATTTTACTTATACTATTTCTCCCGAGAGTCCTTCCTCCCTGTGGGTCAAAAGAATTGCAGAAACCATGACAGAACACTCACCAAAAGGAAGCTCTCAGAAGAACCTTAGCAGAACAAGCAGCCATAATCCGCACTCATAAATCTATGAACCCTCTCAAAGCAATAAACTGCAATAAATCAACTTTTACCTGAACTTTCTTTTACTCTTCAAACCATGACAACTGTATCCTTATATTGCACCACCCAATCCATAGGGAGCTGCTGCCCCATCTCCACCTCTGCCATCTCTTCCGGTTCTGGCTTGCCAAGTATGTACTACTCCTTTCCCAAGAACTCTGGTGAGGTAGGCAGGTGTAGAGGGTTTTTTTACTGAAGTGTATGGTTGTATCTAATGCCTCTACTTATAATTTTGCCTGTGATGAGATCAGAATCTCCTACTGGGTTTATTATCCGGCAGAACTTTGTGGGCAGAGTCCTGTTTCGACAAAGTCTACAATCTCTGTGGTTTGGTGTAAAAAAAAAGTGTGGTAAAGAGTTGCTTCTTGTGTTCATTGAGTGTCCAAAATGATATTAGAGGCCATTTATACACCAATTGTTTTGTGAGGCCTGCAATCAAAAAAGTATTTCTGTTTTACTTTCACAAAGATTAATATGAGGATTATGCTTAACTCCCTAGACTTGAATTGGAAGCATGTGATACCTATAGATGTACAGTATGGTATCTTGGCTACACTGTATTAACAAAGAAACAATCACTGCAGTCCACAAAGACTGTGCAGTGGATTATCAGCTTCACTCTCCAAAACCAAGGCAATCCAAATGAACTGTTTCCTTCAATGGGTCACAAAGAATAGAGATGGCCACCCAGAAAACTCTTGATTTACCAGTCTACCCTCTGGAGACTCAGAGTAATGCAATCAGGACAAGCAGACTGAAACACAGCTTTTGACCCTTAGCTTTAAAAAAGTTGTAGTAAGAACACACCTCCATGCACATGCAAGTTACTACCTCCCAATCGACTAATGGTTTACTGCATACTTTTTATACACTAAAATATCACTGTTTATTAAAAAAAATATGCTGTATCTTATTGACAGTGACACGGCTAAAAAATGCTGCCAAATTAAGTGTTGCATTCCATACAATATAGATTTTTTTTTCTTCTACTGTATGGTTCCACTTGAGTTCTGACAGACTTCCGGGTAATAAATATTTTTCTACAGATTTATCTCTTTACATGCTGTATTCTAGGACAAATCTTATTTATATTTGCCAAAAAAAAATTATTGTGTCATCAGAAACCAATTATTTTAATTAATTTATCAGGATAAGAGAGAAATTAGACACTGGCATGAGCCAAGAAGGTTTATAAGTAGAAATTTAGGTCTGATGGAAAACATGGAATTTTCAACACCGAAATGTCATGAAGAGAAATCTTTCATACTGGTTTTGATACTTATTCTATTCAAAGTAAAACCCAGAGGAAACATAACACAGGTGAATATTTGTGTCTGCTCCTTCCATGGCAGTGATGCTTAGTTTCCAGTATGTGATGTAAATAGGTACTCAAATAGATTACATTTGGAATATTATTTCTCCCTCAAGCTGCACTGATCAGATTGGTCATGGATCAGAGGGCAGATGGGTTTAAGTAGAAATAGATATTGCAAAACCCCTGTCTTCCCAGTGCTATTGCAAACCATTAAAATATTTTGCACTCTTCTCTCTTTGATACCATTTCCTTCCCCTGAGGAAACTAGTTTCACTTAATGGAATTCCAATAATGAGCCTGATGCTGCCTTAATGAGAAGCAAATTGAAGGGAAACAACTGAGAAAGTATTGTGACTCTCTTTACATTTATAGCCTTATCTTTAAAATACGTTCTGTAAGTTGTAAAAAACCTAAACACAGTAAATATAAAAAGCCTGGTTTGTTAGATATGTATTTCTTTCTTTATGAATTGAGAAAATATGGATAAGAGGAAAAAGTTGAATAAGGCTTTAAAGACATATTGAAAGCGAAAATGTTTCCCAACTAACCTCTTAATTAAAAAACATATGTCCTTACAAAAGAGGCAGAATATCTATAAACTGTACTTTGTATGTCGAGGATGTCTTTAGTCTTTTAACAGGAACTGGAAAAAATGTCTTGCTACATTCCAGCTCCCCCAGGATCAATTGTCGTCAAAGTAAATCCGAAAATAAATTAATCTTAAGTCGCACAGGCCCCTGAGTGAAAACTTTCACTCAATATTAAAACAACCAAAAATCTTTTGAAAACAGTAAAGTACCTGGCTGGGAATATTAGCTTTTTTTTTTTTATCTCTGTAGCTGCATTTGCTCCTGTGAATGATGAATGTGCCAGCTTGCCATGATTTATACATCCAAGTTGATAAGGCAGGCTGAATTAAGAATGTTTTCAGTCTAAGGGGTAAGTGAAATGGTCCGAGGGAAATAGGCCATGAGGAGGTGGTAAACCAGTATATGCATTGAAGAAATTAAAAAAAGATTAGTGAAGACTTTAGCAATTACAGAAATGATTTCTGGAAAGTCAGGGAAGCAGGCATAGTTGGGTCCTGAAAGCCTAGGGAGACATTGTACATAATGAAAATACAACAGTTTAGAGGTCTTTTTTCCTGTAAGTCTTATCTAATTAGTTTGAAGCAGAGGAGAATTCAGTGCCCACATAACGCTTCTTGTTATTTACTTATATACAGACTAATAGTGATCATTTCAAACATCTCATATTTGAACTATTAATCCCTGACTATCTCTTCACAAGATTCATCCTTGTGTTTAACAGGGGGATCATTGAAGGAACCTAGGACTGATAAACAAAAGGATGATACACAACTATGCTCTTACTTTCACATCGAGGGAAAGCTTTAATTTGTAAGTTCCACTCTCCCAAAACATGCATTTGTTCAAAAAATTGCTTGCTTGTGATGTACTTTTCACAACAAAGCAAGCTTGCTTGTGCTCTATGAGGATGTCATGAATGTGGCAACTCCCACATGGGGAGAGGGGGTGTTGCAGTGAAGGTAGGAACCTGTTTTCCAGCACCAGAATACAAACCACTATTTCATAACCAAATAAATATTCCATGGTGCCGAAGGGAATTTTACATAATTTACTTGTCTATAGTTGACTTTGGGAGGCTTTAACATAACCATGTAGAACCTTTGAAGCAATGAACCCCACCTCCTGCTTTAACATACAGAAGAAATCTACAGAATTTAATACCTGCTCATAACATTAAGGTGTGTATGTCATGATCTTGGCACTGATGACTGGCTTAATGGTTCATTCTATTCAGCTGCTTAGCTCTGCCCAGTTTCTAATTACTGTCCATCTCATCCACCTGCTCCTGCCTCTATTTAAGCTGCTTGCCACCAGTCATCAGTGCCAGATTATTCGAGCCTTTAGTGAGAGTTCTATAGCTTTTTCTGTGTGTTGTTCCTATTAGCAGATCTTTACTAGTTTCAGCATTTGGACCTCTGGGCCTGCCATACCCAGTTCTGATCTGTTTGCCTGTGCTGTCTTCATACTCCTGCTGGATTCTGCCTGCTTATGACCCTGGATCTGTCTACTTACCCCGACTTGGATTTCCCTTTGGTACCTCTTCAGATCTCTGATCTTCTGACCTGGACTCCTGTTTACCTCATTAACACCGGCTTTGTGTTTGCCTTCTGGAAACTACTGCTTTCCCTTGTCGGCTTGCTTCTGCTCATCACCCAGTTCAGCAGCCTTCTTGGCTTCGGCTCCTGGAAGAGCTGTGAGAAATAATCCAACTGGATTCCACTCATTCCTTTGGGCTCGGTTAAACTAGTGATTCACATGCTCGTAATCGTCCTCTGTCAGATTTACGTGGTCACTAACCTGAGTTTTCCCATCTACAGAGATTCCGGCCTTTTGCGTCCTAGTTGCTGAGTCGCAGATTGAACTTGTTCTCAATAAACGCTATTGTAAATCACATCAGTGTCTGCCTGAAATTCTTGGACCAAATTCTGAGTTCTGAAATGTATGCGATCTACAGTTTTGTTTAGTTTTCTTTATTACATTTATAATGAAATAAGGTGGCAATTTAAAAAAAAAAGTAAAAATGTTCTACTGTGGTTCCAGGGCTCCTATGTGATGTTGTATATTTTGTTATTTAGGTAACTGTCCTTTTTGTTTCCACCTAAAGTTCATGCATGTTTGCTTGTTTCACTACATCTTAACTCCTTAAACCTAGACTGTAGCTTGTACGTACCATGAAATGGGTTATGTATGATTTTTATAAAGGCTCCTCGTTGTATAATTTTACTTTATAGCAAGAATTTAAGTGACTTATACAATTTGCAGTAAATAGTGTGCAGATGATAGTTGCGCATTTATCAGCAAAATAATAAGCTATATATATTTCATATTACACTGTAGTAGGAATAGTTCAGGGATAGCAAATCAAACGTGCATCACCAGTAGTGGTTATGTTATGATTTATTGTCTGAAGAAATCAAGGATCTATGGAATTGTCAACTTCTACACATTTGTTGCTTGAATCTACTGTATTTGAGTGTGACTGAAAGAGCTTAAAGTCCCAACACTGTGATGGAGAGACAGGAGACTTTGTCTAAAAGTTCTATTTCATTTTGGATCAAAAGCATAGTTTATTTACTTATTATTTTTGTTAGAGCATTCTAAAAGGATATGAAATTATTTAGGCTCTTATCCCAATAAAAAAGTTAATCTTAAAAGCATTCAAAGGACACTTCCTTGAACTTTAACAGAAATCAAGTCAATAATTTACCCTTTTTGTGATAATGTAAACAAGCTGACATTGTACAATAGTAAATAGAAAATAGAGGAAACCTATAGTTATACAGACATTAAAAAACAACACCTCCACCAGTAAGATGGAAAAGCTATATTTCCGAATCACTTTCAATCACTCTCTATCAGTCTGTAGGAGGGCTGTTGCTGCACAGATGCATTCTGATTATCACGCCAAGTTAAAGGTCACTCTACAGGTTGAGGCTTCAGTCCATCAGATATGGCCATTAATTTGTTTAAAAGCTTCCCTCAATAAACACCATCAGCATTTAGTCATTAAAATGTTCTTCAACTAAATGTCCTGCAGTTTTTTTGCAAGCACTTGGTCCTCATTTCTTAATTAAATCGCCTTTTTTCAGTGTGCACAAACATTCTCAGAATTAAAAAGGCTAGGTGTAGATTTGAAGTAGGAAATTTAAAATCTAAGGTAAAACAAGGAACTGTTACCTTGTGTAATTGTAATCAATCTAGATCAATGAACCTTGATAAACCTCAGTGAAACTTAAGAGAGCCCATGTTAATTAAAAAAGACAGAACAGTTTTTGATCTACACAATGTTCTCTCCAGCTAGACAACAAGCACACAACACACATGCCGATTTCACCCAAAACATTTAGCCGTCAGATAGAAAATCTCGGCAAACATTCTTGAGGTACATATATCCATGTGTGCAGCTTAGAGTCCTGCAGGTAAATGTTGAGCAGTAGCTAGAAAATAAAGCTACTATTGAAAGTTATCATTTTTATTTCAGTATCTTTTATTTCTAGATCTCAACGAGCAAATTCATTCAAGTATGTCCACATAATGCCTTTTTTTAGCAAACATAAAGCAAGTCAAGTTACACTGAACTGAAGAGAGAGAACGATGGTTTGTTTTGCTCTTGTGGAAAGATCATGCAAAAATGCTCCCAACCTCAAACTGAGAGCATATTGTGGTTGCTGTCCTGCATCAAGCAACATTTGCTGAAGAGACTTCATCTGTTGGGTTTGTGATTCTGAAAAAAGGAACGCACCTTAACACAGCCAATGACGTTTGACCATTTTTTTGCACAGCACATTTAAGAGCAAGGTTCAAATATCAGCAAATACTTACAGTATGTGGTATTTTTGGAGCCGGAGGTAAATGCTCCTGAAATTGTTAGGTTTCGCAATCTGTTATACTGTCTTTGTTAGATTTGATGTAAAATCAAACAGTTATTTCAAAAGAGCTTGATGAGATTGATGTATTGTATTTGTGTGTATTTGTGTTTGTTAAAGAAAAAAAAGTCAGATAAAACAGTTCAGTGGATATGGGTTTTCACCAAAGCCAGTAGGATAATATTCAAAACATTCTAACCTGTTGTACGTACCTAATTTGTAATTGGAGTGGTTGAGATAATCAATCTGGCAGGATTATCTCCCTGATATTTTCCCCAAAATCCAGAATCAAATTTCCAAAGTTTTAAGTTGTACTGTAAATGACTCTGTTGGGTATTTCACCAGACATTTATGGCAAATGATTCTAAAACATGCACACAATCACAGGACATTTTTTTAAAAACAACAGTAGTTCTTAAAAAGTCTTATTAATCCTTACAATACATTTTCATCAAGTTATGATGTACTTTTCACAACAAAATAGCTCCACATAAAATAAAAAAATCCCTATTTATCTGTCTACATTAACAAACCTAGCAGCTGCCTTCTGGCTTTTTTCTTCCATTTATCTCTTCAGTGTTTTTATCTCACACATCAGTGAATTCCATCACACTTTACAGAGGTGCACCACAAAAGATGCTGCAAACTTCAAATCTTAATTTCCTGTGCTCAGGAGGCGATATTGTGCTCTTTCCAAAAATCAATTTTAAACCAACAAACAATACATTAGCATGCTGGAGTCGTGTTCAGGCCTGATACCACAAGTCACTGGTGAGACACGGATGGAATGTGTGGAACTTGAAGTCATCCTTAAAGTTCACGGTGTTCAGGTTTTTGCCTCCATCAATATACAGCCTGTTTTGCAAAAACCCTATAAACTCACTTTGATCAGCTAAATAAATAGTGATGTTCCACGTCTGTAAACTCTCTGCAACAACTTTTACTGTAGGCAAAAGAACTGCAGCTTGTGATATGTAATCATTAGCATTTTAGTATTTTTACCAAAAAAAGAAGAAAAAATGCTATCAAAGAATGCACACCAGTTGTATCTTTTGCTTATCTTGAGCTTAAAGTAAATTGAAAAGATTACTTTTCTTGTTTATTTATTTATTTATTTTTGCAGAACTGGTTATTTTTTACCTATTAAGAGTAACATAGTTCCTGAGCTATAGATCCTTGCTTAGGTATTCAGCCCTTTGGAACCTTTTTGTGTTTGGTTGCATCACAACCTGGAATTCATCATCAAATAATCTAAATTTTATTGAGAGCCCCATTAGCTCCTGGCAGGATAAATAAGTTCTTCTGCCTGGGGTTTCATCTCATCTATTAATTGTCCCACAAGCCAGTCTTTGTGATGTGCTCACCTAACAGCAATGCACTTTCTATGCACACTTCTAGTGTTAATTTATCTGCTTAGCTTGGGTTGTAGCTCTACTACTTTCGCAACATACTTCGAAAAGCTAACAGTTTCAAATTTGAAGCAAAAACAGAGGAAGGTGTCAGAAGTAATAAAGTCCAAAGTTTTTGTTATATGGGAGATTTTTTCGCATGATGGGGAAAGAGCAGGATGGTCTTACATATGTGTAGTTATTCAAAAATTCTATTCAGTTTATTTATATAGTGCCAATTCACAACACATGTAATCTCAAGGCACTTTACAGTTCACCAGATCATACAGTCAAATTGATTCAAAGTTTTTTTCTAAGGAAAAAAACAGCTGATTGCATTGACTCATTGACTCGAAGGCAATCCCTCACAATAAGCATGCTTGTAGCGACAGTGGAGAGGAAAAACTCCCTTTTAACAGGGAGAAACCTTCCGAGGCCGACTGGGAAAAAAGGGACTTGGGTATTTCTTACCTATATTTCCAGAAAAAATATTCATTATGGTTCTTGTCATTCATGGTTTGCAATAATATAATTTTAATAATATTGAAGACTGATTCTGACTGACTTTGCTCAGGAATATCCTTACATTTACAACTCTACAACTTGACCTGCACACTGCTTGACCCTGTCAAAACCACATTTTCTCTGAAGGTGGTTTTCCTGAAGGTGGTTGATGGAATCTGTTGAGTTTATGCCATAGATGATGTTTTACTTGTTGTCTGTAGAGTTTAATCTTAGTCTCCTTTGATCAGAGCAACTTTCTCTGTACATCTAGGGAGACGACCACATATGCCTTTTGGGAAACTTGGCTTATCTGTAACACTAGATAGTATCTTTTTCACTTACCTAAAAGTCCAGCTTGGAGTGTATAGCATATTGTGGTCCCTTGGACAGATACTCCAGTCTCTGGTATAAAACTCGTACCTTTTCCTGCCTCTCTAATCAAATCCCTCCTTGCTCAGTGTATGAATTGTGATGAGTGACTCTCTCTAGGCAGGTTATTGAGATAAACTGCAATTGCAATTTCAATTCCAATTCAATTCATAAATACTTTATTGATCCTAAAGGTAAATTAAATGTTGTAATAATTCTTTTTTGTTTTGTTTTTTTCATAATTGTTGTAAGTGTTGATAGCTGTAGATGATAGAATTGATAGTCATGTGATAATTAAATATTTAGATTTTTTTTTTTATGACCCCACCTTTGATACTTTTCAACAACTTTGTCTCTTACTTTTTTGGAGAAACATTGAGCTTTGTGATGCGGTTTCTAAGAAAGTTACTTAGAAATGCGATTTACTGTCAGATAATTTGACACTAACATGTGGACTTAATTTCACAAATAGACTTTTGAAGGTGAAATGTGGCCCCAGAAGTTTTTATACATACATATTCTACACATTCTATAGCATAGAGGGTTGATATGACTATTCCAGCTATCAGTTTTTTATTTAACTTCTCTTTCGATATATATTTCTCAATTTAGTTAATGTATTATGGCATATGATTATATCACAAACCATTTATATGTCAGCTGAAAAATGGCAAAATAGGTAAAAAGCCAAGGGGGTGAATACTTTTAAAAGGCACCGTGTCCAATGCCCAAAGACATCAATTTAACTTAGTAAACCTGCTCATCCTATTTATTTAGTGCAGGGATGACCTCACTTGTTATTGAGTTCATTCTGCAGAGGCCATTTGCAATTGTTTACAGCCGGAATTGGCAACCATGCTGTGCTTTGTCGACAGTGGACACAGTGGGGGGATGTTTTCTGGTGCAGAACTTGGCAAAAATAAAAACACACCTGCAGGTCTAAAGTCTAATTTTCCAAAATGTTTGAAGTGTTAAATGTGGTTGCATGGCATAATAACTGGGAATATAAAACAGTGGGATAGAGTGAACAGCATCAACAGCCTCGCCTTTTTGTTGGATGAAGCCTGGTAGGTGTTTACATTCTTTGATTCCTGCAGAGTAGAAATGACTGAAGCAAGTTGACTGGTTTCACTTAACAACAACACTGTGGGGGTTTTTTAGTTGCTAAAATCTCCTTTAAGTCCACCATATTGCCTAACAGAATCCTAACAGTTTTGAAAAGTTAGGATCATGCTGTATAATAATACAGATATGAAAAGGGTTCAAGTGTTTCCAATATTCTAAGGAGTGCTGTATGTTTTTTTTTATCTATTTAACTATTAGTTTGCAAGACTTTTGACAATTGTTTAGCATGGTTAACATTAAAAACCTATATGTGAATGTGTAAAGACTTAATTAGCAGTACATTTTCAAATTATAGGCAGCATTCAGACTGAATCCCTATGGCCGTGATTTTCAACCTGGTCCTCAAGGCACACTACCTTGCATGTTTTGGATTTTTGTCAGCTTTAAATCACCTGGTATCAATTAATATTGGATTTGCATAGTTTGCTGAACTGTAACAATCAAAATCAGGTTGGATGCAGAAAAACATCTAAAACATGCAGAGGAATGTGCCTTGAGGACAAGAAGTGTCCTAGTGACACTCGCCAGATTCCTTAAGGGAAAAATCTATTTTTTTTTTTCAGAGGTGGAGATAATTTAAAGGTATAGTAGAGGATTTTCGCGAATTTTTGAAAAGACCCGTCCTCTACTTAAAAAAAAAATGTACATGCACAACCGGTAAGTGAAGATGGGGGGGAGCACATAGGACGGCGTTACATAAACATATCACCAGAATGATTGACAATTGAGAGGACCAGTTATTTTAATGATCCACCCAGAAAAAGAAAATCCTCCACTATACATTTAATCTTTGCATTAAGTTTTTGATTAACCGGGTCTCTGCCTCTGTTGGTAGTATTAACAGGACTTCCATAGGTGTTGACAAGAAAACATCCTTATTCACCAAAACCTCAAAATTGCTCTGTTTGGAACAGCAAGTTTTCTCTGAGCTTTTCCTCAATGCCGATAAGTAATAAACATTGAATTGTATAACAAACTCTTTGGTTTCACATTCCACTACCTATTAGATCATTCTCTTGCAACCCATGTTTGTTTGCCTACAGTTTTACTGTATCCTTTCAACATAAGTATTTTAATGTGAGCAAAGATGGTCACTGCAAGCTCACCAAGGAGGAGTATGTCTTGCAAGTCAATGATTCTCTGCAGTCAACTAGTTTTCCTTGACAGAAACTTTAAACCAATCAGACTGTATTGTCTTTTTCAAGTGCTTTGAAATCACATGTGTTTTGTGTGTGTCTGTATAATGGTTATAATGTTCTCTTTTCCAAGACACACTAGATAGAATCATGTCAAAATGTCAACTTTGAAAATGTTATTACATTTAATTACATTTAAATATGTTCACCATAAAGCCTCACAGGTCCTCGCTGAGTGTGTAGTTCCTCTCAGCTTAGAGTGGGAATGTTCAAATACCAAGACAGAAAAAAAATTTAGTTTTGTCAGCTTTCTCTGTACATGGTGCTAATGCCTGGAATTCTTTAATTATTTGCCCACTGAACTGAAGGGAGAAACTGAGTCCTTTTTAAACAAAACCTCAAAGACTTGTATTCAAAAGTCAGAGTACCTATGTATATATATATATATATATATATATATATATATATATATATATATATATATATATATATATATATATATATATATATATAGTTACACCAATATAAAAAAAAAACAATTCACAAATACTTTCAGAAAAATTACTTCCGCCTCTATTTTTAATGGTCAGAGTGTCAATATGGGCCCCCTCTGTCCTAGTCCTGAGGCAATTGACCCCTTTGTCTCCCCCTGTCGGCGGGCGTGCCTGTAGGTGAGTGAAGAGAGTTGCAATGGGGTAGTTAAGTTTCTTCATGGTGGAAAGGAAACTGATGACAGTTGGTGAGCATTGGATGGATAAACAGTGGTTGCAGAGGATGGAATACCAGCTGAAGCAGGTGCAGGAGGGAATAAAAGAGTTCTTGAGAGAGTGTCTGGGTGAGTTTATCCCAAGCCGGAGCTGGTAGATCAATGCAAGCAGCCAACTGAGGCCGTATGCTCATGAACAAGGAACTGAGACTCAAACTGATATTCAAAAAAGACGTAACAATGACTGAAAGTTCACTGGTATGAACGTTCACTGACATGCAGAAGGGAAGCTTGGCCAGAAGCTAAATGAAGAGGATCTTGAAAGATCATTGGCTCGGAAGAGGTCCGGTCCCGACATTGATTTGCTGAAGATAGACATGGTACATCAGAAGGGGAGGGTGATGAGTCTTCCAGACTGAACTTTGCTTAGGCTTTATTTGACATGACGGCATGTAATACCCACTAATAGTGTTGCTTTGATCCACACGTGAGGCTGTAGTTGTTTGGTTTCCAAGTAGTTGTTTTTGTTTTAGTATTATTGTGGGTTTGTGTTCAAATGCTGTGTTGTAGGAATGTCAACAAAGACACTTATATTAAAAAGTGTTTTAATGTGCATCTGGATGCTTTCAGGAGGAAATCCAACAGCAAAATACCACTCTTGTGAATGTGTAACCATGGAGATAACAAAGCCCACACACTGCATCCTGCATTTAAATTAAAAAATTTAGGAGAAAGATTTTTTTGAAGAGTAATATTATGAAAGGAAGTTCTCATTTTCTAGCGTTAATGCGTTAGAATTTCAATTCAAACTAATTACTTATCACAAACAGCAACCAATCACACCCAGGCTGCAATCTAACATACATTTAATTAAACAAGAACCAATCAGAAATGCCAAAATATCCATCAAACAGCAATGGAGTAAAGCTGGCACTTAAAAGGGGATAAAGTAAGTTTCAAAGGAAATAAATAAAACCCTAAAGAGGTAGAGAAGGTCATGTGGATTGAAATGTTATAGATGATAGTCTGACACCTCATTCTCCTTTACACACTGGTATGGACAGCTCCACAAGAAGTTGACAGAAGCACTGAGGGAAAGAAGAATTATGGCAGATATTGTAACACCGAAATACATGTTTAATTGTTGCAGAAAACTGTTTCTAGTCATCCATGCAACAAGTATGAAGCTATCAGTCATCTCTGACTTTTCAGTTGGTCATGAGGTCTAGCTCTCAGGCTGCATACGTTTTTTTTTTTTTTTTTTTTTTTTCATAGCTGATTATAGGAAACTTGTAAAGACCTTCCTATCTCCCAGATAGAAGCTTACAATTTGGTGTCCCAACGACAACAACTTGTAGTTCCTTCCAAATATATGTGTACACTTTGTACATTTTGTTTCCATAAATAACACATATTACACAGAATTTTCAAATGTTTTTCAAATAAAATTATAAATTCTAAAAAGGTGGTAGGCATATATTGAGTCACATGTAGAACTATTGTAAACATAGATAAAACCTTTGCAACTGCCTTCAAATGTCACCTAATTCACTAAATAGTCGAAAAGTAAACCACTTTTTTTGTGAAGGCTTCAGAGCATTGCTAGACAACATCATTTAACAAATATGATCATGAGGACTAAGAAACACAACAGATTGGTCCAGAAAAAAAGTGTAGTAAATTGTATTTCCCCCTTGTATTACTTTTTGCTTTTGGCTTTAATCATTCCAAGATGGTGTTGGGTCAAAATAACACCAACTGATGCAAAATCTGTATTGTGCAACCACCCAGAGACCAGAGTTACAATGCAGAATTGTGACAATTTGTAAACACCTGCATTTCCATCTATAGTATATGGTCTTTTTAAATGAACAATCACTACTTAATTTGGTATATCTGGTTGACAGAAAAAAACAAAACTGCTCACTGTGAATAAATCCAAACAGTAAATGAATTAAGCAAGATAAGGTTATTAAACAGCCTGGCTTGTGAGGGCAGAACAGAGAACTATATCTCTGTAGTTATGCTGCAATAAGCTTAGACTGCTGGAGCACATAGGAACCCCATTTTCATAATTCTGCTTCATTCTATCTCTATTCTCCCACTCTACAGAATTTGTGAATTTGTTAGTTAAATCTCTAATGTTATGCTCTCTCTGCTTTTTCTCATAGTAGCTTCATCTGGCTGGCATCTGAATAAACCGAAGTGAATTTAATTGATGGTGTAAATTAGGTCTGGCCCTTTGTTTGAGTCCAGAATAGTGCCAGAGAGACCACACACCCAGACAACGGACAGAAAAAATAAATCAGCTTGGTTTAATCCAGAACAATTAGACTTTGGTGTTTCTTTTCCAAAGCTGTGATGGCAGCTGCCTAACCTAACATCACATTCACCATGGGTGAAATCACACACAACCAGCAGCTTCCAGCTTTAGGATGTCTTCAACATGGTTTTAGTAAGTACATTTTTTAAAGTAAACTTTTTAAGGCATTGAGAAGATAATGGTTTGTATTGACATTTGGACTTTTTATCAGGTAGATTGTAGGGACATGTTTGTACTTTTCATTCACATTAGGTTGTCATATAATTTTACATATTGGAGTGATTTTTGGCTACTTATCATTATTCACCTCTTTTTTACCCTTAAGATTTAAAATCTTATGGTAATAATCTGATTTCTGTTCTCAAAATATCCCAACACAAAAAGCATGCAGTTTCTGTTTTCATGTTATGAACCAGTCCAGTTGTTCATGTATGCCAAGCCTGTAGATAATTATTTTAGTTTGTGCTGTTATGATGGCATAATGTTCAATCATAAACTCCCATCTGCCAGTATAACTCCTAACAAGGCCTGTGGTAGTCCTTTGCATAATTTTTTATTGTGATCTAAAGCTACAAATGTTGTGAAACATTCCTTTCTTAACATGTGAGGTCTGGTGCTGGGATCAGAAATGCATAACATTTTGCTTTACTAACTCCTTCGCAGCTCGTTAAAAACAAAAACAATGTTATACTACGAAACAAATGGAACAGATGGGATGAAAGAAGATGAACGAGGAGCATATTCAACATAAGTTTTGGCTTTAGAAGACATAAAAGAAGCTTAACAAAGCAGCTAGACTTTGCATATGGATTGTTGCTACAGTTGCAGGTTCTCAATAAAAGTTACCTCATTTTGACATGTGTTTATTTATAATATGGTAATGTATGGTGCTTTATAGGCAGTCAATGTAAAGACAACTTTCAGCAAATGTTCTTCAAATGTATCAGATTAAATCAGGTATTATCGTCTTGCCTGAAAAAGAGACTGTTAGCGTTTCTAAATTAATTTGTACTATTTTTGAGTTTGTACTCACTTTTTTGACAGTAGTCTGATAGGAAAGGGGATATGACAGAGGGGGGGAGACATGCGGCAAAGGACCACAGGTCAAATTCGAACCCGGATCGGCCACGTTGGGGACTAAGGCCTCTGTACATGGATTGTGCATGCTAATCACTACACCAGTGGAGCATGCCCCGAAACTGGTATTGGCTCTGTACATCACTGCCTTTAAGCTGGTTTGGAGATCTTTTATTTTTGAGTCTCTTTCAGCTCCTGGATTCCAATCAAAAGTAAACATTGCCAATTACATAGTAGGTAGTCAGCATTAATAATAGCAAATTTAAAACATCCTTAGCGACATATTGTCCCACTATTTATCGTACCAAGGGGTGGACATAAGAAAAACGTGATATGTGATAACAATGCTGCGTGCTCCGATAACTCTGAATTATAATAAAACGAGTTTATCTTATTGTCCTGGGTTAATAGCATTGTTGTGAGAGTTTACCAGAAGATTATTAATATATTAAATAACTAGAAATGGAAATCATAGTTAACTATTAATCAAGGGTAAGACTAATCAATTATTATGAGTTGAATGATTAAAAGTGTCATTTGCTTACTGACCAAGGTTTTAGACTCTTAACTAAAAGGTTATACTCTGTTCAGACGGCTGTTAAAAATTCAGTTCCTTTTCACCACTTTAGTAATTTAGGCTATGGCTCTTAGCAAGATTATTTATCACCAACCAAATAAATATCTCTTTTCGTTTGGCTGCTATTGAAAGAAGAGTGAATCCAGCATGAGTCATAAAATATTCAGTTTGTAAATAAGTACAAAAGATTGCGAGATAAAATAAAATGGAACCTTTATTAGCTACAATCACACAGTATTATATCTAATAACTAAGCAAGCAATAAACACTACTGAAAATGAGAAAATGGGTCCTTTTCAAAGTCCTTTGAAAGTCTGAGAGATGTTAGAAGTTTAAGGCGTAATGCATTGAAAGTTTCCTTTAAAAATAGCAACAGATGAAGTGAGAATAAACCCTGACACAGAGATGTTAACTGCAAACAGTGAAGTTTCATTCACTTTTATAGTGAAGGACAAATAATGACTCAGGAATGAATTAGTCAGCAATGACCCGTTAGCTTAGATGGCCCCCGGGGTTCTGGTTCTGGGCTGGTCGGGTCCACCTCAAACAAAGAGAGGGTTAAATCATGATGTAGCCTGTATAACATGCTCAGCATGAGGTAGCTGAAGCTACAATGATAGCCAATCCACTGCAACAGTTAGCCTCAATAACACGTGACTTATTCAGTATAAGAAGTGAGCATTAGCATTCAGTTAAACTCTTGAAACCATCCTTTTCACAGAAAAATAGAAACATTTGCAGACAATGAAAATATAATACAAAGAAAAAATGCACATGAAAAATGTAGCATGTTTTATTTACATGAAATGTCTGTGTATGGTCTTGTTTGTGTGTGTGTGAAGGTAAGGGGGGATGTGAGTGTCTGACCACAGGGAGAGGCTATTGTATTCACATTGTTAGCATTAACAATTTTTAAGGCCTCATCCATAAAGCCAAATGAGGTATCTGCACAGAAAAGTTTAAGTGTTAAGATGAAACTGCCTGGAGTTGAAAGAGCAGATAAAAGGCACTGTAATATTTATGCCACACCAATGGCCATAACAAAGGAATAAGAAGGGTGTAAACAATGAACACAGCAGAAAGAAATGAGGTGTCTTTGTAGACTGATGGCATAGACTCTAAATGTTTAAGAGTTAAATCCACCATGAATTTATGACTTAAACCTAGTCTCTAAAACATAACCACTAAGTCAGCAATTGTTTGTGTTTTTTCATGTTAACACATGCATTTGAAGGGTGGTGAGTTCTTTATTTGCACATACACCCAAACCAGGCTTTGTCTGAAAGGGGCTTTGATTTGTTTGGATTGAATGTTCCTGTATCAGGGGACAATGGAAATCCTGATGAAAATGGGATAAGCATAGCAGTGATTGTGGTAATGCATCTGGTACTTTTCTGGGCTTGTGCAGCACCAGCTTAGTCCAGATCTGATAGACCATATCCCACAACACCTCTGCTGTTCACACCACTCATACTAAGCCCTTTCCCTCCTGTGCTATGCAGCCCCATGTCTCATTGTCACGCTGATGCACAAAATGCTTTCATTTGTGGACCTATAAAAGTTGTTTAGCAGCTGAGTTGAGATACAACTTAATTTCAGCTTTCCTTTGGGCTTTCTTTACTTGTTGGAATGTTTTCTCAGTCCCCGGGAGTTTAGAGGAATGGTGAATGCTTATGATTCAATATATTTATGCTGCTTTGTGCTATTTAGTCTTCCTGAAGGGTAGACTAAATGTAGGTAATTATAAGCTCCTTGGCCTTGCTGGTGTTCAGGAAGCAGCTATTCCTGGAGCAACAGTATGTTCGATTGTGGATGCTCAGTGGGTCTTACTATTGTTAAACATGAGACCCAGTGGTTTCTTACAACTGTATTTGTGTTATGGATCTCTTTTTAAAATGTATAGTGTACTGCTCATCTGGGTGTTTGATCAGTTTAGAGTATGTTTCTCCTGACTGACTAACCAGAAATATTGTATGATATTCTTTTTTCTATCCCTGTTGTTGTTAACCTAGGTTTGAGAATGTATTCTATTTCATGTTGATTTACTAAACTCCATCAGTCTTTAACAGAGAAACAAATTCCCAGTAGGCTAAACTTTGTTGAGTTTTATAACACTAAAGCTTTTTCCATAGGTATCTCCACAAAGCTTAAAGTACGACTGGCTTATAATCAATGTTTAACTCAGAACATATTGATTTTAGAGCAAATGAGCCGTCTTTTGTATTCTACTGTAAATCGCACTTTCGCCAATAAAGTATCTACAGTTTTAAAGATGTACAAGAAAGGAACCTCATCACTTTCTATCTTTACATTCACCTGCTGACAGTTATTGAAAGGGTGGAGAAGAAATGTACAGTATTAGGTTTGCTTTTCAAGCGTTTGTACCAAGTCAAGGGTAGCAAGAGGACTTTTCTTCATTTTTTAGGTCAGCGCTACGTTTCATCTTAGTTTTGGGCAATTTCTTTTGATTTTATCTCATTGGTGACATATTAAAGCATGTTCATTTACATGAGTGTGTCCATTTAAGAAGCATGTCATACGTGTATAAACCTCTATGTACAGTGGGCACTGGTTGGAAATGGACGGTTTCCTGTGTGATTCCTGCGTGAATCACAATGTATTTCCTGAGGCCAGTTTTTTTATTTCAAAAAGAACTGCAATGTACCCGGACAACCACCAGGCGGCACTTTTTTTTCCCTCCTTAATCCAGGCTGTTAAGATGCTGTCTTTAAAGCAGGTCTATTGGGGATCTTGGTGTGATATTGTGCTATTTTATGATGTTTTTGATTAAAATAAAGTTAATGAATTAATTTAACATAGTGACTGCATTATCTTATTTCATGAAAATTGTTGCATACTGTATGGGCGCAGTTATAGATACACCCTGTGATCTTATCTGAGAACTGTTTATTTCTATTTATCTGCATCTCTATTATTTAATGAAAAATTATTATTATTAATCTTTTTGGCAAAACAAATAACTGAATCAATAAAGGTCCGTGGATCATCCGTCCATTCGGGAGGGAGGGGGGTTCATGCAACGTCATTCCATCGCCGGTATCTCGGTATCCAATCAGCTCACTGACTTGCGCGTTGATCAAAGCCATCTCTGACAACAGCATTGAAACACCACTATTTATCAAGACGGTCTGGCTGCAGCACCGCAGCTGTCAGACCAGTTCCGCGGCAGGCGCCTGTCACAGGCCACCTCCACCATAGGGCCGGAAATAAACAAATGTAGCCACGCCCACCTCCCCCCAACCGACATCACCTGTTAGACGAAGAAGAAGGTTGTTGAACACGCGAGACTCCGCAACAATGGTAAGTTAATTTCTTACTTTTACCGCGAAGCAAAAGATGTCTGGCTTTCATATGCTTGTCAGCAATGTATCGCTGTAGCGTTATATGTAAAGCACGTGCGGTTACTGAATGTTACAGTCAGTGATGGGCAGTAGCGCCGCTACATGTAGCGAAGCTATTAGTTTAACTACATTTTCCAGTAGCTTGACCGTAGCGTCGCTGCTTTATTTATCAAGTAACTTTCCAGTAGTGACGTTCTTGTTTTTATCAAGTAGCGACGTAGCGTCCACAAACGCTACAAAATCCAGGTCAAAACTAAGTAATGAAACCAGGTTTTCTATTTAGTTTTCAGTAGTGACGTTATCACTGTATACCAGTTATTAAATAAACGCTTGTCAGCAGATTGATGAATATGTTTAAATATAAAATTGTATATTTATTTGTAAGTTTGTAATTTATTTGTTTGTAACTTTAGTAATTTGAATTGAATAGTTTAATGTATACAAACCCTGTAAATAACTGACTTAAATCACTACTTTCACTATCACTAATGTTGTGTTGAGAAGCCAAACTGTTGAGAAATAAATCATTTTTTGTCTAAATTGTTATCCCCTTACTGCCTGATTTTATTTGCAATCATATATATAAAAAAACATAATACAGGTAAAAAATCTAAATATAAAAAGGAAAAATAAGTTAAATAGTGGATCTAGATCAAGTAAAATTTAATTTCTAATTAATCATGTAATAAAGATAATGAAAAAAAGATAGATGACTGAATAAAAGTAAATATTTTTGTCTTTTTTTTTCTACAGGTCATAACGGCATGTGCTATCCTGCACAACATCTGCCTGGGAGCCGGTGACATCACGGCCCCAGAGGATGACATGCCAGAGGATGAGGAGGGGAGAACGTGTTGGAGGCAGTCAGTGGTGCTCCATGGCGGGGCAAGCTGTCTGCTGAGGTGTCTGCTCTGGAGGAGGGTCTACCCGGCCACTGTTACATTTAGATGGCAAGTAGAATCACATTTTAGCTGCTCTCATTTCAGGGTTATGAAAACAGTTTTAGTAAAGTCATTATTTTCTGCGTCTTTTTAAACGTTTTTAGTAACATGGCAGCCGTTGATTGGGTCAGCCCTGCAAACCCTGATGGACGATGTGGTGAACAGTGGAGAGAGGCACCCCGACCCCCCAGATGATGTCCCACTCGCAGTCAGAAGACTCCAAGGTCATCTGTGTGCTGCTCAGCCTCTGCAGCATTAGGACAAGTGGGGCAAAAGACGGCCTCTGTCCTAATACCTCATCCATGAGGACAAACCAGGGCCAGGTGACAGCAGTGGACTTCCCACTGACCCCATGCCCTGTCGCTGGATCTTTGCATTCCTAAAGTAGAGGAAAACAATTTAAATGATATTTTCTGTAGTGTTTCTTTAAAGCTAGAAAAAAGGAATGTTTGATGATTTGGATGGATTGATGAAATTCTACAGAAAAAGATTTTGGAATGGTAACCTGGAGATTACTTTTTCAAGCTTACTCAAAATGTAAATTAACATGAATATAATAAATGAAAGATGTTATTTCCCTACACACACATATATATACATACATACATACACTCCGAAGTAGGCAGCCTGCGAATTGAGACGCAGCCATTGTAACCATCATTGACATTCATAATGATGCCTTATTTGACATTTTAGAATTTGTAAATATTTTCTTAATATTAATATTTAGTGCAGTGAGCATGGTGAGGCTTGTGAAAACCACTTTTCTCAGTATACAATGTCGGAGAATGAGCAAGGCAGTTATTGTTGGATCTTCTGTATTGATAAACCTGCTTGTAATTTTGTTTTATAATGCTGTACATAATTAGGATAATAAATATAGAGTATATGCAACATATTTGTTTTTAATTTTGTTCATAATCTAAACCTGACATGTTATCAATATGACAAATTAGATCCTGCTGTGTACTTGTTTAAATAGCACTGTGTTGCTTTAGATTTTTAAATAAAGATTTCTTCACAACAATTGCTCATATCCTCATAATCTTTCACATTGGACATATGTGGGAATGTTTGTATCGATTGTGAAAATTGAAGTGTTTAGCTTTATTGAGATAATTGAAGTTAAAGATGCTAGTATTGGAGGCCAAAAATTTCAGGAATTTTCCAAATAAGTTTGAACCACTGCTCCAATCCGGCCGATATTTTAGGGATTGAATATTTTTAGGACCCTCCATAGATCTACCAAGTTTGAAGTGTTTGGCTTTATTACTTTTAGAGATAATTGGAATCAAAGATACTATTAGAGGCCAGAAATGCAAACATTTCAGGAATTTTCCAAATAAGTTTCCTCTAGAACCACTGCTCCAATCCGGTTGATATGTTAACCGGAAACCACACAGGAGGTCTTCCACAGGGTGGGGACCACCCCCAGGCTGAGGCTCAGGTTGTACATGTTGCTGAGGATCTGACAGAGCTCATCTGCACAGGTCCTCAGCAGTCTGGGGGGGAGGCCGTCTGGTCCTGAGGCCTTCCTCTGTTTCAGCCTCCTCAGCTGCCTTCTCACCTGCATTGGTGTTACTGTGAGGGGGGAGGAAGGTACGACTGGAGGTGTGGATGGGTCGGGGGTTGGTGGGAGTGGCGGCGGTGGGGGGGAAAGGTCTCTGGGGGGCTGGTGGTTGGAGGTGTGTGGAGAGTTGAGGGCAGGGAGGGGACCAGTGTGAGGGGAGTCAAACCGGGTGAAGAAGCTGTTTAACTCATCTGCAAACTTGGTGTAGGCACAATGCTCTCCACACAGAAGGTCATGTAGTCAGTGATGCATTCAGTCAGGCTGTTGATGTCCTCACCATTGGAACATGCTCCAGTCTGTGGTGCTGAAACAATCCCTCAGCTCCTCAGTGGCGTCATCCAACCAAACTTTCACTGACTCTGCAATTGTCCTTCTCACCAGTGGAGTGTAATGGGGGGCAGGTAGACAAGGTTGTGATCTGAACGACCCAGCGGGGGGAGGGGTGCGGAGGTGTATGCATCCTTAAAAATTTGCATAAAAAAGCTCCAGCCTTTTATTGTTCCTGGTTGCATGTGACGTATTGTGTGAGCGTGGGGAGAGTGGAGCAGAGTGAAGAAGTCTGTTCTAACAAATCCTACCTAACAAATCTAACAATAAAGACGTATTGTTTAAACATAAATCCTTATTTATTGATTATTGGTTTAATAATAACATTATTTTGGTTGACCAATTATTTAACAAAGCGGGTCTTCTTTACTCTTATAAAGAGTTTCTAGAAGAATACAAAATTCCTGTGTCTCCTATAGGTTATGCCAAAGTCTTTGGAGCAATTTCTTCTGGTATTTGCATGTTATTTATCCTCTAAAACAAAACAAACACATACTATATATATATATATATATATATATATATATATATATATATATATATATATATATATATATATATATATATATATATATTTATATATATATATATATATATATATATATATATTTTTTTTTTTTTTTTTTTTTTTTTTTTTTTTTTTTTTTACTCTAGCCCAGGGGCCCCCATCCTGACTCCAGTCCAGGGCCCCCCATCCTCCTAAATCCGGCCCTGCATACTGGAATAAATTTGTGCAAAACATTGACTGGAAGAAGGTCTGCTATATTTGCTGACCACCAAAATTAAAGCAATATAATCTAAAAATAATTCATAAGTTTTACCCGTCTAATGATCATATATTCAGAAAATTTAAAAAAGACTGAAGTATTGTTGTACGGGAGTCAGTATTAGTAACGATCACGTGATTGGGACGGTAGAGGATTAAACACTAACGGGAGCAGACGGGAGCGGGAGCAAACCAATAATAACAAAAAAAAAACTGGGATCGATGCCAAAAAATAAAATTAAATAGAAAGAAAAAAAATCCAGTACTGGCGCGGCACCGCCATTTTGTAGTTTTTTTCCTTGAAGCCTACACTATAATGCGAGTCAAAAAAACTACACGATCCAAAAACCCTCACTGCTTCCGCTCTGAGTTTTTCTCCCGAGCTCAAAAAAAAAAAAAACAAGAATGGGAGTGGTGGAGCAGCGGGAGTCATTCTGAATCGGAGCGGGATGGGACAGGAGTGAAAATCCACTCCCGTCTCAGACTCTAGTCTGAAACTTGTTTACCACGCTTTGGAAACGCACAGCACGATCACGTGACCAAACTCCCGCGGCAGATAATAAAGTCTTAAACTCACTGAGAGTAATTCCACATCTGGGCTGCATATCTGCTGCTTCACATGAACATGGGCCGAGCCGCACCATCTCTCATTCACAAACACCGCCAGACCATGACACATATAATATGGAATAGGGTAAATAGAATTATAAAAATATCTAAACACTGTGGCTATAAGGCATGCAATATAATAGACCTATATATACAGTAAGATAAAAATGTAGAATGATAATCCCTATGGTCTAATGTAATAAAAAAGTGATTAAAAAAAATAGAAAAACATTAATCGGCCACAGCTAGTATCAAACCCTCAACCTTCAGATCAGCAGACCACTCACTCTAATTGATCTATCTAATCCTGACTCATGGGACACCGAAATGGACTCAGACTGCCAGCTAGTGGCTATAGTAGTCACATGTTTTTCACGCAATTTGTGAAATTGTGAGTGAATCGTGAGTGAAGTGTCCATTTCCAACCAGTGCCCACTGTATATTGTTTTTATCTTAAAAAAATAATGTTATTTTTGGTAAACTTTAAATAGTACAGTTTATTATTGGTTTTGCTGTGTTTCAATTCTGCCTTCATTATAACTATAAGCATGTGAATATTTCAAATTAGCATTATTATTGTCATAATAATCCACTGGTGTCTAAGCCATGCTGTGGATGAGCTTGCTTAAAAACAGCATGAAGTAGAGTGCCTCTAATAGTATTATTTGGTTACAAAATGGCAATGAAGGGAGAATAAAATTTCCCTCTAAGGTTAATGTCCACTTCTTTTAAAGTATTAAAAGAGAGCAGCATTCCATTACAAGCTTAGAAATTTAAAAAACACGTTGGCAGCTGCATAAATGTTATTTGAGCTTCTCGTTCTACGGACAGAGCCATTTTCTATATATTTGATATAAGCAGCTGAAACCATTAAGAAAAAACGTTTTGGTGCCTCAAACATTGTAATCAGTGTAGTCAGTCGCTATGCAGGACCTCTGCTGATGGCACATAAACACATATGGCACATTCACTAGTAGTGGCAAAACTTATCTGCGACCAGGTCATGAGGGCAACAGCTTCAGCAGAGACTCCCAGACTTCTGAGATACCAACCTCCTACTCCCAAGACATCTACCCCACTGGTGGAAGCCTGAGGCATTCCCAGGCTGGCCTAGAGATATAGTGCCTCCAATATCTGGGGTTGCCCCCTGGGCCTCCTCCCAGTGGGACAGGCCTGGAAGTAGGCATTCAAGGGGCATCCAAGTTTAAAGACGTTTCACTTTCCATCCAGGAAGCTTTTTCAATTCAAAATGTAAGAATTAGCATTGAGTTCCAAGCTTTATAGAGAAGCCCTAACAAAGCCTTGTTTTGGCTTAGAAAACATGCAAAATGAGCCGGAAGAACAGGTCCGCCCCTTAGGAAATCGTTGAGGTCTTTGTTAGCCTGCAAAACCTGAGATTTTCGGATTGTCTTGGATGGGAAGTGAAATGTTTTATTTGGAAATCAAAGTTAAAAAACACTTTTTTGGAATAACTAATTTCAGCTGCATGTATCAGGACTTGCATTCTTCTGGTCACGATCTGAGTTTCATGACCATGAAGAGTAGGATCATACACAGACCGGGTAAATCTAGAGCTTTGCTTTTTGGATCCGCTTTCTCTTCACCACAACACACTGGTGCAACTTCCACATAGTAGCAGCACCTGCACCAATGCATCTATAAATCTCTCCCTCAATTTTACATTCAGACCTGAAGGGGGCAAGTGGAGAACCGTGGCCTCAGACTTGGAGGAGCTGATCCACATTCTAGCTGCTTAACATTTGGCTACAAATCATTGGGTGATTTAGGTCATGGCAGAAGGAAGGCAGCAAAACTTACTCATTTGCAGAAAGCAGGGATAAAATCTGCTGGTCCCCCCAAACCAGATTCACACAAGTAGGTTGTTGCAAAAAGGGAAGAGGCATTTCAGTGATCTGTCAGCCATGGTTGGATAGTTCTTTCTCCTTTTAAGTCCCTGTTTTTAATGTTTATTTGATATAGTATTACAAGTTGCATTTTGTAATAACGTAAAATTTCATTTAACATTTAATTTAAAATATTTTCTGATGATTCAAAATTAAAAAGCCATTTTTTAAGCATTTTCCCTCCATTTTCTGAGGCCCCCACGGTACCCCTAGATGCACAGCCAGAGCATGGTAGACCCAACTTTAAAAACTAATGTCACACCAGATTTTCTTTTATTTTAGCTCTGAAACTCTACTATGAAGATATAGCACTATCTTCTTTACTTTAGAGCCCTATAACTTCAGAGTGCCATGTATCTGTATCCAAAGATTTAGGAACGACTCTCAAATCTCATCTTCTGAGAGGTAATTGAGTAATTAAAATGGGGTCATATGTGCTCTAAGCAGTTCTGGGAAGTTATCTATCTCTGCAGCCAGTGTCAGACTTTTCACAAAAGGTAAGTTTGTCTTGCAGAAGTTTGTATATCACAAAGTTCAAAATCAATCCTAAAATAACGTTTCCATGGCGGGATAGCAAACATCCAAAGATCGAAAGGTATCGTCTACCACAGCATTAGAAAATAGGAAACTTTTAGGTTCTTCATTGCATGTAATTCTGGCTCATCAGGCATCTCATACGCATAGGGGATTTTTTTGGCTGGCAGCCTTTTGTGTTTCAGCACAGCTTCATAGTTCATTTGTTCAAATATTTCTTTTGCTGAGATGTTTAATACCAACTGCCCTATAAGTGATTTTTTTGAATAAGGGCCCGATCAACATCAAGCTGCATGCTGGCTGAAGGAATTATTATTTGCAGTGGTTTTAAACTGGGGGAGAATGTCATACAAAATCACACAGCAAATCTTAGATTTAAAAGACCCAATTTCTTCTGCAAGGAAGTCTCAGCTTTTACTATAAGGTCATGATTTTGTTGTCTTATTTTTCCCTGAGAGCTTATTTCATGTGTTCTGCTTAGTAGTGGTAATGGTTCTATTCTTTTTATCCAGCTTTCCCGAAGTGTTTCACTCCAGGACTTAAAGCTACAGTGTGCAATTTTCAGCGACATCTAACGTCCAGACTGCAGACTGCAGCAACATGAACATCTCCCCCCCACCGCTCCCCCCCCCCCCCCAACAGTACGGCGAGCGTTACGGGACAAAATGTTTTCCACAACGTCCGCATCACCTACCTTCTCAAGTGATGAGGTTTGTTTACATAGATAATTTTACAGATAGTATTTCATTAGTCTGTGTAGGGTATAGATTTCATGTAGACTTAAGATAATAAATATACCCGTAATGCGCGATCTCGCAATCGCTAGTTTGTTGGCTCTGCGCTGCCGTAGCGCAAAGATGTCTGCCTCCATGGCTGCGAGACCCGCTCCTATGTAATTATAAATAACGAATTTGTAATGATTGGTTTAAGGCTCAACCCACATGCAGAACACAAACGGAGGCTGAGTAAAAGTTTAACAGAGTTTATTGAAAAGGTTTTTACACAAAGACATGAACTGGTTCAAGTACTGGTCCGGGCTGGGTTCACTGATGTCTGCAGAGACGGACAGTTTGATTAGCCAGGCAGTCAGATTATTAGTTGAGTCTTTGATATTTCAGAGTCTACCTTGAAGAGGTCCAAACTTTCTTGTGAGAGAGGGAACCGGTTGGGTCCAGAGTCTGTTGGTTCAGCAGAGTGCTCAGCAACAGCAGCAGCGTCTAACTTCTGACTTATGAATGGCAGACCTTGATCAGAGATTCCAGCTCTTCTCTGAGAGCAGCAGGAGGAATCCAGATTGAAGTCTTCAGGTTTGGCTCACTAGGGCAGGCAGGCAGATTTAAGCTCATCCAGAGCTTCAGACTTGAGACATGTTTCCTGTGAGCAAAAGACAGAGGCAGATTAGAATCAGGTTTCTCTCAAGAGACAACTAAGATTCTTTCAGGTAACAGAGGCTCAGGTTCGCTAACCAAACTAGGTCAACACTGCGGCGTCGAAGGAAGGTCTGGTTGTTGCTTAAGTAGGCAGGTCTCCTGATGGGTTGATGAACGTCAGGTGTGCTGGAGGGCTCCAGCCCAGGAGACCCACAGCGCACTCTGCTGGAGAAAGGTGGTACATCTCCAGATCCCAACAGTACCCCCCTCTCAACGACCTCCTCTTGGCGGTCCCGAGGAAGTGGACGGGAGGGAACTCTCATACTCCTCGATCAGGGACGGATCGAGGATGTATGAACCAAGAACCCAGGTGCGGTCCTCCGGACCGTAGCCCTCCCAGTCGACGAGGTACTGCCATCCGAGACATCGCCGACGGGAGTACACTATCCGGCGAACTGTGTAGGCCGGATGGCCGTCGATGTCCAGGGCGGGTGGAGGGGAGTCGGATGGTGGGCACAAGGAGCTAGAGATGACAGGTTTTATCTGGGAAACATGAAACGTGGGGTGGATACGAAGGGACGGTGGCAGGTGCAGGCGGACAGCAGAGGGATTGATAATCTGAGCCATTTTGTATGGACCGATGAACCGAGGTGAAAGCTTCCTAGACATGGCTTTGAGAGGAATGTCCAGTGTGGATAGCCATTGCTCTTGGCCCAGGGTATAGTCAGGTGCAGGGCGCCATTTGGAATCAGCAAATTTCTTTGTGGTGGCAGATGAGCGGTTGAGGGTGGCGATGGTGTCCTTCCAGACACGCTCACAACGGAGGATGTGGTGGTGGACTGATCTAACCGTTATCTCTCTCGTCTGCAGGGAAAAGTGGTGGCTGATAACCTATGGAGACTTGGAAAGGGGACAAACCGGTAGAAGCAGATCTCAGGGAATTGTGGGCGTATTCAATCCATGTCAGAAACTGACTCCAGTCAGTCGGATTGTTAGAGGTTAGGCAGCGGAGAGTTGACTCGAGTTGTTGGTTCATCCTCTCCGTCTGCCCATTAGTCTGAGGGTGATAACCAAAGGTGAGAGAGGACTTGCAATTCAGAGCTGAACAGAAGGCTTTCCAGACCTGTGAGATGAACTGTGGACCACGATCGGAGAGGATCTCTTGGGGTATCCCATGGAGACGGAAAACATGCTTCACGAGAAGTTGGGCAGTTTGGAACGCAGTGGGTAGTTTCCTGAGAGGAATTAAATGACAGGCCTTGGAAAAACGGTCGACAATGGTTAGGATGGTGGACATACCTCTGGAAATCGGGAGACCGGTGACAAAATCAACTGCGATGTGGGACCAAGGACGGGTAGGGACAGGTAGAGGATGCAGCAGACCAGAAGGTGGTTGGTGAGAAGTCTTATTTCTGGCGCAGATGGAACATGCCAGAACGTATTCTTTTACGTCTTTGTGAAGAGACGGCCACCAAAAACGTCTACAGATGAGGGCTATGGTTCTGCTCACTCCAGGATGGGCCGAGAATTTTGCTGCATGCATCCAATGGATAAGGCGGGATCTGACGGAAGATGGAACATAAGTTTTGTTTGGAGGACCGTTACCTGGGTCAGGTTCAGAGGTCAGGGCAGAGTTGATGAGATCGGTGATCTCCAAGGAAACGACTCCAATCGTGCATGAGGCAGGGAGAACAGGTTCGGGTGTCTCAGGTTGATCAGTGGAGTACAGACGAGAGAGAGAGTCGGGCTTGACGTTCTTGGAACCAGGTCTGTAAGAAATGATAAGATTGAAACGAGAGAAGAATAAAGACCATCTTGAATGACGTGGGTTGGATCTTTTAGCCGATTGGAGATAAGCCAGGTTTTTGTGGTCTGTCCACACCAATACTGGATGCTCGGCCCCCTCGAGCCAATGTCTCCACTCTTCCAGGGCGAGTTTGATGGCAAGAAGTTCTCGGTCTCCGACATCATAATTTTGTTCTGCCGGAGAGAGTCTACGTGAAAAAAAGGCACAAGGGTGAATTTTCTGGTCAGAGTCTGACTGTTGAGATAAAACAGCTCCAACACCGGAGTCAGATGGGTACAACTCTAGGACAAACTGTTTAGGGGGATCAGGTTGGATGAGGATGGGTGCCCTGGAAAACAGATTCTTCAGTTTATTAAAAGCATTTTCGGCTTCAGATGTCCATTGGAATGTCTTCTTCACAGAAGTCAGAGCTGTGAGGGGTAGAGCTGTCTGACTATAATTTCTTATGAAATGCCTGTAGAAATTTGCAAACCCAAGAAACCTCTGGAGTTGCTTACGGTTTTCAGGTGTCGGCCAGTCCAGAACTGCCTTAATTTTGTCTTCGGATGGCTTCACCTGCCCGCCCTGGAGCACTAACCCTAGAAAGGTGACAGATGGTTTGTGAAATTCACATTTTTCAGCTTTCACAAAGAGTTTGTTTTCCAGTAGTCTCTGAAGAACTAGACTAACATGTTTCTTGTGGTCTGAGAGGTTCTTGGAGTAGATCAAAATATCATTGATGTATACAAAAACAAAAACATTCAAAAAATCTCTGAGGACGTCATTGACTAGAGCCTGGAAGCAAGCAGGAGTGTTAGTAAGACCAAAAGGCATGACCAGGTATTCAAACTGGCCTATGGGGGTCTTAAATGCTGTCTTCCATTCATCCCCTTCTCTTATTCTAAGGAGATGATAGGCGTTTCTTAGATCGAGTTTGGTGAACACTGTTGCACCTTGAACAGGTTTAAAAGCTGATGCCAGTGATGGTAGGGGATACTTATTTTTGACGGTTATCTGATTCAAGCCTCTGTAGTCAATACAGGGTCGTAGGGAACCGTCCTTCTTTCCCACAAAAAAGAAACCAGCACTGAGAGGAGATGAAGATGGACGAATAATTCCAGCGGCTAGAGACTCATTGATGTATTTCTCCATAGTTTCACATTCTGGTTTGGAGATGTTAAATAGTCTACTGCTGGGAAGGGGGGGTCCTGGGAGTAAATCAATGGCGCAGTCATATGGTCTGTGAGGTAGAAGAGACGTCGCACTGACCTTACTGAAGACTGGTGCCAGATCATGATACTCGGGAGGAACAGAAGTAAGGTCAGGAGAGCCCATCTCCCCCCTACCTCTAGGGGACTGAATAGAAGGAGCCGCAGAACGAAGGCATGACTCGTGACAGGAAGTGGACCAAGATTCAATATGGTGTTCAGCCCAGTTGATATGGGGATTGTGACGTTCCAACCACTCGAAACCAAGCACCAGAGGAGAACATGCTGAGGGAAAAACAAAAAATGTTAGCGTCTCACGGTGGTTTCCAGAAATAATAAGTTCTAAAGGTTGCGTCTGATGAGTAACTTGGTGAAGCTTCTTTCCATCAATTGCCGATACTCTGAGAGGCTTAGTTAAAGGAACAATCTCAATCCTTAACTGCTGGACCAGTTCAGAATCAATGAGATTTCTCTCACACCCAGAGTCGATGAATGCAGATAATGTGAGATTCTGGTTAGAGAAAGAAAGGGTTGCAGGTAACAATAAATGAGGAGTCTTTTCAGATTTTAGATGGCCCGTCAGACTCCTCAATTCCACTGAGGGGCCCTGGCTTTTGATTTAGCCGGGCATGAGGAAATGAAATGGCCGGTCTCACCGCAGTACAGACAAAGTTTTCCTCTAAATCTCCGTTGTCTTTCTTCGGGGGATAACCTTGTGTGTCCAATTTGCATGGGTTCGACCTCCGATCCATCTGCGTGAGAGGCTTGGACAGGTACTGAAAAGGTCTGGCTCTTAGACTTTGGCTTGCAACTGGGTTCTTGGGGTCCAGAAAAAACAGAAGCATTGTTAAATGCAGGAGCAGAAAAAGAAAAATTCAGGCTTCGATGTTTAGAGTTATTTCTAGTCCGGAGTCCATTATCCAGTCTGATGGTTAATCGGATTAATTCCTCCAGACTAGCTGGTTCGTCGATTGTGGCGAGTTCGTCTTTGACGTTTTCATTTAAAGCCTTGAAATAAGCACTCTTATGTGCACACTCATTCCAGCCTGAGGCTGCAGCTTTAACCCGGAAGTCAATGGAGAACTCAGCCACTGTTGCATTTCCCTGCTTCAAACTTAGCAGAGCTCGGGAATCAATTGTTTTGTCTGAGTCGTGATTGAAAACTTGGGAAAACTCAGATATAAACTCAGAAAACGTACATGAAAAGCTGGACTCAGAAGAGAACCTTGCCTCCGCCCATTCAAGGGCTCGTCCAGTAAGTTGAGAGAGAATGAAGGAGATTTTTTTCCTATCATTCGGAAAACTGCCAGGGGAGTGCTCAAAAAGCAAACGACACTGAAACAAAAATCCTCTACAATCCTTTTGATTACCTGAAAATCGTTCAGGAGGACTCGGACGGAACTCCGGAAATGACGTCACTGTCGGTGACCTTAGAGGCGGAAGTGGTTCCGGAACAGGACGTACTGCTGGCGTAGCATTAGCATCCCTCATGTAGCCAGCATATGCCTGTAAAACTTGGTTCTGATGTTCAATTTGAGTGTTTAACTCAAGGAGGGTGTGCGCATGTCCTTGGATTTGGGCATCCTGCTCCTCGAGTCTCCTCCGGAGGTGATCTGCTGGGTTTTGTATTTGGCCGCAGTGTTCTGTCATGATTGGTTTAAGGCTAAACCCACATGCAGAACACAAACGGAGGCTGAGTAAAAGTTTAACAGAGTTTATTGAAAAGGTTTTCACACAAAGACATGAGCTGGTTCAGGTACTGGTCCGGGCTGGGTTCACTGATGTCTGCAGAGACAGACAGTTTGATTAGCCAGGCAGTCAGATTATTAGTTGAGTCTTTGATATTTCAGAGTCTACCGTGAAGAGGTCCAAACTTTCTTGTGAGAGAGGGAACCGGTTGGGTCCAGAGACTGTTGGTTCAGCAGAGTGCTCAGCACCAGCAGCGTCTAACTTCTGACTTATGAATGGCAGACCTTGATCAGAGATTCCAGCTCTTCTCTGAGAGCAGCAGGAGGAATCCAGGTTGAAGTCTTCAGGTTTGGCTCACTAGGGCAGGCAGGCAGATTTAAGCTCATCCAGAGCTTCAGACTTGAGACAGGTTTCCTGTGAGCAAAAGACAGAGGCAGATTAGAATCAGGTTTCTCTCAAGAGACAACTAAGATTCTTTCAGGTAACAGAGGCTCAGGTTCGCTAACCAAACTAGGTCAACACTGCGGAGTCGAAGGAAGGTCTGGTTGCTGCTTAAGTAGGCAGGTCTCCTGATGGGTTGATGAACATCAGGTGTGCTGGAGGGCTCCAGCCCAAGAGACCCACAGCGCACTCTGCTGGAGAAAGGTGGTACATCCCCAGATCCCAACAGAATTCTAAGGCAACGCAAATATTAAGGTTAAGAGGCTGAGCTCGTAGATGATGATAAATAACATAGTTATGTATAATATATTACATTTCTGATTGTATATCCCTGTAATAATTACACACTGTAGCTTTAAGTGTGATGTTCATAAGCCTCTTCCAGATGGCCCCCTTCGAGGGGAACCTAGGAACATTTTGTAACTGTTTTTTCACATTTCCAAAAAAATAAACAGGTGGTATCCAAAGACACTTTAGCTGCATCTGTAAGCACAAGATTTTAGGTGTGGGCTCCAAACAAACACACACCCACACGAAGCATGTCGATTTCTTTTTGAAAGCCCTTCCTGCACACCTTTATGTGCCTCTTTCGTGCAGTCACTTTTGTCACAATGTTGTCCTCCACAGTCTTCGAAGGCAATGCTCTATTTTTCAAGACTCTGAAGAATTATAAATTCAAGCTTTAACCAATAGTTCCAGGAAGGAAAAGAAACCCCTAACATTTGCTTATATCTTGCGTTTTAACAAGGTTTACAAGAACTTACATCTGATGACTTTCATCTGGGGTGGAATCTCGAATGATTACATGATACTTCATTTAGATTCCTTTATTTCTAACACCATGGTCTCCAGCAATTTATCACTAACACAGGTCATCAGTTAATTCAGTAAAATCCTGAATCCTGAAAATTTTATCAGTAAAATCCTTCAATTTCTTTATGTTCCTGCAATAATCTTTATTTTACTACTTTTGCTGCATTGCCCCTAAGTTGATCCAATCGTGCCGTTCCTTGTTTGCCAGTTTTAAGGACATTTGGAAAATCATTTGACAAGACTGAATCTTTAATTTTTGTTTAGGTCAGCCAGCTTCAAGACTTTTTCCCTATTGATGAATTGTCTGTAGGACGGCTTAGTGATAATAAAGATTAAACATCAAAAGGTCCCCCTCATTTCTAAAACAAATGATAATTTATTCACTTGAATTATTATGTAAGGAAAATTAATTCAAACTGCAGTATAGCTAGGAGCATTTGCTAGCAAATATCATTGTACATTTTGGATTATTATATTCTTGAATGCTGTAATTTTGGAATAAAAACTGAGCCACTGGGAGGAACAAGAAGAGCTTTTTCTTCACAGATTTTCTGTCCCATATTGTGCTGTCAGGAAATAAATATGTAAAAAAATATGTATTTTTTCTAAAGTTACCATCTGCAATTTTGGATTTTTCAGAATCTTGGTAAAATCAGCTCAATCTTGTGTCCGCTTTCCTGTTTGACATATTTAGATAAAAGGCTATGTTAGATTAAGACTATTACTACTACTGGCAAAATAAAGTCTCTATTATGGTCTTTGAGATCCCAGAGACCATAAAGCAGTCTCAATCCAGTGTGAATAAACCTAAGTCATAGGTGTATTAAATCCCTCCATTGAAAACATTATCGATTAAATCAATTATATTATATTTCCGATATATATATACAGTCATAGAAATTATAAAAAGTACAAAGTTGTATCCTATCTTTAAAAATTACCCTCTGTTAAAATTCACCCAATCATAAAAAGCTGACTGCTGAGGAAAAACAAAAACTAAATACAAGGTCACTTCAGGAGCACCATCTTCCAAAGATGTATAGCTTAAAGATACAAGATCTAATAACAGTTGATTCTATAAAAACTCTGAAATTGGTGATCTAATAAACCCTTGAAATATGTCCCCATCTGATCTGGTGTTTTTTTTTGTCCTAGTACGCTCTGATCCAATATCAAATAAAAAAATCCTCTCTCCTTTCCTTTTTCCTCAGCAAAGTATATACCTTCAGGCATTTTGATTCCCAAACATGTAGAATGGGAAAGGGTTTATGTTGTTTTTTTAATGTATGTGTAGAAGACAAGAGTCGACGGTGAAAAATTCCTGGCAGCAGGCTGAAATGAGAAGGGAATGAACTGGAAATGCAAAGCATGACTGGATGGATAAATGAGAAGTGGAAAGATGTGCAGTGGCATAACCGGCTGAGAGAGTTGGCATGTCAAACGGGATGATTGACGGCTAATGAAGGGACACTGGATAAAGCTGAGCAAGCAGGTTAGGATATTGGGAGAGTAGTGGACCTGGAGTACAGAGTGTATGGCCAGAAAAGGTCAGATTCATTGGCGAAAAAAAACAGCTAAGAAAAATATTTGGCAGTGTCTACCTGCAAAACGCAGAGGTTGGTTGATCAGTCCACAATATTATCTATTGATGAAAGAGCAGGATTACTGAAATAATCAGTAAACACCGAGAAAGGAAGAGAAATTTGTTTCTAGAAATAAGTTGCTATCTTGACTGAAGTTAGACAATAAATAAAGGAACAAAAAGGTTTATTTAACTGTAAAAATAATACTTAGAAATCCATACTTTAATTGCAAACATAAGATGTTTGGAACATCATGCAGGCTTTCTGAAACTGCTCTAAATGTACATAAGCTATTTACTCTAAAAAAGCCCATTAATGACAAACAAAGATGAATTAAGTCTCTCCTATTGGGATGCATAGTTGGGCTTATAAAGCTCTCACTGTCCACGCTAGCTGGTAGACATCTGCTGTCATTTTTGCTCCATCTGTGGTTCCATTTATAACCACTTGCTGGTAGATGTTCCTGTCTACAGTTTGACAGGTGTGTTTGTCTTGTTTTCCCTTTTTTTGGCTCAAAATTCTGTTGAAATAAAAACATTTTACATTTAGATGAGTTGTTTCAGTTCAATTTGGAGTAAATTGGTTTATTTTCTACATGTGATTCCTAAAAGCTATAGTGGCAAAAACAATTAGCTTATTTTGAAGTTTATTTTAATTTATTTTTCTTGTTTTGTTTGGATTACATTCTTCACTCATCTAATTTTTGTCACAATATACTGAGAGAACATGTATAAGATTATTATCTAACATGTATTCACAAATTAAATGATGTTTATTATCGATTCATTAAGTTTTATACACACCAGCCAGTGATGTAAAACTTTAAGTTGAGATTTTTCATTTCAAGGTTTACAATCTAATAATTCTGTATATGTTCAATAAGTTAAACAGAGATATATCTCACACTATCTAGAGACATTTTGGAGATTTTTTTTTTTACTCGTTTTATAATCCCTATACTGTAACTTGATTTTTAAATTCAAAACAGTAAAGGATCGAAGCAGTTGAAGATGTACATTTAGATTTCAATTTTATTTATCTTTCCTCTGTATAATTTTACTAATTTTTAACTTGAGTCAAACATAAGATTAACTTTGAAATTCATCATAAATAAGAGGAACACTGATTCTAATGCTCATTGTCATAATCAACCACCAGTGCAAAAACCCTTGTTGGGGTTTTATATAGACAAGAATGATCAAATAGGGCAGAGGTGGATAATCCAGGTCAAAAAAGTAAAAACCCTTTATTGTTATCCTTCCTCTTGTTACTTTAACTAGATTATTAGTCTGTGTTGTAGAGGTGGAAATGCAAAAAGTTGTAACAACTCTCTGTAGATACTTTTTACTTTTTGGACCTGCATTTTTCACCTCTTTAAAAAACGTCAAAATACATAATAATCCGGCATAAATTCTAGCCTTTAAAACAGTTAAGGCAATGAGTTTCCATAATCCCTAAAAATTGGTTGGAGCTGTTGAACTTATAGCTGACATCTTTTAAGATCAAAAATTACAATGTAATAATTTCTTTGATATTGTGTTAAATGCAATGTTAAAAAAAAAGAAAAATAAACTTCAAAGTGTATTCTTTAACAATTATCACTATGATATAACTTATTTATTAATTTAAATTATTTAATGAAATCAGCTTGGTTTTAAAAAGAAATGTTACTATTTGCGGAATGGAAATACATTTGTAAAATTAAATTGGGTTAAACAACAAAAACAAATAAATAAAAAATAATTTGACAAGCTATCCATAAAATAAAAATATTAATCAAATGTAACAGAAATATAAATATGACAAAATAGAAATGAATCAATCAGGAAATATACAGATGGCAAAATCATCAAGCAAATAGTAAGTGAATAGACAAATATGCCAATAAAAAAAAAAACAATCAGTTTTATTTTTATCAAAGCCATAGTTTCTTGGTGGTCATACATGGCCATAAATGGAATATTTGCACACACATTATATCAATGCTGAAGGCAGTAAAGCTCTATCACTAACAAGCACTGAGCAGAAAACTTTTTCATCCCCCTAACCTCTAGGGACGTGTTCCTACGAACTTTAATTAACATTTAAACTGCTATTTGATTTGAGGTCATTTTCCTTTGGGCGGGTTTTCTCTAATTGGCTCATTTTCTCCTTTCCTGATAGTGACATTTTAGACCCTCTCATGTTTGTCACTCACTCCCCCTGCTGACTCTAAGCTTTCTTTTCCAACTGCAGACCCCACAGAGAAAATCATTTGGGGTTTCCATGAGGAAATCTCACAGTTGTGGTTTGTTTCAGAGTATCTGACTAATTTATACCCTGGAGTGTTTTGTGTTTTTTTTACTTAGGATTTTGCTTTCCCAAAATTGTATTGATGAGAAATTGATTATGTATTGATGAGAAATTAGTTAGAACATCTGTAATATAGATGAATAGGTTCACACAAATCAGCAAAGACAAGTTAAGAGCATATTTTAGTGGACATAATTCTCTCAGATTTGAAAGAATGACTTGAGATATTAAGGTTGATTGGTAAATAATTCATGCTAATATTCTTAATTATATAAAACTTATAGTGTTATTTTAAAAAAATACTTTTGCAAAGTTTATTTTCTAATCAAAGAATAGCTAAATAGTCCCTAGAGAATAAAAAAAAAATCAGAATAAAGATGACACTCTTACTTTTTGGTCATATTTCTAAGCTCAAAGCCAACAGTTTTATGTATCTCTGTGTTTCTTCTCTCTGCTGCCATGTGCCACGTTTTGTTGTCTAATTGTGTCCCTGGCAGGTAGCAACAAAAAGCCCCTTGTGCCAAGAGGAGGCATTTAGCTTGAAATATCTCCAACTAGAGTAGAAAGGCTGCACATATGGCCACATGAAGCATGGGCAGATGACTGAAAAATCGTCTTATTTTAGTGTACTGTAGTTCTATCAGTTGGCTCTTATTGTGACATCTCTCTGAGTGCACCTTTTTTGAAGAGGCCCAGCAGGAGAGCAGGCCAAATCCGTTTCTCTGTGTTAGAGTGCTCTACCTTCGGTAAAAGGGGAAATATCCAAGAAGCTAAAATGCTTTTAAACATAAAATCCTGCATCTCATGCTGTTAGTTATTTCTCTTTTTTGCTTTATAACCATTAAACTTATAAATATAATTACTGATTCTGATGCTAAGAGGATTTGATTCATTTAAACTCTTTTTACATGTTGCTGCATCTGCAAACTTGGTATTTTGTCTATTTTACCTTGATTTATGAATAAGAAGTATATATTTTTTTCTTATTTCCAATAAAGATGTGAAAAAAGTCAACAAATTTGCCTTAAGTCCTGATCCAAGTTCAAATCTAAATTATTTCCAAAAAACGTTTAAAAACAATAAATAGGTGACCACAGTGTTGTACATTCCAAAAATACAAAATTAAATCATACAACCACTGAAAAGGTCAAATCGACCTACTCATGGGAATCAAAAAACAACTTATGTTGTTGCAAATACCAAGCAAGAAAGATTGGTTTATAAAAAGAGAGAACCGTGAAGAAGTCTGCCTAACATGCCGGTTAAAAGAGGCTGTAAGTGCAAAACCCAGATTACCTAAACTTTAATCTCAGCTTGGAATAATGAGGGAAGATACAACAAAAAAAGATGCAAAGCCACAAAGACAGAAAAACAAATCTATAAATTTTAAAATGAATTTAGCAGCACACAGTGAGTGAACCAGGGCTGCAACTAACGTTTATTTTGCAAATCAATCATTTTTTTTTTTTTTATTATGTTTTTGATTATTGGAATAATAATAGCAAAGGGTTCCTTATAGACATTTTTTTGCTAAAATGTAACCATGTGAAACTAAAACAATTCGACTTGAGGAGTTCTGGTTAGAGCATTCTGACAGAGCAAAAAGCTTTTTTTTTTTATCTTAATCTTATCTTTTGGTATAACTGCTGCACAAGGTGTGTTGCTCTATCAGTTAAAGGCCTATTTCAGTCTCTACACTCCAGTTAAAGATTAATTGATTACTGAATTAGTTTACGATTGTTTCAATAATCGATTAATAATCTGATTAATTGTTTCATCCCTAATACAAACACAGCTACCAAGCTGCCAGAAGCTGCTGATGTTAGAGGACCTGTTTACAGGAGAACTATAAAAAAAAAATTTACCATAGAATTTCACAAGAAGTCTAGCTAAAGGTTTTCCCAGTGCTGCCTAATGAAAAAAAGGCATGTTGAAAAAGTGCTCTGCTCAGATGAGATAAAAGTTCATCTTACTGGCCTACTTGTGAGACGCTGTATGTACAGGGGAAAAAAACCTGCAGGTCATCCTGAACAAACCATTTCTAGGGTTAAATAGAAGCCAACATCGTGGAGTCAATATTCTGGGAAGGTTTTTGTTTTAGCAAGAACATTAAACCTGGCTTAGCTTATGAGAAGATGAATACAGCTGAAGACAAAAGAATCCATTAGAGTCTGCAAAAGACTCCTTCTGGGATGGAGGTTCAAGTGTCAGTAGGTCAGCAACATAAAGCTTAGTGCCAGTAAAGAAGGAAAACATACAGCTACAAAAGATTAGTTTAAGGGTCACCAAATTTTTAAGATTAAGGGCTACTCATTGGGTACTGGGTCATAGGACGGGCTACCAATACTGATCTATGAACTGGAGCAGTCAGCATTTACCTAAAATTCATAGATATTAAACATACTTCTATTGTTTCTTTTCATTTCTAATTTGATTTTAGATATTGTCATTTATAAATCCATATAAATGCTTAAATCTTCTAAATCGTGATTATGGTAAAATGCACTATAAATGATTTAAAATAAGAGCAGATGCATTAAATAACATTTTTAACTTAGTCCACCGGTGAGTTGGGGCACCATATGTGGTCCTTGAGGGCCCCTGTACCTAGCGTCCCGAGGACACTGGGCCAGCCCAGTGGTGACCCCTGGTTTAGATGAAAGGATATTCAAATATTTAGTCCTGTCAAACTTTATGTGACCATCTGTGTTGAGATTTGATCATTAACATCTACAGATGCTCTCCATAAAATCCACCCAAACTTTTGCTTTTTTGCGAACAACAAGCATCTGTCTCAAGATAGAAAGACATACTGTAGCCCCAAACACTTACTATTGTAAACAGGTTATGTTTAGTATATAGCATAAAATAAAAATGTTCAGATTGATTTTGTTACAAAAATATATACTTTTTAAAAGAATTTTAATTACAACAGCTTTAAAGGGATATTTTTTTTCCTAAATCATCATTCACCTTTTGATCACCATAGTGATACAAATACTATAAAAAAATAAGTTCATTGGAAATTATTCAAAGTCACAAATTATGCATTGTTTTAGCATTTTCTTGAGTCTCTGTCAGGCACTCGAATAAAACTTAAAAGGCTGTCAGTCACTTTCTGGTGTCAAACTGCTCCCAAAGAACTTTCTGATACGTTTTAATTAGATAAAGATTGGTCCCTTTTTGTAACTTTGTGACAAGTCTTAATTTTCTCAGCTGCAGACCACGGTTAGAACTTTCATGGTTAGAACTTTCATGTTTTTCTTTAATTCAGAGTCTAGAACGTGCTTTGATAACTCTTTGTGCTGAAATCAGGCCTTGTCAAAATTAATGACGCTTCTTTTAATTAATGTAAATGAACACTTAAAATAGAACAAAATAATTACAGATAACAACTAGTCTACATTGTGAGCCAGCTTCATTTGTAGCTGGAAGTCTTTTTTTTTTTTTTTTCCTCAGCGGGATATGAAGGACACATTTACAAAAACACACACACAGTCACGCACGTTTTTCTATTTCCTATTTCACTTTAAACTGAATTTTAACTGACATAATTTATAATTCTACAACAATAAACCATATCCTGGTAATAGAGGAGGGCAAATTATCATGTCTTAAGTGTTTATATTTAGAAGCAAAAGCTGCCCTGGTAAATTTAAATGACTTACTTAAATATATGAAAATGTACCATTATGTTTTATGTTGCTAAAATATAAGCTTTTGCAGAAATAATGGATTACTGGCATTACAGTTATATCAAAATATGGGTTCAATTTTATTTCCAACTATACTTTTTATATTATAAAACAATGTAAACCTAAATCAATGGAACTCTAATACTGATTAAATCACAGGTATACAGCATATCCTGTTTTCTAATACTGCAAAAACTGATGCTTTAAAATTAGATGATTGTGTCAAAATTCTGCAATACCATTATAAACGCAAGTTACCTCTGGGTTTTACACACAGATATAGGGCCCTATGTGGATGAAGTTTAGTAGTTGTTTTATCATTTTTGACAGGAAAATGGCTTTAGTATTCTGAAGCAATGTCACAATGTGAGACAGATCAGCCAGCAGTAATGAGACTGAGTGGGGTAAAAAAGGCATAAAAGTGGATTTCAAAGGGGGCTTTCTGAGCAGAAACAGTGATTGTGGGTCCCTGAGCAGGTCAAACAAGGAAGAAAGGATCAGAGTTGCATTATAATGACAAATCTCTTCCTCTGGTATCATTTTAGTTTTTGGCTTGAGAGGAGTAGAGGGGCAAAATTGGTATGAAACCAAGGTCTCCGTGAAAACAACAGCACGCTCCTCTGAGGATCTATTGTGTCATAAAACTGAGGTTCTGAGGAGCCAACCACTTCCTATTTCAATTTATTTGCCAAAAAAAAAAATGAGACCAGCTTTAAATACTGCATAAGGTGAAGGTATTTGATATACGCTCACAGTACTGATTATTTCACTATTTCACATAAAATGGTAAGATATTTTAGCAGCTTGTTAAGCAAATAACAGTTGACTCACAAAGTAGGGAAGAATGAATACCCAACTTTTCAAATAAACATTTATTTTATTTTTATTTTAAAGTTAACAAAGACTGCACTCATGAGAATAAAGAGTGGAATAAAGATGAGAACCACCAGGAGCATGAACAAATAAAGGCAAATGTAATGTTATAAACCTTAGTCAGTTATTTAACATGCTGCTGTCTTTTTACACATCTCTGATGTTGCTGCTATTTTCAAATATCCATTACTGTAAAAATGTCCACAGTTGTAAATGTAAATTGGTTATTTATTCTACAGGTGCACAGTTTTTTATATTTTTAAAACACTTTACAGTACAGTATTTTATTGTTCATCTTGTAACTCTTCAATATTATTCAATATTCAATATTCTCCACATTTGTGTGACCATTTTTTCTACAATCTTTTTGCTGCTGTAAACGCCATAATTTCCCCATTGTGGGAAATAAAGGGATTTTCTATTTTTTCTATTATTTCTATTTTTTTTCTTTATTTCGAACATGCAAAAGAAAAACAAAAAAACAATCTTTAAAAACGTTGGAGAGAAAAACAACAACAAGGTACCCTTCTTTCCTAAATTAATATACCTCTATTACATGTGCGAAAAGGAGTAGGAAGAAGTAAAACTTATGTACTCCTACCCCTTTAATTCTTGTATTTCTTCAATTTACAATATTTATAATTATGTTGCTTTATATATCCATATAAATACATACCTACATTTACATACATAAATATGTATACACATATACCTTCATACATATATACAAATAAACAAAACAAAAAACACAAGCAAAACTTTCTACAATGCTTCTCTATACCTTTTGAAAATAATTTCTAAGTACATTTTTTTGAAAAGGAATATGTTTGGCCATTGCTTTAGGTTCTCATTTAGTTTGTTCCACAATTTAACTCCGCAAATTGATAAACATAATCTTTTTCTTGTTGTTCTACATCTATTAGTCTTAAAATTTCCCCTTCCCCTTAAATCGTACCCTCCCTCCCTTTCAGAGACTGTTCTATTCTATTATATTCTATGAAAGGGATAGAAAGATAAAAGTAGATCTAAAAAATGTATGTATAAAAAATATATCTGCAAAATTTCTTATATTTAACAACAAAAAATACGTAGTTAAGAAAATTGTGCAAAATAGCAATTAAAAAAATAAAAATCCTATCAGATTTATAGTCCCCTCACTGCAGATATATTAGAATCTGTCCTAAATGATAGCCAAACCAATTTACACAGTAGCAGATAAAAACCTTTGGATAAATCAAACATTACTTGCCACATGTCTGACTCAATAACCATTAAAACAACTACTTTCATTCATTTCAGAAGGAACTATTCACATACTTGGATTATATTAAACTGAACTTCTAATATGCACCACTGTTCGGCACCAAGTACCATTTTCCTCTGAGCATGGAGCAGCCAGTTTGCTTGGAGTTGCAATGAATCCTGGGAAAACCAATGATAGAGAGGATACCTCTGACCCATCCTTCAAATCGGGCAGCGCATCCCATGTTTTCAAACAGAGCCACTCAGTGCTGGTTTGTTGTTGTTTTGTTGCTTCCTAATGTGAGTTTTCCCTGACAATTTCTGTTTTTTTTTTTTTTTTTATCTTTGTAGTTTTGTATGTTGGATATTTGGATTTTTGCCTTAGTTACTTCGTTAAATCTAGAACACTCACCTCTGTCTCCTGATCTCTTCATTTGGGTCCTCAAAAACCTCCACTCAACCATGACAAATATCACAACTTATTCTTTTCTTGCTTTTTCCTTTTTCTAACAAAATTTTGTTCCATAGCTGGGCTTTAGGGTTCAAATAATGTTTTAGTACAAAATGAAGACCCTCTTACCATTCGCAAATATTTTAACAGTGACATTTAGGAGAAAAAAAGTATTTCACTGATCATGTTTCTCAAAAATCTAGGTTAAAACTAAAAATGGTGTTCCATTTCATCAATAAAATGGTTATATTAGTTGGGAAAATGTAGCAAAATGCATCAACATTTTCTGTGTAGAGCTTGTGAGTGCTCCATTCTCTCCAATTCCTAAGGGATCAAAGACCACCTGCAGTAGATTCTTTTTCAGTCTTCCGTCTTTGGTGTTAAAGACCCCTGAGCACTTTCCTTTCATGATCGCTTGTCTGCCGTTGCCACTTTCCTCTGGTGCTTTTATTTTCATTTTATGTCATCTCTCTCCCACGTGAATTCAGCGGATCAAGCAGCTGATATCCTCCCAGCTGCCCTGTTATCAGGACATTTCTTCAATAGAACAGTTGAAAATATAAAGAAATGGTTGGCAGGTTGCTTTACTGTGGTCACCTCTGAGTTGCAGATAAAAAATCCCTGCAGTAGCCTATGGGACCATTGTCATAAAAGCACCATAGTTTAGGTACTTTATTTCCAACTTCACTTTAAAAATGTTGAAAAATACAGCACTAGCATTTCTGATAATAATGCCACAAAGGATTTTTTTCTAGTAAATTACTTCAGAGCTCATGATTATACCAAACTTAACACTTTGTTAGAAATTTGCATTATTGTTACTACCTGATGCTTAAAGAAAAATAATCATGATGCAGACAGAACCATCCAATCCTTCTCTTCTACTCAGTACCTTTCGTTTGGTCCGTTATAGCAATTATCCTTTGAGCTGTTCCCCATACTAAAGGGCATTTGAATTCTTCACTAATTAATCATTAATACCAACGTTAAAAATAAATTACATTTTAGATCATGTTTGCACTCATTCTTTTCTTCAGATAGGAGAAATAAAGCAGAGGAAAACCATCTTGAATATTAAGCTCTGTGTTAAAACAGCCCTGAAATGGTCATACTACACAGATCAATTGCATCTACAGTCATGTCATTTTTAATTCATTTAAAAATAAATTCAATAACATTTTGAAACAGGAGAAATAATTATGTACAAATTGCATCAGTCTGGTCTTCTGCAGACTGAATACCCAACCTTAAAAAAATAAATAACAGATTTTTCACACAAAAGGACATGAAAGTTGAAAGGCCTGATTTAGAGTCAGGCCTGAGATAAGAGAGGAATCTTCATTACAGGCTGAGGTCACAGAGGCAGACAAAGGTACTAAAGAGTTAGGCAGGCAGGCAGGCTTGGTCAGAATAAAATTAGATGGTCTGGAATCCAGAATCGAGCCAACACAAGAGTCTGATAGGGGCAAGGCAAAAATAGGCAGAAAAAACTAGGTCAGGCACAGACAGGCAAACAAGGAACGTCTGATGGTTTACTCATATGAAGGCTTTCAAGAAGAGCAGCAGGTATATATACATATATATATATAGAGAGAGAGAGAGAGAGAGAATCACAGGTGCACCCAACTCCTTCTAATTAGCAGCGGCGGGTGTTGCTGTTTGGGGAAATGAGGGGAGCAGAGCTGAACAGCCAGAAGCCAAGCAGCCGTTTAGACAGGATCAAAACAAACTCCCACATCTCAGTGATGACAGAGGAAATGCAAAAAACAGTAGTGGGCTCGCTCTTTGTAAATGAAATGACATTAAAATTTTTGTTTATATATTTGCAACCAGTTCTTTCGAGAGTACATAAAGCTTAATTGGTCAGATATTAAAGAGCAATTTGACGCTTCTGTGTTAAATTTTTAATTTTTTTTATTTATTTACAGGAAAATGGTCGCCTGGTAAACCAGACTAAATGTGAGATGAAAGGTGTTATTTAGTCTGGCCCCGATGAATGAGACATTGGTAGATTGTTGATAAGAACAACCCATGGTTTTCAAACCGCTGTCTGTGTCTATTGGCCAACGCTCTGACCAATCAGCGCAACTGACTGTGACGTAGGAAGTGCAACAGGAAGCTGGTGCAGGAGTATAAACAAATAGCCTGTCGGTTAAACAGCGAATACATCCTTCTCAAAAACGAATGATCGTAGAGCCTCTTCCTGCTCACGTTTTAACGAAAACCCCAAGTCTAATCCTTTTAAAACTGACTCCAAAGCGGAGTCAAAAATCGCCATCAGAGCCAGCAGTCCTTCACACATGACAACGCCGAAAGAGGGCGCTGCAGACAGGCTTCGGTTAGCCCTGGCTGCTGTTAGCCTCGGAGGTCTGCTGGTTGCCACGGTCCTCTCAACTTTGGAAATTGTTTTTTTAATTACGCATTAAATCGGTAAATGGACCATATAGTGCTGCTTTGAAGTATAATAGTCTCGCCTCAAATTATTTTGAATGAAATTCAAGTTATCTTAAAACATACTTTTACTGAACAACAGCAACAAAAAAGATAACTATAAACTTTCAATGGAGCGCTCTATTGAAAGCTGCTGCTGCCGCAGTGCATGCTACTGTGTCCTGCAGCTTTGTCGTCACGCCCTCAAAACCCCACCCGCTTTGCATTCAGACATTCAAAACACATCTCTGCGTTGTGATTGTCCCGCCAGATTTAGGGCCTAGGGCATTTATCAAGGCTAGACCAACTCGCAGGCAAAAATGATTTTGGCCGCTGGTGGGTAGGGCTAGTTTTCTAGGCTGGGAAAATGGTATACTTTTGAATCTCTGCAAGTATAGTGTAGAGTATATACATTTCTTGTTTGGTTTTCTTTGCATACTGCATAGTTGGTTAAAGCAGGGCACATGGGCTGCTTTATGAATTTATATATTAGATTTTTTATTCTTAAAATGTATCAACTTTAATTACCTTTAGATCTAAGATGAGTAATGTAATGCAATAATATACTTTAGTGAGGATTGCAATGGAGGTTTGCTCTACTGTGCTGCACTGCATATGTTTTCTTCAGCTTGGTAAGACTTATGAGGAGCCAATTAGTGACTTTATTGATATTGATGAATATGAATATTTTTGATGCTCAAAACCAACAGAGAGAATGGGTGATGATGATAAGAACGGGTAGGTTTGTGAGTATGAAGGTGTATAAGGGGGGGGGGGGGGGACAGAATCGTGTATGAGGTGGCTTAAAGGTATAGAGGACGAAATAAGAAGTCCTCCTAATTGTCAATCAATCTAGTGATATGTTTACGTAAGGCCATCCTATATGGTTGCCCCGTTAGCTATTATTTTCTGCGAATGCAGACTTTCAGCCGCATATGTGTGGTTAGCTATGGTTTCAGAAGCTCAACTTTCTCACCGCGGTTCTTTGAAAATGGCAGAGAGTCGTGAGAGAAAAAGTGTCTACGAGGTGTATAAGAAGAAACAAAAGGCCTCAGAAGAAGTATATCCCAGAATGCTTTGCGCAGAGAGCTCTTCTCGCAAAGAATTATGAAGTTTGCTGTCACAGCAGCCTGATGTCGTCATAGGGTGTCGCTACCCAACAGCAGCGACTAATAACAAAGTGGGCGGAGGTAACGCACAGTAGAGGAGGAGTTACGTTACTAATGGCGCAAAAAGCAGTGATCATCTGTCCGAAGGGTCAGTTAACTGAGTTTGCTGTAAAGTCCACTAGATAGTCCATGCTGTATGTGTACCCAGTAAGCTTGTATGAGCTATGAGAAACCACATTTTAAACAGGCTGTGCATTAGGAGAAATGGGCTCGTGCATGCTCTTGCATGCACATTTTTTTTTTTATGTGGAGAGGGCGGGTCTTCCACAATCCTCCACAATACCTTTGAGCAGTGTCTTGTGGAGGTGATTGTTCAGCAAAGAAAAAGCCACATTCAGACCAGAATATAATTTGCTTCCTAAGTCTGTTTTTTAAGCATTGCATCATAGAAATATTTAACTTTATATATTCAACACTCCAAATTACAAGTGCTTAACATCAGTTTGCCTAACAAGGTTTTATATTATTGATAAATCACATTTTGAGACTTTGAAATTAACTTGATGGAAATGCAGGAAAAAGGAGAAAAACTATTGAAAACATTTTACAGTGTTTAGCGTTGCTTTTATTCAAACATTTCTCAGCAGTTATTTGCAGCTCATACAGTCTAACTTTTAATTATGAGTGAATATTTAAAACAGACTCCCTTTGCTCTGTCAGTGACCTAAGAAGTATGTAGTTGTACAAGCTTGACAGCACATTGGAAAACTAGCTCATACCAAAAATCAAGCACAGTTCCACATATAGCAGTCTTCTCTTTGCTGACTTGATGCTGTACTACTTACTTTATTCTTGCCTTAGGGGCAATGATGGCTGCTTCCATCCAACATCTCAGGAGGAACAACTTGTTTAGATACAGACTCTGAGGACTGAAGATAAGGAACTCTGTCTAACTTTCCTGCCAATCAGTAAACAAACTCTTTATCTTCTCCACAGTCTATTTGGAATAATCCTCATGGTTTCTGCTCTTAAAGATCTGAAAGATTTTGGCTCAGATGCTTTCGCTAAAAATAAATACTTCCATGGGCCGTCTTTTGCTGACATTCTGTGGATATCATGGAGCTCTGATGTTGCAGGTTTTTAGGTCTTATTGCACAGTGCAGCGTGTTTATTGGATACAGAACACCTTCTTTTTTTTAATTGCAAAATAGACACCTCCTTCCATCGACATGACAGCCTCTTCCTTTTCCTCTTTCATCTTCATCACATTCTCCACCTTCTTTCTCCAGAGGTATCCTTGATGATCTTCACAGCCAACCCTCTTGCATGACTTCGGGAGCCTTCCTCTCTGTGTAACATGGGAAGTTATGACAAATCTTTTTCAGCAGCTTGTCTTGGGAATCAGAATTGGGGTTCACTTAAAGACCTGGTACACATAATTCACTAAAATTAACATAGGTGATAACTCTGCAGTGGCATTTGGATTTCTCAATTATTTTCCTTGTCACTCACGTATGAAAGAAAATAAACCTATACAAGATAAAAAAGAAGTTTCAAAAAAATAGTATGGGATCCTTTTTTGAAAATGTCAGAGATCTATAGATATCGACCTCATATATCAATGTTTACTACCCAGGTAAAGCTGAAATTCGCTCAAAGTTTAATATATGCTTTGCTTTTTTCCCTCTAAGGAGGAGTCTTGCATATAAGCAAACAACACTAAATTATCTCCTGTGGCAAGGTTGCAGAAGTAGTTATTCAATTTTTGCACTGGGTCATGCATTTTCTACCTATTGGGAGAAAATTAATTGCAGATGTAACATTCAAGATGTATTAATAATCTTTTTCACTCACATCATCAATATTATTATTATTATTATTAATTATACTTGCATTGATTTTTCATAGCTTTTTAAGCTTTTCTTTAATTATATATATGTTGTGATTTTAGGAAGACTGAATGCTGTCTTATTGGTTTTCTCGCATTGCAGTTGACTCAGGCATTGTTTACACTGGAAAAGTAAAAAAAAAAAAACTGGCTATAAAATAAGAAAAGTTTGGATCTCTGCAAGTATGGTTCAGCATTTAGAACAATTTCCTGATACCTGAAGATGTCTAATCACCTTTAGAAGATTATATAGTTTAAACACCATAGAAATGTCTAGCAATGGGTTCTATGCCCTGTAGAGAAGAACATGTTTAGGAGTGCAAAAAACCTTGGAACAAAAGCAAAACACTTTATGAAAAAGTTGATGGAATATGGTAAGAGAATGTTATCATCCACTGAAAAAAAAATGCCAATGTGGGCTAAATGTAGTGTTTTCCTAGTGTTTAGAGCAGTGCGCTTGTGCTCTGAGGAGGTTCCAATAACCAGTTTTGATCCCCTCAGCATCCACTCTGGGTTCCTGAGCAAATCCTGAACCCCACACAATGGCAGCCCACTGCTCCCTGAGGGGATGGGTCAAAGACAGAGTGAATTTTCTCATTGTGGAAAAATAAAGTAATTTACATAAAAGGCCACTCAGATCTGAAGAAGCCATTGTTCTAAAAATAACATAAAACATGAAATTACAGCTGTACTTTATTCAAGAGATTTTAACATCAGTCTTCAGGTTGAAAGATTTCTGTTTTTTATATTTTGAATGGAAGTTGTGGTAAATATATTCCACATGTGTGCAGATTTATCTCTCTGACCATGATTTGAGCTTGACTCAAATTCAAATTGTGTCTGAACACACAGCAGGTAGGGCTTGTGTTAACAGAACAATATATGACCATTACAAGTATTATCTTTTTAAAGAACTCATTTGCCACCAATACTGGGGAGGATATTAAATATATCATCATAGCAGAACATTTGTTAATGGTTAACCAATAGATTATTTAATCACTTCTTCTCTCCTTCTCTCTCGTTTGCTCTCACATTCAATTTTGCTCTGCTTTTCCTTGCATTTTTGGACTCTGTCAGCAAACCACAACTAGCTGCCGTTTGCTTTGTTTTCTTATTATCTGGGGATCCTTTTTCCCCCCTCTTGTTCTTGCCCTTTCTGGGAAGTAAGTATATCCCTGACTATGGAGCTCTGTTAGTAGAAAATCACAAATTCACTTCAATGCAATGCATGCAATGCAGTTAACTGTTATATTTGTACCCCTTTGTTTAAGTCAATCATTACATCCCCTTAGCCTGCTTTGTTCCTCAACTTGATTTTGCATTCAGTGATCACAGAAAAAGAAAAGTGTTTGAGCTGTAATAATCTCCTACAATAATTTATAGATTGTTTCATTGCTTGCTTAATTTGCCACTTGTTCTGTTGAAGATATTTAATTAACACAAAACAACACTTCATAAAGGTAAACTGAGCTCCAAATAAGTGTTACATATTGTACCAGTTATTTCCCCTACACATCTTTCTGGCTGTTTCACTGAAACTTTAACAAAGATTCTTTGTCTTTCCACCAACTCAGCTTTCCGCTTATTTCTCATTTTTATTCTCTTTGTTTAATCTCTGTCTGTACATTTCTGCCCACTTACCACCTTCATGCTGCACTTTGAATATAACTGAATCTTCATAATTGCTGAGTTTGGTTCTTTTTCCCTATATTATGCAAACATTCATAACTGGGAAATATTTCTCAAGTTTAAAGTATAGTGGCATTAAATAGTTTCTTTCGGTATTAAAAAAACAAAACAATAAAACTGGTATTTTCTTCCAGAGTAAACAGGTAAAGCAGGAGCTGCTAAAATTCTGCATATTTATAGACCTCAAGATGACCGATTGATCAGTCACCACACTAAACCAGAACATTCAACACAACAGGAGGCCTTTTAGCCCCAATTTCTATTTTTGAGACTGAATGAATGTCACACAGACTCTCATTAGAAACCATTCAATATCTTAATGAAAAGTAAAATTCTATCAATCAAAATTAAATGGAAAATACCTGGATCAGATTTTAATTTTTCTGTGTATCACGTAACTCCTGTTACACAAACACATACCTTCCTGTCATTGCGCACAAGATAAGGCAGCTGTTTATGATATTAAAGTATACGTCCCAACTGTTAAGGTGTGGGGGGGAAAAAATCAGTAGTTTAAAAAAAAATCTGAATTAGTTAGAATCGTCACTTTTTATGTCTTTATAATAGGAAGCTTTAAATATAAATAAAAATTAGCGTTCCTATGCAAAAAAAAAATCTAAGTTACATTTTGATTGGTTAATGTTACTACACCAACCCTTTTTGGATACATTGTTTTCCTAAGAACAATATTTTATTTCTGAAGTTATGATAAATGACATGATTGGAATTCAAAAAAAGTCTGTTTGGATTCCAACACTCCTCGTTTTACGGCTGACAAATGCATCCTTTTTTTGCCCGTTTTGAAGGACGGGCTCGGTGTATCCTATGTACGTAGTCTTGGATATCCCACGATTCATTGCGAGTCTAAGAAAGCCGGTGGCTCCATGCTCAGAGGAAAAAGGTACTTGGCGAGAAACAGCAGTGAGAAGTTTGGTATTCATTCTTTTCCTGCTTTGTGTGTCAACTGTCACTGACTATACAGCGGAAATGACTGACCAGCTGTCTCCCTGTGTGGTGTGAAACTGCACCACCTCATACTGGAAGAAGGTGAGAAGAGTAGTAAGAACAGCAGAGAAGATCATCGAAGCTCCTCTTTCCTCCATTAAAGCCATTTCATCCCAGCGCTGCATGTCCCGAGCCCATAACTTCATAAATGACCCCTCACACCCCCACCATATACTGTTCTCCCCGCTGCTCTCTGGGAAGAGGCTTTGAAGCATCTGATGCAGGTCGAGCAGATTCCAAAACAGTTTCTTCTCCACTGCCATTAGACTGCTGAATGTTGTGTAAAATGGGTTATTTTATTTATTTAAAAAAACTGTGAATATACTGTAAATATAAAAGTCATATGTTTATATTACTATTTTTTATGTATTTATTACTGTTTTCAAGGCTTCACTTGAATCAGTTATAAATAATAATAAAAATATCAATAATAACTCTGTCTAAGTCTAAGTGTCTAAAAGCCGCGGACGGCTGGACCTGTTTGAAATCACAACCAAACTGCCAAAACTGTCACAGCCAAAACTCTTCTAGTCTCCTGTTATACATCTTGTCTGTCCTGTTTATTTATTTATTCATTTATTTTTTGGGGGGGGGCTTGTTTATCACTCAGGCTGCACAGTGAGGACAGTGAATAGCACTGTTGACTTGAAGGAAGAAGGTTCCAGGTTCGATGCCCCGCACCTTTCTGGATGGAGATTACATGTTCTTTCTGTGCATTTGTGGGGTCTCTCCGGGTATCAGCACCCCTTGCGGATGGATGGATGGATGGATGGATGGATGGATGGATGGATGGATGGATGGATGCTCTTCTCTGTTAACACTGGAACTCTCACACCATGAATTCTTCGAGGAATGTGTCACCCAGCAGATCTGCCCTACCTAATTCTTACTCAGTGTTGGGATCCAGAGGTTTGCCCTCCAGAGGGCGACGTGGATCCCTTTCTGTGGGCTTCTGTTGTCTGTTGGGATCCAGAGGTTTGCCCTCCAGAGGGTGATGTGGATCCTTTTCTGATGGGTTCTGCTGTCGGTTGGGATCCAGAGGCTTGCCCACCAGAGGGCGCTGTAGATCCTTTGCTGAGAGCTTGTGCTCGTCCGTAACAGCTGATCCCCATCTGCTCATTAAGCTCTCCCTTCATAAGCTGGAGGAGAGCTCCACTCTGAGCCGGATTGTTAAACTTGTTATGGTTGCAAGCCTGAGCCAGCCTGCCTGTCTGACCCTGTAAACCTGAACTTGAACCTGAACCTAACCTCCTTTGTCCTCTCTGCCTCCCAGGTAGAACCCAGTCTGTTACAATAAACCTTTGGACTTTTATCCTGCCTCTGTGTCTGAGAGTTCTGCATTTGGGCTAGTAATCCTGCCTGATCATGACAGAACAATCCGGCCAACAGACTAGCCCAGCAGACTCCTTCGACGCACTCCTGGGGGAGTTTGCGGTCCGATGGATCGGTTCGACGCCACCACCAGTGATGGGACTAACGGCGTTGAAAGTAACGGCGTTACTAACGCCGTTACCTTGTTTTAGTAACGAGTAATCTAACTAATTACTTTGACTGTAACTATAACGCAGTTACCATTGCAGACACCCCGTTACTGCGCGTTACTCAGGTCGCGCAATGAACCTTTTTTCATGATAGGACTCGTGCGCAGCTGCGTGAAGCTGACACCCCACCCACGTCAAAAAACTCTGCAAATAGACTGAATGGCTAGTGCAGATTTGTGCAGAAAAAAATATTGTTTGTGCTACTTTTGTTTAAGAGATATTAAAGATTATTTTTTAGGTCATCCAGAGGTGCGCGCCTTGTCATGAGAGAGGGGAGGATGAGAATGGCTGATGTATAGTGAGATTCCGTCTGTCAGTTGGGTAGGTGGGTGTTTCCGCTAGTTGGTGTTAACGTACAGCACACACAGAGAGATGGAGAGTGAGGAGGATCCAGCAGCAAACAGCGTTTTCTACATGGAAATACCAGTGTCACGTCGAGCTGCGTTTCCCCATCACATACGGTTTCCTCTGCATCTCCGCACAGCGCAGGCGGCACAATTCACCGCGCAAGCGACAGGAAATGCGCATGCTCGCTAAAGACGCGCAACAGTCGCCCTGTGCTCGCGCCACAGGAGAACTATGGAGAGCGTGAACGATCAAATGAAAGGGAGAAATCTGGATGGATGGATGGATGGATGGATGGATGGATGGATGGATGGATGGATGGATGGATGGATGGATGGATGGATGGATGGATGGATGCTCTGCCTTTTCAACCTACTGTATTTTTTATTTTAAACATTATTTGATGGCCTTTGTGGCAGGGATGGAGATCCATATTTTATGTCACACACAGAGTATACATCTTGATAGATAGATAGATAGATAGATAGATAGATAGATAGATAGATAGATAGATAGATAGATAGATAGATGATAGATAGATGATAGATAGATGATAGATAGATAGATAGATAGATAGATAGATAGATAGATAGATAGATAGATAGATAGATAGATAGATAGATGTTGCAGTATCTATAACAACCCAAACACACAGGATTTCAGAATTAGACATCCCCAGTTATTAATTTCACCAGATGTCATTTACGTTGAGTTGCAATAAATGCTAAACTCTCTGCAGATCCTTGTCTTTGTCATCCACTCTATTCAGCTGGCTTTGGAAACACACGGCGAGAAGGTGGGGGCTGGGTTGTGAGGGTTACGGGGGCGAGAAACGCAAAAGTAACGCAATAGTTACTTTTACTAGTAACTAGTTACTTTTATTGTGGAGTAAGTCAGTTAGTAACTCAGTTACTTTTTGGGAGAAGTAACTAGTAACTATAACTAATTACTTTTTCAAAGTAACGTGCCCAACACTGGCCACCACCCTGGGGGCGGCGTGGCGTCGACACTATGGGGAGTGGATTCGCGAAATGCAGGAATTTAGGAGCCGTCTGGAGACCCCTGAGCCCGCTCTGAGCCGTCTGGAGACCCCTGAGTCCGCTCTGTGTCTTCCAAAGACTCCAGCCCGCAATTGGCGGGCTCCTCTGTTCCTGATCCGGAGCCGCGATCGGCGGCCTCCTGTGTTCCTGTGGAGCCACAGTCGGTGGCCTCCTCTGTTCCTGATGCGGAGCCGCAATCTGCAGTCTCCTGTGTTCCTGTGGAGCCACAGTCGGTGGCCTCCTCTGTTCCTGGTGTGGAGCCACAGTCGGTGGTCTCCTCTGTTCCTGGTGTGGAGCCACAGTCGGTGGTCTCCTCTGTTCCTGATTCGGAGCCGCAATCGGCGGTCTCCTCTGTTCCTGATTCGGAGCCGCAGTCGGCGGTTTCCTGTGTTCCTGATTCGGAGCCGCAGTCGGCGGTTTCCTGTGTTCCTGATTCGGAGCCGCAGTCGGCGGTTTCCTGTGTTCCTGATTCGGAGCCGCAGTCTGCGGTTTCCTGTGTTCCTGATTCGGAGCCGCAATCGGCGGTTTCCTGTGTTCCTGATTCGGAGCCGCAATCGGCGGTTTCCTGTGTTCCTGATTCGGAGCCGCAATCGGCGGTTTCCTGTGTTCCTGATTCGGAGCCGCAGTCGGCGGATCCTTTTCTGAGGGGTTCTGCTGTCGGTTGGGATCCAGAGGCTTGCCCACCAGAGGGCGCCGTAGATCCTTTGCTGAGAGCTTGTGCTCGTCCGTAACAGCTGATCCCCATCTGCTCATTAAGCTCTCCCTTCATAAGCTGGAGGAGAGCTCCACTCTGAGCCGGATTGTTAAACTTGTTATGGTTGCAAGCCTGAGCCAGCCTGCCTGTCTGACCCTGTAAACCTGAACTTGAACCTGAACCTAACCTGCTTTGTCCTCTCTGCCTCCCAGGTAGATCCCAGTCTGTTACAATAAACCTTTGGACTTTTATCCTGCCTCTGTGTCTGAGAGTTCTGCATTTGGGCTAGTAATCCTGCCTGATCATGACACTCAGCTCGACTATAATGAAGTTGGCTTTCTTTCAGATAAGGTGTGCTAAAGAAATAAAACAATTGTATTAAAATTTAACCTTGAAGAATATCTGACTCTCCAAAATCAGAGCTCCATCCATCCCATCCATCTTCTGCAGCTTATTCGGTCAGGGGCGCAGTGGGGCCGGTGTCATATTTTATAATTTGACATTACATAATCTCTTCAGTTCATCTATTCATGACCTATACACACTTGTCCTTGCAGGGTTGCACTGGGAACCGGTAAAGATATCCATTGAGTAGAAAGGCAACCAATACCCAGGACGAATGGCCAGCCCATCAGAGGGCAATACGGTGACACAAATGACAAAAAGCCATCCACACAAAGAATTTATAGTTATCATTTTATCTCACTTTTGGACTATGGTGGGAACCCATACATTAACAGGGAAAACATGCACTTAGTGAAGAAAAACCCTAGGCTGTAATTCAAACACAAAATCATTTGGTTCAAGGCTATGGTGAATAAGGAATGATATACTTAAACGTTGGTAATATATTCTTTTTTTACTAACAGTTCTTCTTAGGTGTGTCTTCATTTCATAAGTTGAAAGCTTTGTAATATTTGCTGGAATATTTACTGAAAGGTAAAGCAACATTTTTAAGGACACACAAAGAGAATATCAATTAATCTATAAAAATAGATCTTAGGGGAAGTCTTACCTGCAGTTGTCCTCCCACCAGTCTGCACTGCAAACCAATCTAAACAGCTGAAAATATGTATTCACACTTTGCAGATTTCTCTGCTTTATCCTCTTATCTGTTTATTTAGAAGTCTTTTTTACATCTCTGAGTGAAGCCTTTAATCTTTTGAGCTCCTCTTCTTTATGGGGGAAACAGTATGTCCTGGCAGCCTGCAGGGTGATGTCCTCCCAAGGGCATACACAACTGTGACTGCTAACCAGATTAAGAGGTTCAAGATAGCATCTCATGTGACTGAAAGCAAAAGCGAGAAACAGAGGTTGTAATGGCTAACAAAGGAAAGGAATTTGGAGGATATGCCACTCTCAGCAGAATTTTAGCATGACAGAAATGTTGTGTGATATTTTTAGTACTGAACCAAAAATCTTTTTAAATTTGTATTTGTCTTGAAACTCGCAGTGTTCAAGTATGCAGATATTAGGAACTATTTCATTGATATGTTTGAAGGATAAGATTTCACAAATAACACAGTTGGTTCAAGTCACATATTGGACTTACATCGTTTCTCTGCGCTGTATTTGCACTTTATCCCCTTGGTTTGCTTTTTCTTTTTCACATGATTTTATTTACTCTAAGAGGTTTATAAAACAATTAAGACCTTAAAAAAAGATATCATAAATCAATTGCATTATTTTTTTTAATGCATATGCCAGTAGCTTACTCCAGTTACATACAGTTTTTTTGAAAGCTTACCGTGACCTGCTAGCATATTATTTGTTATTCTTGTGTTGTATGACTTGTTTTTGCTTAGTTTGTTAGTGAAAACAGCCCTTTGTGTATATTTACAATAACAACAGCTCTTGACCACAGGGAGCAGGTATCAACTCCCAGTGGAGTTGCGAAAAAAAATGAATAAAAGTCCAAGATCCAATTTTGAAATTCACCGAAATATTTGATTCTAAGACAGATAAAACTCAAACTTCTGAGACTTCTGCTAAAATCCAGAAAACTACTAAAGATTGCAAACCCAAAGCTGCCTGTAGGTGGCACAATTCTGTTTATGCCTGCTAATTGCCCCTGGCGCTGGAATTCTACTCGAACTTGTACTGAGATTGAGGTTGATTTTCATTCAAGCAGCATACATTCATTTCTTCAAAACGAAGAAAAGGAGGAATAGATTGGAAAATAATTGTTCCCTACACATTCTGCTTGCAGCCATAGTCTTGTTCTTTCTATTCGCAATCCAAATTTAATTACTATAGGTGAGGGTAGGAATGTAGACTGACCAGTAAATCTAGAGCTTTTCCTTTTCGCTCAGCTCTCTCGTCAGTCTCTCGTCGACAGACTGGTGCAGCATTATAGCTGCAGCCGATCTCTCCTCTCACTGATGAACAGGACCCCAAGATAATTGAACTCGTCCTTTAAAGGAATAGTACACCCAAAACATGATTAGCCTTCATTTTCTACTCACCCCCATGCTGAACAACACTCTGGAGTACTTTTTTGATATCTCAAATGCATCTGGAGATCTGGGAGGCTTCTTGCTGTCTGCTGACATTCAAATAATGGAGGTCTATGGTGCCCGAGGCAGAAAGGTCCATAAAAGTCCACAAAAAACGTGTCAATATTCCTCCATACTGCTCGTCCAATGTATTCCAAGTGTCCTGAGTTGGTAGCGTCCATAATTTACTCGAAACGAAGTCATTTAGAATGTTTTTAGAGCCTAAAGAGTAGTGTATATGTAGCCCACCTATACCCCATTGAAGTAGGTAAGGGCCCCTGAGTTCGTAAAAAACCCCTTAAACTCTATTTACTCTTTATATTTTGACTTGAGTTTGACTCACCTCCGAGGACAGTAACAACTTTAAACACAACCTAAGGAAATCAGAATCAGGGTTATAATCCAGCCTTAAATCTGCTTATTTCTTATCTAATAATTTGAAATAACCAAACAACTCACAACAGTTTATGAACTTTGAACTTATATTGAGCAAAACAAACAAACAAAACAATTGAGATGTTTTCAAAAAATAAAATTAAAATAAATTTCTCTCTGTAATAAAGTTTCAGTTTCAATTGTCCAACTTAAACTAAAATATGTGGGCCCACACTTCCTAACTCACACCTAAGCCGGCATAAAGTTCAAAATAAACCAAAATTCCCCCGTTGCAGCCCTGATATGATGTGGAACAGTTGGAGTGTGGTACCTCTCCTCAAAGTTTGGAACCTTCTGGTAATGAACCTGTCCTTTGGTCCCGGCTGATAAAGGAAGATGGATGCAGGATGTTGATCACTCGTCACCAGTCTCTCGGTCCCCAGCAACACAGCATGCAGCAGAAAAGTCCAGTGAAGATGCAGTCCTCCGAATCAGATCCATAGAAAATCAGTATTTCTCACCTCTGCACAGTGCTCGACTCTCTCAGCTTCCACGCCGGAAACTTTACTAGAGTCTCTGTTAGCTGAGCTAGCTCCCAGTACTGAAAATGCATTCACGTTGCTGGTGAATGCTAATGCATTAGCGAGCACTGAAACAATACTTACAGCTACTATACAGCAAATTTCGGGTTGAAACAATACTAGTAGTTGCAGACAACGATGTAGAGCTGATATTCTTAAATGACTGTCGAGTTGAAAGTCCACAAACATCAACAAAACTCCGTTTTTAGCAAACTTCGGCACGTTTTTTCTCCGTGGTCAAGCTACAACCCTCTCCTGCAACTTCCTGTCTATGGACCCATGACAAACCAGTAAAATCCTTCTGCTCTACACTATTTCCTTTATGCAACACAAGACATTTCAAAATAAAACAAGATGTGAAGATTCTTTCTAACAAACGTTTTTTAACCAAACATTAAATATGTTAATATTTTTAAGATATACTGTTCTGTATAAACAACATTTTTAACTTATTTATTACAACTTTAACACATTAAATGTTGAACACTTAAAATAAATACATGAGTTCAAAACAACACAACCCGTGACCATTTTAAAGAGGGTTACATATAGGATTTCCTAAAAGCGCGTTCACGAGTCTACGGAAACCGCGGCAGACCAAACCAGATGAAAGTGCGCATTCAGCGTCTGCTCTGCCGATAATGCAAGCGTAGAAGAAGAAATGTGCTGTTTACCTGTGCAAAGAAAGAAACAACGAAAGAAAAATGTCTGAGGACTTCAGTGTTGAGGAAGAGCATGAGTTCTTTGCCGAGCTGAATGCGCACTTTCATCTGGTTTGGTCTGCCGCGGTTTCCGTAGACTCGTGAACGCGCTTTTAGGAAATCCTATACACTACTGTTTAGGCTCTAAAAACATTCTAAATGACTTCGTTTCGTGTAAATTATGGACGCTACCCACTCAGGACACTTGGAATACATTGGACGAGCAGTATGGAGGAATATTGACACGTTTTTTGTGGACTTTTATGGACCTTTCTGCCTCGGGCACCATAGACCTCCATTATTTGAATGTCAGCAAACAGCAAGAAGCCTCCCAGATCTCCAGATGCATTTGAGATATCAAAAAAGTACTCCAGAGTGTTGTTCAGCATGGGGGTGAGTAGAAAATGAAGGCTTATCATGTTTTGGGTGTACTATTCCTTTAAGGCAGGAACTCTCCCTAACCTGAAGGGGACATGCCATCTTTTTTCACTTGAGAACAATAACCTCAGACTGCTTGAATTTTATTTAGGCTCAAAAAGGACTAAATCTAAATACTATCAGGATGGACTCCTAATGTCTATATAGCCTTATTTTACCGTGATAAAATTGTTTGGGTCTCTTTTTGTAAAGGCAATATTGCTTGATTGTGTCCATTTAATAAAAACAAGTAAGCCAGCCATTATGAGAGAAAAACCTTTTTCATTTCTAGTGAGTATGACTAGTTTTAATATAATGTAAACCACTTAACCCTCTAATGGGATGATTTTCTTTTTAATAACGGACCTCATTTTTGGCAGCGCCTGATGGTAAATCCATTATAAGATCTGCACACGTTACTGTGCTGGATTAATGTTTGTGTATGCAGCACATAATCATCTGCTTCATCAACATCTTTACCTGTCACAAACTAATTACTGTTCCCATTATCAACAAACAGGCAATCTTGAGAAAACAACAGCTTTTTCATACAGGATGGCCCTCTTTACACTTTGACACAGGAACAAACAAAGACAGAGGAACCCTCTACAGAAGAGGTGTTGAAATTGTGAAGTATGATGGCTTTTCTAATTAGATACAGATTTCTGTCTTACAATGGCTCCATTTTATTTTAGTTTCAAATGAATTCAAGATGAAAAACTGTGGGCTCACTGAAGAATCCCTTCAGATGCGTTGGCTGACTTTCACAGCATATTACCTGATCTGTTTTTTTTTTCATTAACGAAAGAGGGAAAAAAATAAGTTAAAGGCTGGATCTTTGGTGTTGAAGTTATATACTTGATTAATTCACTACCCTTTTTTATTTTGGACAAATTTATAGATATATTGTGCTTTAAAGTGTGAAAATACCGTATTTTATCCTGAGGCAAATCTCATGATTTGTCACTGCAAAAAAATATTTCAGATATTTCTAGTCTCATTAGAAAAACAGAGAAAGGGTCTTAGAAAAACTTATTATATGCTGTTATCTACAGATGTCTACAGAGGTCTGATGATGATTCTGCTGTCTGCGTTCTTATGAAGTATTTGAATCTAGTAGTGATCAGTAGTGGAAATCCGGTTAAGAATTTCCCATTTACCATACTTTCTAAAATGTTATGTCTATTGCTCACATCCTTAAAACAATGTAATAATAAAATTTTAAAGAGTTACCAAATCCCAAATTATTTTTTGCAGATAAACTGCACAAATTGAGCCTTAGGGTATAGGGTGCAATCTTTATGCAACTCTTGAATTTTTCATGTAAACCTGTTTTTATATGTGGTCTAGGATGGCCTTCACTGGGTTAAAGCATGGCTAGTGCGGTTGAATTGTCCTTGGTTAAAATAGTACAGCTTAGTACATGTCTAGGCCACAGCCCCGGTGCATTCGAGGTACCTTGTAACCGGGAGTGGGATTGACATAATATCTTTTGAATCCTGATATTCTTTTTTTTTGTAATTGGCTACAACAGCCACAGTTACAATAACGCGTTTCATCTGAGCATTTTACTACCTTGTCAGCTTTGGATTCTATTTTCAAACATAGATTTTTAGTCATATGAAATTCATTCTGACTTTCCCTCATCCTGTCAATACTCCTCTTCACACCTGACTCCGTCTATCATCATCTATTAGTACAACCTAGAATGGGGAAGATTTCAAATGTGTCTGGGTCAGGTATATGTGCATCAAGTTTACTTACACTTTCCAGTCAAAGGGGAAACATGCTTTTGTAAAATGTAATGCCCATGTCAAACTCAATTGGCATTGGTTTATTCTATAAAGAACATGTTAAACATCAGTGCATATTTTGGGAGGGTCTTTGCTTTGCTTTATTTGAAGGTAAGAGGTTATGTTGGTGTCTTTAAGCAAGGACCTTCAGAGGCCATTGTTTTCATGCTTAAAGGGTTAGATTGCACCCATTAGTTTAAGGAGCAGTCTCTGGGAGTTTTTACACTTGCTCCATTTATTTAACTTTTAACAGATCAGACTTTTTGTCTGTATTTTTTCTGGACCTTTTGTGGAGGTTTGAATACCAGTTAACTCTGGTGCTGACCAACCAGCCTGACAGGCCCACTTTTTGCTGTGGTCTCACTCTGGTATACACCAGTACAGTGTGTGTGCAGATCAAGTTTCTCAGCCACCACCCAGACAAAGTCTAGTTTGGGTATATCCAAGACGCATCTTTGTGAAATAGGGGGTCCCACCCTGACAAAGCGGGTAGGAAACTGACTGACATTTAAAATCACTAGTGGGAGTGGCAAGTTCGATCCTGCTACCTATGGCATCTCTGTCTGAATTTATCTTCCGCATGGCCAGCAAACTGGTGTGAGAGCCAACATATGCCCCCCAAACCTTAAAATTCATGAGCTAACACAAGCAACAGCAATGGCAGATTTTAAGGTTTCAGTTGTGTTTTATGATATGTTCAATTTAATGTGAATTTTGCTCTTATGTTGTCGACTCAAACAAACTTCTTTTTTCTTGAGTGCAAGCCTTCTTGTAATGCTCAGTGGCATGGCATATGTATTACAATGTTTAATATGGCTACTCTGGCTTTGTGTGGATTCATCTTTACACTCAAACCTCCATGCACAAAAAACTTATTTGGCTCTATGTGGATGCAGCCTCATTTTGTTGTTTTCAAATCAGGATGGAGTAAGAGCAGTAGGAGAGAACAGGTAATTGTTAAATGCATGAAGCCTAAGCCCCAATAATGCAGAAATTATTTGGTCTGCCTGAGTGAAGAAAGCACTGAGTCAAAAAGCAAAGCTTTATATTTATGAGTTTGTCCACTTTCTTTTCCTTCCCTTTGTTCCTGAGATACAAATCATGACTAAAGGAAATATACTCTTGAGATAAGCCAATGAAACAAACTTCCTTTGCACAATGGCTAGACTTAAGGCTGATTTGTACTTAGAAACCAGGTCATCTGCGTATTTATTGCAGTGAATGCAAATGTGACCCCGCCCCTGTCGCGGTCACTATAGGTGACCGCAGACAGTGGGCATCTGATTGGTCAAATCTACATCCGCTCTACACTATCTGTATTTCCTGTTTGGTACCTTACCGGCTTGTTTTGTTTGTATGACCACCATTGTGGAAAACGACTCGTGAAGTTGGACCAACTAGAAGAGCGAGGTGGTTGAGAACGCTGGGACCATTTTTCCACCTGGATCCCTGCTCTTTTTCGCCTCTCATGCCCCTCCTCTCATGCCCCTCCTCGCTTGTTCGTGATTGTCCCTCTTGAGTTGTGGTTTTCAATATTGAGCATAAATCAAAAATATCTGCAACAAGCTCACTGTGACACACTGCTGCCAGAGTATAACCAGCCCTTAAGACTTACACCTAATTGACACAGACCCTTAAATGAATGAGGAATCTGTTAAAATATAGATTCATCTTCCATACTTGTTAGGGTCTCTGTGAGTGACGGGCTTGGGGTCATCATTTGGGGGACGCTAAAAGTTCAAAAAAACTGCTCATCCATATTAATAGGAGTCGGATAAATTTATTGGGACATAAACAGGATCCCTGATAAGTTTGTTACTTTGGAGGTTTTCTATATATATTTTAGCATGAGGGATCTAGACTCAGCCAAATCGATTATTTATCATTTCCTGTTTGAAAATGCATTCTACAAGATTCCCATTTAATCTATCCTTTAAATACATTTTTTTTATTCATTTGAAGTTTAAAAACACCTGTTACTTTTGAGATTAACAAATCCCAACCAATGTCTTAACTTTTAGCAATATTGTTGATTTATAATTAGTCAAGGTTAATTACTAAATCCAGTTCTTCAGCCAAATTAGGAATATCAAACGTTATTTTTGGAACGGCTGAAGAACAATCGGTTTTACAACCAGGAAATGCTTTGGGAGTTTACTCTTTTTTCATATTCTTCAGTTGCAAAATATGCAGGAAAGCTGTGCCAGACTGTTACTGGCATGGGTTTGTACCATAAGTGACATATTCCAAGATTGTTCCTCTGAAGCGAGGAATCATGATTTTACACTAGAGAAGTGAGGGATTTATACAAACTGCAATTTGCTTGATCATTGGCCCGGCGGTTTGAATCGAGCCAAAGGTGATTACAAATTAGCCTAAGCTAATTAGCTCCTTGCTGGTAATCTAATTGGCTGTTTTTTTCCAAACTCATGATTTTGGCAATTATTTTGCTTCACCTAGTTTTCTGTTTCACTGTCCAGGTCATTGTGTAAGCATTTGGGATCTTGTAATGAAATGATAAGGTGAGGGCCTCAATGAGTTTATTTGGAATGTGTCTCAAGAGTGGTGTTGGTGGGATGGGATATTATGCAGCAACATTAGTGATAGATCAAAACGTGATATTGGGTTGTGTAACGGCTCTGTTTGTAGATGCCCACTTAACTGCGTAATGCACTGAATATTTGGATTTCCTTTTACATGGTAGAAAAGTGTCACATCAACAATTTTCATATGAAATCTGTGCCAAAAAAATGTAATTCTTCTTTTAAACACCTCAAATTGATGATTGAGAATAGGCAACACACTATTTGTTTCCCTCTTTGTTTCAGGCCCTTGTGAAGGTGTTATTCTGACTACAATGGTTCCAAAAGATTAAATTTTCCTGCATTTACCCTTTCAATGTCTGATACTTTTCTTATTTGAGCCAATATTTGACCTATTGTTTTGCAGCTTATAATATTTAACAAAGCCTTTCCATTTCACACCATACAAGTCAAAAGCATTCTTACTATATCCTGAGCATACTAAACTATACTTAGTATACAAATGCATCTTATTCATGATCAAGCATTTTCTTTTACTAAAAGCCTTTTGCAGGGGCAACCATGGCTCAGGTGGTAGGCTTTGTCCTGTAAGGCTTCAGCTCCATCTGTCTTCATCGTTACTTCATGGGTAAGACTGCCCCTGTCTTGCTGATTCCCTGTTGGTGGTCAGAGGGCTACTTCAACAAATGCTACCAACGATTTCTCTTAAACATGTTTTTTAACTCTGCCAAATGTGAGAGTAGTGTCCTGTTTGTGGCTTACTTAATAAAAAAAAAAGAAAAGTGTAAAAAATGTTTTTTTTGTCTTAGTTTAAGAATTCTGTCTTATTATTTAAATCTAAAATCAGTTACTCTAAACAAATTGTCATGAAATAAATGTTGACTATCCTAGTATGATGTTTTAATCATTTTCTCATTTGCATTGTTAATACAAATGAGCAATTCACTGAGACAAAGGTGTTTTACATCATAAAAACACCTGAACAAATGTGCAGTAAAATCATAAAGAAACGTCAATAAATTACACACCTATTTACCTTTTTTAACAGAGAGGATGATCAAAATAATTTTATCATATAAAAATATCCGGTAATGCAAACATTCTGAACCTGATTTTCCCTAAAGGGGGACAGTAGAGGATTATTAGTTTTGTTCTAATTAGATTTGATGATGAAGGGTCCCATCTATAACATGCAGGGCAATGTCCCTTACCACCAGGAATGCAAATTTTGTTTAAATGTTTAGAGTAAAAAATCTTGTCTTCATTTAAAGAAATATATTATGTTTAACAAACTTTTCTACTTTATATGAATCACAGTATTTACAACTTTTAACTCTGCTAATATGGTTTCATTCCTGTTTTAATGCGGCATAATTAAGCACCCTATAAGAAATCCATCTGGTTGTAGGATAAAACCTTTTATTTTGTTGAACCTTCATTGACACATTGACACGGTACTTCTGCAGAAATAAAGATTGTGGCAGCATTGCATCGGACAATGAATTAAAGGAGTTTTCAAAAGAATTTAAAGTGAGTTATTGCTCTGTTTGGAAAACAGTATTAAAGAAGAGGGACAACAACTGATAACATTCCTACATCCAACTGTCCAAGTAAATTGAAAAGTTGGATTGCACCCTTACAGGTTGGATGTCCCTTACAGGACTTCTACTGTTGTTATGAAATTACAAGTCTATAGAGTCAGAAATAGACTTTACCAGCTTAACTCTCTTGAGATGTGATCAAGGAAGAAGTCTTTGCTTTCTAAGCAGAAATTTAAAAAGCCACACTTCAGTTTACATCAGAGAAAGTAGAAAAGGACCAGGGATCTAATGCATAAAAACATTTGTAACTTACTTACTAAAAGTTAACGGTGGCAATAACTATGGAAAAAGTTTGGTGCAGAAAGAAGTCAATTGGAAAAAAACTGTATGAACACATTGTTTCCATGTATCCTTCTTAATACAACAAAATTGTGTCAAATTGAGTGCAACTAGAGGTGACGCCTGGCTTGCAATGTATGCCCAATTGTCCCTACAATTACAAAAGATCTGCAAAAGGACTATATATAGCTCCCAGCATTTGTACCGACAATCCATGCACACAGTAAAGCAAAAAAGAAGATTTATTGTGAATTTATTGTAAAGTATGGCTGGTTGTGTCAGAGGAGTCGGTAGCATGTAGACTGTAATTCAGTATTCATTCATTCATATACAGAATTGAATATAAAACATGGAGTTACTGACTTTGGTAGATATTGTTAACAAGGCAGAAGCTAAATTCCCATACCTGCATTAAATATAATACAAACAAAGACACAATGGGAAAATTTAAGTTATTAAGTTGACATGTGTTGGCAAAGCCAGGGATCCAAGGCTTTTAAGTTCTGTTACACGGCCTGCTCAGCCACACTGTAGAAAAACTTTACTGTGTTTATCTAAGTCATATGCTCCATGGGGCTACCATGGATGAAGATGAATTAACGGATCAGACAGCCAACTCCCTCTGAAGTGCTTTGGTAGCAAATTACACGACATGTGGTTCTTCCTGGTTTTCAGCTGTAACATTGGGTTCGGTTCTGTGCACACGTTGAAAGGTTCCATATTTAAGTATGCTTTTGCAAGCTTTTTTTATATAAAGAAAAGTAATAGTAACATTAAAACCTTTTGATGAAATTGATGTTCAAATCATAAGCTAGATTTTATTTCCACTTGATTGCTCATAACATGAGACTATAAATGTACCAGGGTATCACATGAGAAGATAAGTTCCAACTCTCTGTGAACTTTTTTTCCAGATCATCCAAACTCATATTCAGATCTTAAAACTTTTTTCCTATATTTCATCATAAATAAATTATTCATTAACCAACATATTATATATTCTGGTTCCCTTATTACTGAGTAACACAGCTGCTCCTCAGTAGTAAATTTTAGTCAAAGACACATTAACATTTTACCGCCTACAATTCATCACTGTATTACTAATTCAAAAACAGACTGTAATTGCCACTCTCTGAGGCAAACTTCTGACTGTCTAAGCAGTCTCACCAGAGGCTACTGCAGGCCCAAAGCAGAGGAGGAACTACTTTAAAACATTGCTCTGCTAAATAAATGCTCTGTTTTTTGTCTTTAAGCCTCATGGGAAAATTAGCCTTGTGGTTACCTACTGCAACTCTGCCTCTAAGTTATAACATTCCTTCCTTGGGCATTGTGGGTAACTGTTTGCATTTTAGCATTAAGTTTAGATTGGCAAGGCTTATGGGATTTAAAAGTTGCACAAAGCGAGTTAAGGGGTTTAAAAGTAGCACAAAATGTATTGCAGAGTTAGCAGTGCAGTATTATGTGAGCTAGCAAGTGACATGAATATTTAGGGATGTTTTCGTGAGCATCCATTTGTAAAAGGCATGGATGGGTGGGTCTGTATCGTAAAGGGGAGACTTTTCCTGTAAAACTATGCAAAATTCTGACACTTGAATTTTTCTATTGTAAAAAAGAAAAGAGTGTCATTTCATTTCTTGAGCTGCTAGATCAGTTGAGATGCTGCTTTTTATCCGGGAGAAAAGAAATGAGTAATTATACCTTTAAATTATACCTTGAAATAAAAATACATTTCAAAAGACCTTTAGTACTGACCATTCATTCATTCATTCATTCATTCAATTATTCATTCATTCATTCATGCAATTATTCATTCATTCATTCATTCATTCATAGTTATCTTAAATAATTTTCACTAAACACTTTAAACATCAGAGATTTTCTATGATCTGTAGGTATTTTGGGTTTGTTTGTGCATTCTGGATCGCTGCCCTTACATATTATGTGTCAAACTCAAGATCCATGTCCTTAATCTGGCCTACCAGGGAAACTTTTCTGGCTTTCAAGGGCCAAAACAGGGATATGGTGTCATAAAATAGAGACACATGCTCTAGTTTATAAATGACTAAAACTGTTAAGTAAATGGCAGTAAATTTATAATTACAAGCACCGCACTCTTAAAGACCACATTTAAAGACTTTATAATGCTGAAATGGCCTGATATAAAAATTTGCTTGAGACACTTGCTTACATGTTCCCAGTAGTTCCCTAATGTCTTCTGATCAGATCTACTGGTTGTCCCTCTTTAAGGACTCAAATCTAAAGGTGATGTAACCTAATCTCAGGTGGCTACCAGCTGTTTGTGAGGAAACCAATCTCAAAGTCGAAACCTTACCAGGTTTGATTACTACTTTCTCAGTGGAATCTCAAATGATGTGGGTATAATATGTTTTGCATTATCAAAAAGCACAGTACTCCTCATCTTCTGCTCCATGCGGGACCGGATCGCAGGGGGCAGCAGTTTCAGGAAAGATTCCCAGCCTTCCTTCTGTACAGACACCTCCTTCAGCTCTGCTGGGGGAAGCCAATGGTGCCCCCAGGCCAGCTGAGAGATATAGTCCCTCCAGCGTGTCCTGGGTTGTCCCCTGGGCCTCCTCCCGGTGGGACAGTGGGCATCCAAAAATTATGTTGGAGTCGTTCAACTGATTCGAGGTGGAGGAGAAGCGCCTCTACTCCGAGCCTCTTCCTAATGACCGAGTTCCACACCCTATCTCTAAAGGAGAGCCCAGCCACTCTGTGGAGAAAGCTCACTTCAGCCACTTCTGTTGTTTCAGTCATGTTCCAGATTTCATGACGATATGTGAGGGTAGGAACGTAGACCGAGTAATTCAAGAGCGTTCCCTTTTTGCTCAGCCCTCTCCACACCAAAACAGTTCTACCAATCCATCTATCGATCTTATTATGTATTTTATTTTTCTACTTTTATTCAATTCAATTTTTTTTTTTTTTTATCGCTGTGCAACCAAGAGCTCTGCTAAAAGTTTAAAATGCCAGGAACATCAGACAAATATCTCTAAATTATACTTAATCAGATTCATCTTACATGATAAGAGCTTTACTATTTGATTAAATCTGCTACAAAAACTCATTATATACAGTGTGTGCACATTGTTTTGGCAGGAATGTGATTGGAGCTTTTAGTATATAATTATTATTCATTTGTTTTTTGTGCTTTCACCTTGAGTTTAAGAGATAAATACTGAATTATACACAGAAATATTTTTAAAATAATCAAAGTCTAATTTTTAAAAAAATTTTCACAGTGATGTCTACAGTTGCTATTGTATGCTTTAATCTTTCATAATATGTTTGTTTGATATAACTTTTAATTGATCTTTTAGTTTTATACTTTTGATATGCCAGTATACTACTAACAAAGTGGTTGTGAAAGAGTAATAAAACTAGAAAACAGCATTTCACCACATTTTAATATTAGAGTCAGCATTTGTTGCCTCGAGAGAAAAACAGACAACACTTTTCTCCTTATATTTTTTACAATCCCATTTTGTTTTTGTCTGGTTTCTCGACATAAAAATCAATCACTCCTCTCAGCTGTTGTTCATTTTTAAGTTTGATTTTGCAGTTTGTTGACAAGCATCAGAAACGTGTCTTTATAGTATGGCTAAATGCTTCAGTTGTCAAGCCATTCCACATTCTCTTAAAATTTTAATTGAGAAAATATGACTCCCTACTATCACCACCCAAATAAAAAGCTAGAAATTGTAATGGTCTGAAAGTAATGATGCAATGCAGGGAACTTTTTTCAAACTTGTCTTTTTAAAGACCTTCATTAAAAAAGATGTTTTGGAAGACGGGATAGGGCTATTTTTGACAGAGCTGGTTTTTGATGTCCTTTTGATGCCTCGCTGTTGGAGTGGTGCCGCTCTACCAGCAGGGTGCCAGGAGAGGCGTAAGTGTTTGAGTGGAAAGTACATGGAGGGCTCAGTAATGTGGCATGCATTCAGTGCAATCTGTGGGATGAGTACTTTCACTTTTACCTTCTGCCAACTCTTTGCTGATTTGTAGAAACCACTGAGATATATATAAGCAGCCCTTCCAAAACCCAATGCTGGTAAAGTGAAATGTGGATCTCTAAAGTTCTTTGTTATTTTGTGTTCGTATGTGTTTTTGTTTTTCCATGTGAGTGCCATGGAGGGGCAAAGGGAGAACTGTGTGTTTCTCAATTACTACTGTCCAGGGAAATGTTTTTGCCTTTGCACATAGACACAAAATTTAAGTCACAATGGAATACATTCTTATTAGCTTCATTTTCCATACAACTAAATATGTTCAAACTGATTTAATAAGTCCATCTTTGGTCTGTTTTCACCCTCAAAGCTATCCATAAGACAATGCTTTATTTGGTATTATCATTTGTGGATGGTTGACCCATGTAAATCGCCACTGGCTTTGTTCTTTTCCCCATAATTTCCCTGCATATGCATAGACAAGCTAAAAACAAAGATATGCATTGTCTCTTCTCTGTGATTATTCATCTTTCAGTCTCTCTTCTTCACAAACCCAACAAATAAGTATATTTCTCTTCATGAAAGTAGATTATTATTTCTCTTAATATATATCTCTGTCTTTTTTTGATGGAAATAGCTGTTACTGCCTTAGCATTTGTTACCTGTACAATTTACATTTTACTGGAGTATGGATACATCAGTAGTTGTAAAACTCAAAAAATATGCTCAAAGTTTGCACCATATTCCAGGCAATAGATTTCCCTAACAGCATTTCAGTTCTTTTGTTAGGGAATGCTTGTCCACACCAAAGCATATATGCATGATAGAGGATTTTCTTCAACATTGCTTTCATTAAAAAAAAAAGTTATATATATGTAATATATTTCTTGCAGGATTGTATGAGTTGCCAGCTATCCTTTATGAGCAGTAGATTAGTAGCAAGTTTCACATTAACATGTACCCAGAGCAAACACAAGATATAGTTTTTACTAATGAACTCAACAAAACCTAATACCACTATTGCACTATTGTGTTTTAATCTTGTTTATTAATGGAAATTTGTTGATTCATATGCATTTAAAAGTATAGAAAACTGCATGTTATTTGCATTTAAACTTTCCTATGATTTTACATTATTCAGCTGCTAAAATGTTCTAATTTTGGAGATTCAAGCTTCATGTAAATACTAGTCGATGCATATAATATGATTGCAAAAATAGTTTAATCATGACTTGAGATTAGGTAAAAGATTGCAGGATCTGTAGTAAAACTACAGCAGTAGAATGGATTCTCAGATGTTACTGCAATGACCTGATAACTGCAGTATTTCATAATCTGCTTTGCTTTGCAGATGTTTGAGCTGCAAAACAACAACAACAACAAAAAAGCTAGAAATTTGCTTTTGTTTTCAAGTGACTCAGGCTTATGGCAGCCAGACATACTCTCTAATTTTTGAACCCTTTGGAGGTATTTAGTGTAGAATTAACTTTCAAAACCAGATGGTGGTGTCCCTTAAATATAAAGGGGAAATATAAAAGGTGATGCATTACAGTAAACGTAAAGATCCAAACTTTATTTAACTGCAATGTCAAGGCTCAGAATTAAAGGCAGACAGATTTCTTAAAAAGTGTCTATTTAAAAAGAACGGATTAGCAGTGGGACGCTAGGGCTTCTAATGCAGTGTTGTGCCAGCTTACCAGAAGATTATGAGTACACTAAATAACCAGAATTGGAAGTTATATTTAATTAATAGGTCATTAAAATCAAGGGTAAAACTAATTAATTATTATCAGTGGAATGATTATAATTGTAAAAGAATATGGGTTAAAATACAATGGTACCTGTTTTAGCTACAATCACACAGTAGTATATCTAATATTTTGGTTCAGTGGATTGAAGGCCTTCGACTTGGTCCTGTTTCCTGCAAGCCCGTCTTTGGTCCAATTCTGTTCGTCCAACAGCAACTCAAAAGAGATTTGGATCTATCTGATGCAACAATAAGAGGCGATTTACAAGGGGGTTCATTTTATAACTCACGGTAGCACGGGACATCTTCCATTTAGCTAAGATGGTTTGCACATAGAACATAGTAATCCAGCCAGTCATTAAAGAAAATGACAGGCAGTGCTTGTGATGGCAGCAAGAACTCCGACACTGGGTCCCCCCAGGTTTGGGCAGGCTGTACCAAAACAAAAATGTTGCCCTGTTCCAACAAATTAAGTAACCACTGATTAGCAAAAGTATTAGTGAATGCAGTATTTATCTCAGTAAAGATGCCCATAAAAGTGGGGTGGGGGTGCATCAAAAGTGACACACATGTGACACAAATGTGTTCAATTATGTCATGGTAATTGAACTATTTTTTATTAATGGCAAGATAGGAAGAAATGTGATGATAATTCATGAGAGCTCCTATGTTTCTAAGTATTTGTGTGTGTTGTGTATTTTCTTATTAAATGTTTATCAAACTTTGTAAGTCAACATATAAACTTACACAATCTTTTAAGGGTAATAGAAAATAGGAAAAATAACTGCTTTTCGTGCACTACTTGAAATAATTATTGCCATTGATCTGCCAAATTGTAAATATCCATTCCTGGCAGACTGCTCTGTATGCTCGAGATGTTTCACAGCTTTAACAAACCGGATTTCAATTGATGTCTGATAAATAGTCTTTACTGAACTACATCATTCAAATATGGTTTGTTCAAGCAGGGAAAACATCTAAGACGCAGGCTAGTGGGCCTGGAGAAGCAGGGATTAAAACCACTAATAAAGGGCAGGGACAATATATACAATTATTGGCTGTTTTAATGAAGATTCAGTGGTATTGTTTACATTTAACTCAGTTATGAATAGCGGATCAATGGATTTACCTAGCATAATGTTGATTGGTGACCAGTGTTGATTTTAAAAGTAATGACAAAATAACTCAGATAATTTAAAACCACCCAGCTGTATACATTTAGTTTGTTTGTCAAACAAGCAATTCAATAAAGACAAATTAGTCTATGGGCTCCTGTCAACCTTGGGAAGCAACCAATTAGGCATTACTGTGTACAGCGATAGATGTTTACCAGACAAGCTGGGTTAAAATGGCACTTTTTAAAATTTAGCAGACACAAAGCAATAATTTGCACTGCAAAAATAGAACAGAAGAAAGTGGAGGAAGTATGTGTTTGACACCGAGCAATTGCTTGTCTATTAACTTGCTCTAAACAGCAACCTCATTGCATCTCATATATAATCAATTTAGAGCCATTCAATACTTTTCTTCTAGAAGCTTTCATTTTGAGCTACAAAAGAGGCTCTTAGACCTGTCACAGGGAGCACAACCAGAGTGGTAAATTAGGCCTTCGGCTACATATTCCCTCTAGTAACAGCTTTGTAACGGCACCATATGCTGACTACATTATACAAACACCATAACAGATTGTGGGCGCAAGACAATAAATCATTTTTCATGACACTCCCAACAGGTAGCTGCAGTGTCTAGAATTATTGGAGAGGGAGATTTATATTCATTGTCTTTATATTTCCTAATAAGAAATATCTGGCTGCTTTTGCAAGGTCTTACCACTTAACCTGTGTACATGGCTTTATCTCAGTTTTAGTACACCTTCATTATATAAGAAGGTCTGTCAAACACAGCAGGAAAACACAATACATTTAAAGTGTAGATTTTAATCTGTGGCTCTGTGGGAAACAAATTATCAAAGGAAAGCAGTGAATGTTGATAGGAATCGGCTGCTACACAGCTTGTGTTTTATCTTATAGACCAAATAAAAATGCTGGGAGTGATCACTGTTTTTTTTTACCTAGTAAAAATAAAGCAGAGCCTCGGAAGTACCCCTGCAGTAGGACTGAAATGCAGAGAGACAGGTAGCAGCATCTTAAAGGGTTGAAAAGCTGGATTAATGAAAATGCTAAAACTTGCAGATGGGCATAAGGCAAAACAGACAGGCATGGACTTAGAAAAACATATAACTGCTCATAAATAAAGCAGTAAAATCCAACAAGGAGTAAAAAGAACTGAAGAAAATACAAAACTCTTTGAATAAGAGAAGGTGTGTCCAAACTTTTGGTCTGTACTGTTTATAGGTCTGATATTATATTATTTGAAACCTGAATATCAGCTTGATAGGTGATAGAGGACCGTGACATTGAAAATTACATTTTAGGCTTTAGAAAAACTATACTGAAACTTATATAAATTTATGACACATGTGTGCAATACATTAGGTGTGTTGTAATATTGTAAAATATATTATTTAACCAGAATACATCAGCATTGTTTAATAAGTACAAAAAAATAATATATGAATTAATAGAATTTGTTACTGCACATCTTATATACATGAAAGAGTCCACACACTGTGATGTCAAGCTACTTACACATTTAATTAAGATGCATCCTCAATAAAATTGAGTTATTGTCTGCGATGTCCAGTTTTTGATATATGCCACCACTCAGCCCTGCAGTGCTCACTCTGTCAAAGGTTTTGTCACGTTGCCATACCATTAGACCCCACCCAGAGTAAACTGAAAAATTAGCTCTCTGCTATGCTCTGACCACAGCCTGTTCTGAGCCACTTAAGGGTCTTATGTATAATTTCTTATGGCTAACAAAAAAGGCTTATAGCTCTATAGGATTTTTTTTTGAGAAATTTAAAAAGTGGATTTTAAACTATATGTATTAATAGACGTTCTAGTATTTATCTGAGTGATTATTATTAGCAGTTCTCTGTATTTTATATCTCAGACAATAAGGTAGTAGTTTTCATGCTGTACTGTATTTACAACTCACATTCAAATGAAAAAGAAAGTTTTGGTCAGAAAAGCAGAGGAGAATTTTTCTACTTTTTTCTAAAGGCAAGACTTGTTCTGTAACCTTGTGGACTTCAGGTAGATTATTGAAAATAATGATGAGGCGACATTTGTAGATCTGTGGTAATAATTTTTGAGGTTTTTCACATTCAATTGCTTTTATTTTCTTTGACTATAACACATGAAAGCTGAACATAATGAATGAGAAGTTCAAAAGATGAAAAATCTTAAAAAATGAACAAAAACCTAAAAATGTTTGGGGAGATTCTACCTACAAAGTTGAACATTTTTTATAAAATGTCACTTTTAATATATTTAAATTATTATTTTCCAATTTTTCTAGGTTGTACTGTAATTTGTATTATACTTATTTTGTACTTTTATATTTCTGCCTTTGCTTGAGTCGGCATACTTTTTTAGAATTTCACATTGCTGTTCTCAGTCCTACTCACCCTCTGGTTTATTCCACCACCAGTGCCCGGGGAAGATTATTCTAATTCTTTTCATAGGTTACTCATTTGAGTGAATGTTGATTCACACCATCACAGTCTTCTGCCGGGGTCAGAGCGCCAAAGAAAAAATGTTATTTATGTCTTTATCGCCTTCTGTCTCTTCAAACCCCATTCGGCCTCGGCAGGTGTGCCACTCTTGCTGAGCGTGGTTCTGGTGGAGGTTCTTCCTGTTAACAGGGAGTTTTCCTCTCCACTGTTGCTACATGCATGCTTGGAGTGAGGAATTGCAGAGAGTCGATGAGTCCATGGAATCATCCAGTTTTCCTTAGATAGAACATTTTTGACCAATGTGCCTATGTTATCTTAATGAATACATTTAATTGAATAAATATTTCTAATTGCAGCTTGTCTCTATGTGACTCTCTCAAGGTTGAATACTCTTCTAAATATTGAACTTATCTGAATCACCACTGTAGCTCAGCATACCTCTATGTGTGAGAGCTGAATTAGTCCTAGCAGATTATTTTATGCACACTGTAGCATAACCTCTATTTTTTCATTTAAAAATTAATTTCTATAGTAGAATTATGCCATCAAGTAAGTGAAAGAAAGACGGTGTTAATCTTAATGTTTATAAAATGTATATTTAAAGAAGAAGAAACTTTGTCTTCATTCATTAGGATACAAAATATCTTTTGTCAGCATCACTTTTTAGCAGCATCAGTGTCAGTGAGATAGATTACACATTCATCTAAGATTAACATTACTATCTGTTGAAGGATTTTCCACCATGTCTGATAATCACCTTTGTTCTCTGAATATTTCAAGTAACACCAGTTCAACACTATGACCAAACCTACACTTAGGGCCGGATCTATCAAAGGTTTACGTGTATAAAAACGTGAGCTATTTCACTGCGCACGCTAAAAAATGTACAAACTGATCTCTCAACAGCGTGTATAAAAGGATTTGGTCTTTAAAACGTGCTAAATAGCGCCTCTTATCCATTTAGTACTTTTTCTGCAATGAATATGCAATATGGGGCGTTTACACGCAAAAGTGCATCTTGTGAGAGGAGAACATGTAAATATATTAATTTAGCACTCGCAAAGTGATTTATTAAACCTGAAAGCAATTTTGCTAACGGTACCTGACTCTATATTTAACACGTTTCAAAAGAAGGTGCAAATGGTCTGTATGCGTAATTTCGCACACATGGCAGCGGTTATTGTCGCCAGAAGGAGACATGGAAATGAAGCAAGGAGACGCACTCCGTGTGAATATTTTTGCAATGAAGGAGGAAACGATCATCAAAACATATCGTTTATCCAGCATTGCCATTTTGGAGCTGTTGGGGGAACTCCGAATGGATTTGGAGCCAGCCACAAGGAGGATCCACGCCCCCACGCAATACCAGATATCACAAAACTCCTTGCAACATTGCACTTTTTTGCATCTGGGTCATTCCAGCGTACGGTTGCAGCGAGAGCTGGGATCTCCCAATCTCGTTTTTTCAGAAGTGCTGTCCGACGGGGTCGGGTTCTCCCCCTGTGCCTGTGGAGCAACGTGGCAATGCTGCGGGGATGCGTATGCGCAGTAATCTCATCCACAATCACTTCTTGTGAGCCATTTGGTATGTGCATTTTTCTACAGGCCAATACAAAACACCTGTTTTTTTTTTTTGTTTTTTTTTTTTTACTGCAGTGAAGTAGAAATTCAGCCACATACCACCTTAGGGAATAAAGGTTGCTAAAGTTTTTTCTTTATATACATATTTATATATTTTATTTATTTTTTGGGGGGGGCCACTGTAAGATTTAAATCTCTTAATGCACTAGTTTGTACAAACTACTTTGCCGCAAACCACAAAACGCGCAAAACCATCATTTAAATAGGGCGTCTCCAACAGTTTTGCACCCGCCACCAGTTACGCAATCGCTCTTGTTAAATCACCCGCAAACCATGGTTCAGCCCCTCGTGCAAAATTCCAGTTTGCGAGCGCAAATTACTGCACGCAAAATTGGATCTTGATAAATCCGGCCCTTAGTCTCTTGTCTTGTCACAGTATTTCTTGTGATCCAGATTAGGTATTTTTGTTCAGCAGCTGTTGCTGAGTCAAATGCCAAGTCTGAGCTTCATGAAAGCTGCTATATATTCAGAGACACTAGGCAGGATAAAATGCACTTTACTCCACAGTAATTTAATTCTGCTGAGAGCCCCTGTCACAGAGCATTTCAGTTCTACATTGAAAAAAGGGCAAAGGAGAAGGTCAATGCACTGGAAGCGAACTTCTATTGATTGAAATGATTCTGTGAAAAGGCAAAATGTTTAGACTAACTTGTAAACAAAGCTACAGAATATAGACCTATACTGCAAACTATTTGTTGTAAAGTTATTTGAAAAAAAAAAGACATAAATTATCTGGTAAGATTTACTGTAAGCCAAAGTCAAAAGTTGTTTTAGTCAAACTACAGTCTATTTACTTTCTTGACTATGATATGTTATCCGTTAAATATAAAATAAGATAAAGTTCAAAAAGCAAAATACAATACAGTGTCATTTTAGACTCTGAATTAGACATGAGAAACCAGTGACACAATTATTTAAACTAATGGTAAAATAGAAGTCAGATTTAATTAAAAAAGAAAAAAATCTTTATATATATTCATTTCACTTAGATTGATAAAATAAAGGCCCATGTTGTCCTTATTGTTTATGAATACGGCTTAATAATAACTGAAAATGTATAATTTCGTTTGTAAAAGAAACTATTACGTGGGAAAAATATACCCTGCTAAAAAAAATCCATGTTAAATATAATAAGAAGGTATTACTTTTTAGGGGCTCCATTTAGGTTATTTTAAATTATCTGAGAAATTAAATGTGACTTTTTATTCATTTTAGTTTAGATAAAATAAACGATTTTACTAAGAGAAGAACTTTTTCATAAGAGACAATTTATTGAATTGCTCTAATATCTGTTGACTTCATAAAAAGTTAAAAATCTGTCATATCATTTGATATAAAGTATAGAACAAACAGTGAAATTTTTGATATCATATTATCTTTCAATGTGTTTCACGTTGATTATTTATAGGCTGGAGGTGCACACTCTTTTATTTACTGTGTTTTCGTACAGCCTGTGGTTTGAAGACCAATCATAAACACTTTGATGATAGACGGTGGTGGCTAATAGATGCAAAAAATCTGCCTGAGTAAAGATTTAATCGCATCATTAATCAATGGGATACGGTGAACAAGCCAGGTAAACAGCCCAAGGTGCCAAAGTCAACCTATCTCATCTACATCATTTTCAGACAAAATCTTGATTAGAAAGGCCTCATTTGAGAGATCCATAAATAGTCTTAAATTAATTTCATACTTTGTTCAACCCCACCTGGAAGTGTTGACGCTGCATAACCAGTGATGGGACTAACAGCGTTGAAAGTAACGGCGTTACTAACGCTGTTACCTTGTTTTAGTAACGAGTAATCTAACTAATTACTTTGACTGTAACTATAACGCAGTTACCATTGCAGACACCCCGTTACTGCGCGTTACTCAGGTCGCACAATGAACCTTTTTTCATGATAGGACTCGTGCGCAGCTGCGTGAAGCTGACACCCCACCCACGTCAAAAAACTCTGCAAATAGACTGAATGGTTAGTGCAACGTTAGTGCAGATTTGTGCAGAAAAAAATATTGTTTGTGCTACTTTTGTTTAAGAGATATTAAAGATTATTTTTTAGGTCATCCAGAGATGCGCGCCTTGTCATGAGAGAGGGGAGGATGAGAATGGCTGATGTATAGTGAGATTCCGTCTGTCAGTTGGGTGTTTCTGCTGGCGGGTGTTAACGTCCAGCACACACAGAGAGATGGAGAGTGAGGATGACTCCAGCAGCAAAACAGCGTTTTCCACATGGAAATACCGGTCTTACGTCGAGCTGGGTTTCCCCACCACATAAGGTTCCCTCTGCATCTCCACACAGAGCAGGCGGCAAGAGTCACCGCGCAAGCAACTGGAAACGCGCATGCTCGCTAAAGGCCCGCAACAGTCGCCCTGTGCTCGCGCCACAGGAGAACTATGGAGAGCGTGAACGATCAAATGATAGCCTATATGAAGAAAGGGAGAAATCTGGATGGATGGATGGATGGATGGATGGATGGATGGATGGATGGATGGATGGATGGATGGATACTCTGACTTTTCAACCTACTGTATTTTTTATTTTAAACATTATTTGATGGCCTTTGGATGGAGATCCATATTTTATGTCACACACAGAGTATACATCTAGATAGATAGATAGATAGATAGATAGATAGATAGATAGATAGATAGATAGATAGATAGATAGATAGATAGATAGATAGATAGATAGATAGATGTTACAGTATCTATAACAACCCAAACACACAGGATTTCAGAATTAGACATCCCCAGTTATTAATTTCATATACTCACCAGATCTGAATGCCCTGTTAAAAAACTTCACATGGCGTTCCCCCCTGATGTCATTTACTTTGAGTTACAAGAAATGCAAAACTCTCTGCAGGTTCTTGTCTTTGTCGTCCGCTCTATTCAGCTGGCTTTGGAAACACGCGGCGAGAAGGTGGGGGCTAGGTGGTGAGGTTTACGGGGGCGAGAAACGCAAAAGTAACGCAATAGTTACTTTTACTAGTAACTAGTTACTTTTATTGTGGAGTAACTCGGTTAGTAACTCAGTTACTTTTTGGGAAAAGTAACTAGTAACTATAACTGATTACTTTTTCAAAGTAACGTGCCCAACACTGTGCATAACATAATGATATGAGCTCAGGGGTTCTACTAAGCTTCTGATTCGTCCTAATAAATCCACTCACTGCAGCTGTAAAATCAAGCCTGGCTTATTTTGTTACACATGAGGGCTGCAGCATTGAGATATTTGCCCTTAATGGTTTATTTCCTGTCCAACTTGTCACTCATGAAGGTGATCAACTGAATTTACAGCATGAATTTAGGCATGAGCAGTGGATAAGACATGTCTGATCCATCTGACTATAGTACACATGAAGGGAATGATAAATAGAGTCAGAGGTTCATTTATAACAGCTGTCTGACAGATGCCATTCAAAGATGAAGAAAAGATGCCACTACTTTCTGCAGTAGACCATGGTCATTGTATGCTTAGTTCAGTGTAATTGTCAATGCTATTTGCTGCAACAATGAATCCAATACCTTTTTTTTTTTTTAGACATCGATGCAATTTTTTTTTCTTCTTACTCTAGGGGATGATAACATGCTGTGGTAAGCATAACAAAAAAAAAAACAAGCAAAGTGTCTAACAGTGGGAAGATTTGCATTTTTCACTCATGCTGCCACACAGTGTCTTGTCACAAGAAGATAGGAATCTCACTGTGGGAAATTGGGAGATTTATGTTACTCTCCATGGAAACAAATCTATCTAACATGACAGTTTAATACTCTAAAGAAAAAAAAATCCCTCAAGATCAAGAACAAGCATTTCAAAAATTTCTTTGTGTTTTTACCTTTATGATTTGTTGGCACATAATAAAACAGAACTTCTGACAGCTGATTTAGAAAAGATACCTTCTTCAAGGCTATAGGATGTAAGCTGTTTCAGTATATTCTTTTCTAAAGAAGTACCTTTCAAATCCTTCACCCATGCACTGCATGAAAAGTGGGATTTTCGTCAATATGCGGCACTGTAGATTGTCGTGGAAGTTCAGGTTAACGGCAGTTTACGGTAATTTGCAGGCTTCGCCGAAAACTCCCATAAATTGTCAGAAATTGACGTGGACTTTCTTAGGCAGTGTTCCCCCCATGCCTCCCCCCCATGGAATTCTAGGGGAGGCTTTAACATGTAAATGAAATGCTGTGAGCTATACAAATGCAAATCAGGGTTGGAGGGGGAGTTTTACCCCAAGTGACATTTTTCTAAAAGGTAAGAAAATCTCTGATACTAAGAGATCAGGCTCAGTATAGACTCTTACATTTTAGCTTGAATTGATTTATTTAATTAAAGTATAGAGACCAAAACAGATCTTTAGCTGACAGAGCAATACATTTAGAGCAGTAATTATTTAAAAAAAAAATTGCATTTAAGATAACACATAAAATGTTGTCTGTCAATATGCTCAATTCACAATTACTTAAGTGGAAAAGTTTCAAGAAATGAGTCTGAGATGATTCACTTTATAACATGGCGCATTATCCTGCTGGAAGTAGCCATCAGAAGATTGGTACACTAAGGACATAAGGTCAGGAACAATGCTGAGGTAGGCTGCCTCATTTATTTGATGCTAAATTGGTATTAAGTGGCCCAAAGTGTGGCAATAAATATCCCCCAAATAGATGGTACAAATAGATCAGGCTCAGAATGACCTAATTATAGACTCTTACATTTTAGCTTGAATTGATTTATTTAATCAAAGTACGCTAGATTACTGTGTATACCATTAGCAATGGCAAATGTTATGTAAAAAAATACACAAAATAATTTATTTAAAAAATTAGTTTTAGTCAGAATCAGTTGGTAAAATATGAATCAGAATCAGCAAGGTAAAATGTGCATTCCTTGCACAGTGCTCCTTGGGATTTTTAAAGCTTGGGAAATCTTTTTGTTTCCAAATCCAGCTTTAAACTTCTACACAACAGTGTCTCGGACCTGTCTGATGTGTTTCTTGTTCTTCATGATGCTCTCTGCACTTTAAACAGACCTCTGAGGCGATCACAGAGCAGGTGCATTTATCGGGAGACTTGATTACACACAGGTGGATTCTGTTTAGTATCATTTAGGTTGGATCATTCAGAGATCCTCACTGAACTTCTGGGGAGAGTTTGCTGCACTGAAAATAAAAGGGGCCGATTCATTTTGCACACCCCACTCTTCAGTTATTTATTTGTTAAAAAAGTTAAAAATATCCAATATATTTAATTACACTTCATGATTGGGTAAAACTAGTTGTTGATTCTTCACTAAAAAAATGTTTATGTTCGATGCCTGAAATGTGGCAAGAGTTTGAGATTTTCAAGAGAGCAGATTATTTTTGCAGGGCAAACTGTAACTGGGCTGATATCTAAGGAGAGCTCTGACAGGGTTTCACTTACCAATAACGTACATTTATAACATAAGTTTTAGAAGTTGTAGAAGTAATAGAAAAAACAGATCTGGGAACTGGAATTCTAGCAGCACTCCTATATTATTCTCTACATTTTCTCTCCGTTGTCCTTTCTTTCACAGTAAATGGCATCTCAGATATGTTAGATTTGTTTACCAAGCTTTCCTGTCTGACCCTTCAAAACAATCTACCATCAACAGCATTGTGTTGTAGCTTTTATGCAAGAGCCTTTTTTGGGAGTTTTTACAGCACATTTTGGAGTTTTTACGGCACTAGTGTCTTGTTTTTTTGGCAGTAGGCTGGCAGGAAAGGGGGTATGAGAGAGGGAGAGACATGCGGCCAAGGATTTGAACCTGGGTCATCCATGTCGAGGACTAAGGAATCTTTCTGTACATGGGTTTTGTGTGCTAAACACTGGGCAACCAAAGCATGCCCTTATGCAACAAACTTTTAAACAATTTTCCCAACATTTATGGACAACAGCAAAGTTGCTCTTTTGTAGTTTTTATTATTTTCACCTATAAACATAGAAAAAGTCAACAGCCTTTTAAAATGTTCTTTAGTATGGTATAAATCAAGATTCTCCAGAACATATCTCCAAAGCCTGCTATTTTCTGTAACACAGGGTGTGCTACCCACAGTAATTGCTGATAAAAAGTCTAAAGACTGTTTTAGAGTTTTCATATTTCTTTATGCTATTACTAGTTTTAAATCTGTGGTAAACCATTGTTTTACAGCAACTCCTCTCTCACATATACAATATTGCATCTTCTATTTTTTTTCCTTAAAGACTGTTTAGGACAGGAAGCTTCAAAAAGTTAAATGACCATAAACTCAATGTAAACCCCTAGCTATTATTATTTTATGTTTATTTATTTATATGTTTGTTTCCCTTGTTTTATTTTTATTTATTTTTTACATTCTATCTCATTTTTTTTAAGTTATAATGTCACCAACTGCTGTGTATCTTTGTTTGATGTTTGAATTACTCTGTATTGTTACAGGGAATTGCCAATAAAGCAAAAAAAAAAAAAAAACATAGACGCAGCTGTTCTCGCGAGTCCTTCCGTATAACAATGACCTTGTATGTGATTGGAGGAGCTATACTCAGAAGAACTTTATCTCCAGTTCCTTTGTTTGGATTTTGCTGGTACGTGATCAATGGCTGGACGACGTCTCGCGTTCAACTCGCCTTCAACTCCTCTTGGACGCGATGGCGACTCTGCAGTCGAACAACTGTGCGGGAGAGGCGAACTTAAAGAAGAGAAGCTAGCGGTAAATATATGTTCGATTACTGCCTGCTAAGCTAAAAGCTAAAGCTATGGCTAATAGCAGCCTAGCCTAAAGCTACGGCTAATAGTAGCCTTGCAAGAACAAGCTTTATTAAAGTGTATTTTTTTTGATTCACAGGAAGCAGTACGCCGTCTTCACAACTCGGAGACAAATTGCAGGCGCTATGAACCGGAGCAAGGGTAAGAGTTAAAGAATATGCTTTCATCTGCGGTAAAAGGAAATAGATATGGATGGATACCGATCATAACTGTACATTTTGTTTTCACTGACTAATCTCTCGTCATAATGAGGCGGTGACCTCCTATTATTCATACCACTCTCATTTAATTGTTTTCCAGCTGCCTGTAAGACGTATTATGAGACGGTACGCTGGAGCTTCAGATATACGCAGCCAGAGAACACGTTGCGCGCGGAATGCCAAGCATTCAGAAAAGAAAGAGAGTAAGACTTTATTTGGTGACTATTTTTCAGATGCATTGATAGATGTGTTGTGTCCATACGCAGTGCATCCAAACGCATAGTGCTGATTCATTGTTTTTTTTAATTTTTTTTTTACAGCTGCTGGAATCGAGGCAGAGTGTGCTAGCTGATGAGGAAGTGGAACTCTGGAATGGCCGCCGCCATTTCGTAGGCCGGATTTCTCTGAACTCTGTGTTAAGCTGCAGTCCCGGTTAGAAGCGATGCCGAAGTACAGGGCCACGCACAGTAGGCGTCTGCACATCGGACCTGCCTCGGAGGGAATGCTGCCAGTTAACTCCAACCCCGAGGAGGCAAACGGACAGTTCACGGAGTTGTAATTTTTGGATACGCATGTGTTGGCAGATCCTCGCGTTATATATAGTTGTGTTTGTTTTAATAAAGCTCTTTCTTTGCATAAACGGCTTCCTGGCAAATGTTCATTTCCTGTATAAATTCATTCATGTCCTTGATGGTAGCCTAATAATTGTGTAGTAGTGTAGGATAACATAAATACACAGCATATGAATAACTAAATATATGAATGAATAAATATATGAATAAATATATAAATAAATAAATATATATATAAATATATATATATATATTTACATATTTATGAGCGATTTTACTTGTTTGAGAATAGTGGTTTCAGCCAATACTGAGTAGGTTATTCAAGCCAGACCTGGCCAGCCGCGCGGGTTCACTGCATTCATATGCTAATTAGGGCCATTAGTACAGCTGATCGCTCTCCACATATGTCAGAGTCCGTTCCCGACAATTTGTGGCACTGACAAACGGCGACAAGCGCGGGTTGCAAATTGTCGGAAACTGACGAAAATCAGGGAGATCTGCGGGAGTTTACGGGGACGAAAATCTCACTTTTCATGCAGTGATGGGTGCACAACAACTCAAATCATTAATTTAGAGGAAGACATTACCTACATACAATATAGATGTGTTTATTTATAATGTAGCAAAATAAACAGAGGTTATCTTCTTTCAGTTGTTGCAAAAATTGGTGTATTACCAGTTTCGGTCAGTAAGAATTAACAAAATAATTTCTTGTTGGTATATTTCTAAATAATAATAAAGCTTTTTTAAAGCTTCCTGCAAGTAAAAGTTATATATCCTTACTAATTGGAATTATTAGCCTTTTATTTATACAGTAGCAGCCATTCAAAATCGCCCTTCCCAGTCAAACGCTTGCTTAATGGCAGCGTACTACCCTGCAACTCCCAGCCAAATCCCCTCCAACTTCCAGTCACTGGTCTTCTCCTGGGTGTGCATTTTTTTTTTTTTTTTTACTTTGACTCCAACCTTTCACTGAATTACAGGGTCTGAGCAGGAGATGACTTTTCTCTTAAAATCTTAATATCTATTTTTTTATTATTGTTTCTCTTGGTTCAAATCTTTTGGAAGTGATTCATTGAGGTTTCCAAAAATATTTGACAAACATGGTGGTGGCTTTGGTAGTCGACGCTGTGTCACAGGTGGAAGTCTCTGTCTTTTAAGCTCCTTAGTTACATTTCCTAGCTGCTATCCTTTCACCTTCTGTAGGATCAACAGTAAGAACACCACCCAGGGTAGGAATTGAGCTCTGGATTACTATGCTGTATCGAGAAAGCCTTCAGCCTTATGGACGTCATTGGTAGGCGCATGAAAGGCGCTGGTCTTATTGGGAATACAATCACGCAAAAAAGGATTGTGGACAACTGCAGACATCCCAAGTTCCAAAAACTAATTTCAGGGAGATGCATAACCCCCCCAACCTCTACCGTTTCACATGATCCACAGCTTTGAGTGGTAACTACAGTAGGTGAGAGTAACCCGAAACTTATCGGACTGATCCAATTAGCTCTCTGACAACCAGTCGCCTGGAACGCTCGTTGAATAGAGCATCGCTTTGGACAGACACGCTGCAAAGTTTTCACAACCCATGCTCTCCTTTTGTCTGCAATCTCAGTAGTTCTAATCCGCACATGGTGCACGAATTACTGCCTGCCCGCTCTCACTTGCATTAAAAAAACACCACCTCGCAGAGTGTAAAATCGGTATCATTTATCCGACTCTTGGGCATCCGTGAAAATCTATCTATATCAGGGAGACTCCCGGAACTTCCGGGAGATTTGGGATGTCTGTCAACTGTAAACCCCCTAATGGCAGCTAGGGATATTGGGGGTGCCTATGCTAACTCAAATTGCGCTAGGAAAATACAGCTTCCTGGTACTTTCTACTGTACTTCCTAACTTACTACTACTGTAACTTCCTGGCTTAAGTTTGAAGTAGCTGGATCAAGCCCTTGAATGCTGCTAGTGAGGTAGCTTAGCCATTTCAAGTGTGTAGGACAAGCGATGCACCTAAACGTTGCGCAAAACAAGCCCTTGAAGATTTAATTGCAAGACTACTGCTATGGAGTAACGGCCACTTCCTCAGTCATGTGGAATTTTACCCTATGTTGATACAGAACTGTTAATAATGATACTTTCTTACCAGTCTGAGCTTTAATTTTCACTGAGACATTTTCTTTGTTCTGGGGCTGACACAAACCAACTTACATTTACCCATGTTGTGCAGAGACCGTCTCCATTCTAAACAGCATGATGGTTGGACATTCCCATGATGTCTATAGCTGCTTACAATTGTACAAGAACAATTATAGATTTATTATAACAATTCCAAAAAGACCTTTAAAGTCTTTTCATTCCAAGCTCTCAGCAGGAAATCTTATGAAAGCCTTATCGGCACAGTAATAGTAAGCAATCAGTTACAGTCAGAAATATGGCTAGTATAAACCCTTGAGACCATTTAGCTATAGAGAATAGTTTGACCCAATGACTTTCTATTATATTTATATATATTTTTTTTTTATTCTGGCAATACTTCGCAAAAACCTATAACAACTATTTATCTTGTCTTCTTTTTCATATAAATTGCCCACAAATAAAACAAGTATAGCTTTCCTCACTAAGCTCATTCTATCATGGATAAAATTTTAGAGACTTGTGCTTAGTTTGGATGTGCAAGCAAAGCAAATAATATAGCAGCTAACAACAGACTTTCAGTTTTCTCTCAGTTATCCTTGTTGTTTGTGGTCACAGAGTTGTTTTTTGTCGTATTTTACGGAACTTGGCCTTTAATTCTTACAATTTAACTTTTGTCTGTGACAAGTGATGTTGGACTATTGAAGGTGTACCCATAGTTACTGCAAAAGAGCTACAGCATATCTGATTGCTGTTGATGGCTGACTGAGGCCATTGATGAACTGTCGTTGTCTGACTCAGGGATGTGCCAAATGGAATTGTCCAAAACTTGCAGAAAACCAGCCCATGAGGACTTATTTTGGGCACCCCTGGACCAGATTCCATGAACAAAGCACACTTCATGTAATTGTGTGTGAAATAAAATGCATTGAGATGTAATTTAGGAACCACTTGTCTCTCTGACTACCCATGCAGCGGCCCACCTGCTCATATGATACCTGCTTGCTGCCTCAGGAGACCCACAAGCCAACCAGGCTCAATATGTCTCCTTCTTCAGCTTGACAGCATCCCTTTCTGCCAGTGTCCACCACCAGGTTTGAGGCTCTCCACTTTGACTGGCACTTCAGACCTTGCAGCTACAGCTAAGGGCAGTCATGTTGACAATGGAGGGAGAGAAGATGATCCACTCCGACTCCATGTCCCCAGTCTCCCCAAAATCAGAGAGAAACTCTCCTTGAGGTGAGTTTGTCTCTGAATAAACACCTATGCTTGAACATAGTGTTTATTATGGGCAATCCATGACTTGTATATATGTACAATCTTAAAACACCACTTAGGTTCAGAGCTGGGGGTGCGGTCCTTCCGATCAGACGACCCTTATTTACCGTATGGGTGTTGAGTTCCCCCAGCAGAATGATGCAATCCCCAGCAGAGGTGCTATCCAACACCCCTCTAGGAATGCTAAGAAGCTCTGGTACTCCTTACTGCCACTCGGCCGAAATAGAGACACCCCTCGCTACCCGACGGCAACGAGACTCTTCCACTGGAGATAACTCCAAAACCAAACAGCTAAGCTGTGGGGAGACTCCACCTCCCTCACAAGCTCAGGCTCCCTCCGCTTAGTAAGGTGAAATTCCAAACCCTCAGAGTCAGTTCAAGCATCGGTGGATCAGGTTATTGAGGCCTCTGCCTCTAACTGCTGCACAATCTTCTTAGCACTGTTCTCTCTCATTCCCCCTGCAGGTCGTAACCCACTATTTAATGGCCGTGTGTTACTCCTTTTGACCTGGCCAGCCCAAGGAACCAGTTTGTCATCATAAGGGCTTTTTGAACTGCTATTTGGCTGATCCTCCATCAAGAGCCTGTTTGCCTTGGGAGACCCTACAAGGGGCAATTCAAGCCCCTGATAACATAGCCCCTAGGATAATCTGGACAAACCCCTCCACCATGTTGAGGTGGTGGTTCAACGATTGTCAGACTAAATATTTCAAATGTTATTTCAGTTTGGCTAATCAAAACTAATTCTATTTAGCCTCTAACTTGTATTACTTTCTTCATATTCAAAGTTTATACACACAATCGTAACAGTACTTTAAAAGAATTCGGTGAAAGCTTTGTAAGCTCCCAGCATATGAGTTAAATGAATACACACTTGTTGATGTGTTTAAAACGGAGTAATTGAAACCCAGTGGTACCTTGTCATATAACAGTGAAAAGTTTGTGGACCTTTACTTACTACTGAATTATCTCTCAGTGTAGTTGTCACACACCTGCCACCTTTATGTATTCAAACAATGATATACAAGTATAACACAAAATAAATGAGCAACCATGTATCATTTATTAAAATGATGGGGTTTATGTCCAAGAAGTGAACAGAAAGCTAGTTTTCAGATGCACAAAAAGAAAAAGACTTGTCCTTTGGTCAGGTCAAACTAAGATGTATGACTTAATGACCACCGTGACATTTGGAGAAAAGAGAAAGTGGCTTGGAGATCTTAAAAACTTCATCCTAACTGTGAAGTACAAAGGTATCAGCATCACATTATGTGGGTGATTTGCAGTAGGAGGGACTTTTGCACTTTACAAAATAGATAATAGGGAAAGGACATTATCTGGAAACATTAGACTCAGATAGTTAGCAACAAATGGGTTTTCCAAATGGACAATGATGCTAACCATACTGCCAAATTAGTTTTTAAAAAATCAAAATTTTTGAATCACATAGAAAGTATGTAGGCAAAGCTTGAAGTTAGTCTTCCTGCAAATCTGACTCAATCACACATGTCTGTTCAAAGGAATGGCCCCAAAAGATCCCCTAAACTACTCTGAAAACATATTTAAACCTAAGTTCATTCAAATATTTTATAATATTCCAAGAATAACAGATTAAATTTGGACCTATGAAGAACAGAAAAGATTTTAAAAAATCTATAAACATATGTTATCTCTCATCACTCCTGTATTTATGCTTTAGGTAAATTAAGATAATCTTGGGAGTCCTACATTACAAAAAACAGGAAGATGGTGTTATTTTTTGGGGATTATTTTCTCAGACCAAAATAAACAAATCCTTTTTTTGGCCTTTAAGATACTGTATTTAAGCACTAGGCTCCAATTTTTGTAAATTAAAAATGGTGTCACCAGTCCTCTTTGCAAAAATTATATGCAGTGATTTTACATACTCTGTAATTGTAATGAGCACCAAATGGACCAAATTTAAAAAAAAATAAATTGAATAATATATATGGTCTACAAAATGCAGCAATGCACCTGAGTATATCAGCTGTATTGCAACAAAACATTGTCTAAACCCTTTAAGACTTTTCAGCCTTCTCATTTCAAACAACAAAGTTAAAGGGAACACAGCAAGAGGTTCTGAATAATAGAGTATAAGATGGAAACAAAGGAGCTACACTAGCACTATGATCTGTCTTCTTTATTTGGAATTACTCTCTGTAAACCTCTGTAGTGGACTTCATTAGTCTTTTCAGACTCCTTACAATTCCTGGGATTAATTATTCAGAGCTGCCTATGGGTAAGGACAAAGGGCTTATAACAATATAATAGTACAGTAATTGTTACATATACATGGCCAATAAATCTCCTTAATGAATGTTTCAATCTGATTATTTTAGCAGAGTGTTGCAACAAGTTCTGCTACATGGTCACTCGGACAAAGGGAAGGATTCTCAAACGTTGACCAATGTGGTTTATTAACATAAACAAGACCGCTGTTCTATCCTCCATCTATGAGATGTACAGGTCTAGAGGCAGAAAAAAAAACATCTTTGCTGACTCCACGCAATCTGACCATACACTGTTTAGACTATTACTTTCAGGCTGATTGTATAGAGCACTAACTTGTAAAGCAAGTTCATACAGAGACCATTTCTCTTCTCAGGCTATGAATTTGATAAACTCACAGCTCACAGCCAGGGTAGTCAGCTGCTTTGCTGGAAACAAATATTTAGTTTTGTATTGTTATAAGAAAAAAGGCGAACACACACATACGCTACCACACACACAACCCCATTTCCCTATCCTTGTGGGGAACCTCCTTTGACTTCCATTCATTTCTAACCTATTTCTACAACCTTACTGTGACCCTTACTATTAAACCATTACAAGTTCATGCCTGGCCCTAACCCCAGCCTTAACTCACTTCACACCATAATGCTGAATTTAACCCCTGCCCCTAAAACAGTAACTCACCTTGTGGGTTTCAGGCATAGGCCCCCACAAGGAGCAGTCGGTCATGACAACGTACTATAGTCTTATTTCATCCCTCTAAAGTATTTTAAACGCATTATTTGTTGTTGTTTTTTTTGTAATTCAAGTTGATGTTAATAGATGTGAACAACAAAAAAAAAAGCCAAATTCCTTGCTTGTGCACACAAGGGTGACCAATAAAGTAGGTAAAATAAGATATTAGAATTACATCTCTTAAACAAAATATTATCTGCAGTTATCACTGTCATTATTTTTTCTCTGGTTTAATGCTTCAAAGAAAATAATATTTACCAGGTTATGTTTAGCTGCAAAGACATCGAGCAGAGCTGAGCTATTGCTACTGACTGTTACCTTCATGTTTTCCCTCTACAGATTATGTGTTTTACCCTTTGCTTCTGTGTTTTGTTATTGTCAAGAAATTACAGTTACTTGGCTGAATGAGCAATTTCTTACAGTGTTATGTACTCTGATTTTTCTTGCTATAGACTTTATTAATGGTTTGGAGCTGTTAGCCATGTTTCTCTCTTTAGGATAAAACATAGTCCTACTGCTCCTGTGAGTTTGTGTTTTATATGTTTTTTTTTTTTTTTTGAGCCAGGTTAACAATTGAATGCATAGTGTTGGTTTGGACTTGTTCGGGAGAAGGGATTGCATTCAGGTTAGTGCCTCAATGACTTTGACCGGCTTTGCATAAATATAATATGCATAATTTATCCATCTTGAAAAATTAAGTTAACTAAACTGTTGAGCAACTAGAATTTCATTGTAATTGACTTCATAGCTTTCTAAATGGTTGGCCAGAATTAACTCATATTATTATGCCATAATAAAAACTGTAAGCCAAAATTAAAAAAGGTATATGCTTAACTGTCTAAAACAGGTCCAAAATATTTTGTATATTTATGGAAATAAAAATCTTTTAATTTGAATTCTAATATGTTGAGATTGCCATGTACATAGGCATAAGAAATACCTGTGTCTATATAGGCTTAGTTATCAAAGCAGATGGAAGACGTTTTTTTTTTTTAGAATAGCTGAATCAAATTTCGTGGACCTCTTGTTTTCTGAGATTCAAGAAAGACATATGGATATATGTCCTAAATGGCATATGGAACCCATGCCATTTTGGACAGGTTCAACAACCAATAACAGAGAAAGCAAAAAATATTTCTGCTTACAACAAAGGACATTATAGAGGGTTTTCTAAGAAAGGAAAGCTAAGATAAAGATGTCATATTTTACCTACCAAACCTCAGTTCAACTTCTACTCTTCCTGGAAAAAATAAACTTGTATAAAATTGTATACTGATCTTAGCAAGGAGCTTGAAAGATATACCACCTCAATTAAAGGCCTAAACAAATCTGAAGGCACCTGGGTCCTTGACAAACCCAATGTGAATTTTTGTATGAAATAAATATTTTATTTTTAAACTATCTAACAATGCTCCCTTTATGTATGTTAACTATAACACTGATTATAGAATGTAAAATTCAGCATATTTGATTTTGTGAGGTTTTTGACTTTTCTTCCTTATAATGTAAACATTCATCAAATTACTAATAATTGAACATAGTATTTAATAACGATAATAAAAAAACAAACATCATAAAACTACAAATTAAGCATCCAATACCCTGTTTAGTCCAGCTGACGCTATGAACACAGTTTTAAAAAGCAGATTCGACATAGTATGGAAATTTAACATACAAAACAACATGAAATAATTGGAAATCAACATCTTTGGCGAAAAGGGCAATGGAAAATAGTAATAATAATTTTTCAACTGTTACTTTCAATCGGAGAATATACAAATCTATAGTTAACAAATATTTTGTGGGAAGTTTTAACCGAAAGTGCTGACGAATTTAGTGACGCTTCAAAACTCAATTTCCAATATGGCGACACGCTGAGTAGAATTTGTGCAAAGCGTTGCTAGTTGCTAAATCATTTCGGCTATATTGAAGCTATTTTGTTTGCTTGGTGTTATTACTGTAAGAGAGTTGTTCAGGTATACATATTTTCTTAAATAACTTCAAGATGTATCGTCGCGGAGCCGCAAAGAAGGACCCTAACAACAAACCTGTGAAGAAGGACGTGAGCGACAGCGATAAATACGCCGATATCTTGGTTTTCGGTTATGCCTGCAAACTGTTCCGAGACGACGAAAAGGCTCTTTACCACGAACATGGAAAACACCTAATCCCATGGATGGGAGACAAGAGCATCATGATTGATAGGTCGGTTGAAAAAAACGTAGACTGAAACATTATGCTAACTGTTTCTGCTATTCGTTAGCCTGTTTCGAATTTCAAGGGACTACTCCAGAGTTTATGTTGCAGAAGCTCGTCAAGACCAGAAATAAACTCCGATTACTTAACTTCCTCCTGCTAACTTGCTTTCAGATGTGTTAAACTAAAAAATGACATATAAAGGATATATAGTAACATGCTAACATGCAAATGCCTGCGGTTATTGCTAACGTTAGCCACAATAGTCTGGGACCATCGCTCATTTCTATATGTTAAATATGGATTGGGAACTTTTAGCTGTTATTTTTGTTTGCTAGTTTAAGCTACAATCAACATTAGTTATGAATGAATTCTTAGTATGTGATTTCATTATTTTTTTATTAGCTTATGTATTTTGGATTTTTGCTTTCTGGATTTAAGACAACACATGTCATGTTATTGATATCTCTGGCTAGAATAGAGATGCACATTTCAGAGATTTTGTGGCTGTTAGCTAGTCGTCAATTTTTGTTTTCAGTCAGACTTTCTTTTAACAATCTTAATAATAACAAATTACGTTTCCCTACTCTCTAACTAAGTTGAAAAACTGGGCTATCTATCTATCTAACTATCTATCTATCTATCTATCTATCTTGAATTATAATAATGATTTTAACACACCCTAATATCACAAAACTTTGTCTTTTCCAATTTGAGAGAAATTTCGAGTGTACCATTTTTTGTTGAAGTGTAGAAGAAATAATATCACATGTCATTTTTCGTTAAAAAAATCTGCTAAAAACTGGTATTTTTTCTATTTCAATATTTTCGCTGTAGAAGTTCAAATTACCCAACAGCTTTGATGTAATAAAGTCATCAGCTTTTTATATGCTCATTTTGGAAGCATTAAAATATATTATAGATTATACAATTTTTTTTCTCTTTCTTTTATTTTAATTCCCTCACAGACACCCAAAAAGGCTAACTCAGAATTTTAAGTATATTTTTAATATCTAAGTGGCTGATTGGTGAAAAGATCAGGTCCAGCGTGTATTTTTTTTACAATCCCTGTTGCCAGAAGATCTGTTGGTGCATCTCTATCTCGAAAAATTTAAACTATTCCGTTCAGCTTTGCATATTGGCACGTTATTGGCATGTTATCAGATTGCTAAATAAATATATTAACTCTGTCAAACTGTTTCTCTCCTTTTCAAACTGTCTTTGATTTTAAATTATCAGTTTAAAATTTTTCTCTTTTTTTGATTTGTTGATGGTCATCATCCCAGGGAAAATTCTAATCCTGACTACAGTCCCTATGGCTAAGCTGATTCAAAAAATCCTGGTTTTAAAGAAGCACAAAAAAACATTGCTTTTTTTTGTGTGAATATATTGCTATCAAAATGTATTTGTTTGAAACATCTTGGTCCACAGTGGTCAAGCCTATACTTCATTTGTACAAAATTTGTATGTGTGTCTTTATCACATAACCCAGTTTTTCCACAGCAAGTTAGGCTTCGGGGTCCTTTCAAACCCTGAATGTCAACAACAGCACCCCATTTCTCTGTCTTCATGAAGAAACTACAGCAGAGAGATGCCCTAGAGGGACAAACCCTGGAATATATCGTCCATTTGGGTTCTTGCGGATAGGTATTTATGTGCTCGGGTTTGTGTGAATGTAACTTTCTTTGCAGATTTAGAAGTAATGATGAGTTACAGGGGGGAATTGAACCCTGTAAGGTAAGAGGCGAGTTGCTTTGTTTGTCTTCTTTCTCTTATCTGTTCTTCTTTAATTTTCCATTTAGGTTTGCTTGTAAAACAGAAAAAGAAATGTAAGCATTGTTATAATACTAGGTATTTTATGACAAAAGAATTAATCTAGTTGTTTTTTTTACCACCATCTCATTATCTTGGTAAGTAGGTCTAGGCTTTTGTAATAAATGTTCATTTATGTTTGGACTTCTTTTCTCTAATTCTGTTTCTCATCCAACAGATACGATGGGCGGGGTCACTTACATGACCTTTCAGACTATGACAGCGGGTCATGGAATACATCCTACCAGCTGTCAGAGGAAGAGGAGAGGATTGAGGCGCTGTGTGATGAAGAGCGGTACCTGGCTCTACACACCGACCTGCTGGAAGAAGAGGCAAGACAAGGTAACAAGATGAATTACATGGCATATTTCAATAATTTTAAATATGCATATTGAAAAATTTTTTTTATGTCTTATTGGTAATTATTTTAAATGTTTTATCCTCTTTAATAAGCACTAATATGACACTAATATTTAATTTTTTTTAATTTACAAAAGTATTTCATTTTTTGTCATGGCTCAGTGTTTAAAAAGCTCTTTTGTTAATGTAAAATTTGTACAGGTAAAGCACACATAATGATATATAAAAGCTGTTTCATGAATCTAAAGAAAATAAAGCTAAGGACTTTACACAATAGCACTGAACAACAGTGGACAGGGTCTGCCTTATTGGTGTCTTAATAATTAGCATGTTTCACAAAGGAGGCACATTTTATGGTCTTCCTTGTTAAATCATTGTGCTGTGCTTGGATTTCTCCCCCATAGTTATTGGAAAGCTATAACCCATGTTCAGCAGATCACATTTCAAAGACGGATAATAAGCTGAAGGGTCTAATACTTTCTCTCTTTTATTGCACAAATCACTGTAAAGGTTTAAAAACCCTCAGATTCTCCATGAAAATGAGATCTGTTAGGTCACAATTAGGGCTGGGCGATATAGAAAAAAAGCTTATCGATAAAAAAAAAATGCATATTGATCGATATCGATAATTATTGAAAAGATTTGAAACCATATTTTATGTGCAGCTCTGCCTGGACTTTTTATGATATTGCTAAATTTTTTAATTTTAATAAAGAACACAAACACAGACTTCCAATTAGATATTTATTTAACCAACCATAACAGAATTGTTTTAAAGAAAAATAACTTAAGAGACATGAGTTATGTTATTAAATACTGACAAAGAATAAACTAAAGTGACCAAAATAAATATAACAAATAAACGGGTTGGTTGCGTTATCAGACTTGGTTTTCACTGGTTCCCTACACATTTTACAGATGACTGTGGTTTGTTTTTTGTCCGACTTGCCATGACCGAAATACTTCCATACTGGCGAACTACAAAAACCCTTCTTTGGAACAATTTTCTCCGTGTTGTGGTTTGAGAGGGCGGCGCTTTGTGACGGCGTGTCTGGGTCCGCGATTGTGATTGGTTGGGAGGAAGTAGTGACTAGCATAAACCTACATGCTAGGCTACAATGAGAAGGAAGGAAAACTGCGTTTCTTTATCGAACTTTTATCGAGCCTATTTTTTTCTATTGCGCCACACGTCTATCGATCGATATATATCGTTATTGAATTATCGCCCAGCCCTAGTCACAACTGCAAGTAGTAATGGAGATTAAATTAAAAGTTTTACATTTGTTTCAGTTTTATTTTTCTGTTCCATCTGCAATACAGAAAAATTAAATACAATGCTTAAAGCGGGTTTCTTATTAGGGGGAACAGGGAATGTGTTTTTCGAAGTGACAAGATCAAAGTTTGTCCTCTATTGATCAAGTCACTCTAACGTCAACACAACACCACCGCAATGACGGATGGGACATTTTTCGGATTGAAAGAGGAGACAAATGACGGGAATTTATATTTAGAAGATGTGTTATTCATATTTTCATCTTTCTCTCAGCCATAATGTCCCACTTGCCATATTTTACTGTAAATAATTTTGCACCCTAAAGAAGGGAGAATTTACAATCTGCAAACAGAAGGGGAAAGTCATGTCTGCTTTTCATACTTAACAAGCACGACTCCCATTGATTGTAAAGCACGTTCTGATAGAAATCACTCCAAAAATACAATGGCTATTTGGATCCCCTTAGGCTCCAACAGGGGCCCAACAAGTTTTGTTGTACTTGGCCCCTCCCTTAACAGAACTACCATAGACTTAAATTGATTGTAAATCTTGTTTAGTCCAAAATCAAACCAAAGTAACAAAGGTTTGTTGAATCATGTGTGGTTATTCTAAGGGAGGGATATATGATTGAGGCACACTGCAGAACAGAAAGACCACAGGTAAAGAAGTGCCACACTAGCCTTTCATCCATGCATGATATTCAGAAAAAAAAAACCCGCAAAATGATTTAATAATCTAGTAAAGGATCAGCAGTGAAAAATGTTGGGTTCCACCTATTGCTCTTAATGTCGGACCGCTCTACTGAGGCATAAATATTTCAAGTTCCACCAGACACTGGATGCTCACAGTGAATGTCTCCTTAAAGCTGCAGGATGTATCTTACAAAAAATAAGTTTTAATTTATGTATTAAAATGTTTCCTGTGTCCTTACATGATGCAGATAATATGTGGAAAATATCAAGCTCCTTTGCTTCTTCCTTGTGTCATGGAAAAGGGGATCCAAGCTAGGAGGAAGGTTTTAGCGGCTCAGTCACTCTTTGACATGGTGCAGATACCAGAACAGCAGAGTTAGCAAATCCATAAAACAATCACCCAGGTTTTCAGACAGATTTGATTTAGTAACTTATGGTTTTTTATTTAAATGCAACCTGCATTTGACACCGATCTGTTGCACTAAATCTCTCAGTGGGAATTTCACATATCCTGCTGTAGTGTGCAAGTTTTTTTATTTTTTTTATTTTGTTTTATTAAGTTGATTTTGTGATTCAACATTGGCAGATTGCTGCCATTTGTAACATTTATTCCTAAATCAAAAAATGTATCCGTGAAATCGTCTGTGATCAGTATCGGCCTTTTCCGGCCCTCTTGGTGATCATTGGTAAAAATCCTGACCTAGTTAGGAAAGGACAGGGTGATGTCAAACAAGGTTATTTAAAATAAATCCTAGATTTTTGCATTTATTGTAATTATACTTCTTTAATAGTACAGGTAGCTAATTTTTTCATGGAAGATAAAATATAGGTGCATAAATTGGTTCTAGCAGACTGATTGTTTTTCCTCAGTAAAGAGGTACAGTAGTGTTGGAATTAAAAAAGCATTTCCTCTCCTGTTGTACCATAATGACTTTTCATTTTAAAATCTGTATTTATAGTACAATACAAGAATAACCACAATGGATTCATCCTTTTTCAGCTTCATTAAAATACATTTATTTCTTTCTATCTCTATTTCTCTGGAATTTGAAGGCTCATGCCATCTTCTCTCACTACACAATATGAATAAATAACTTCTATCATTAGTATGCTTTACTGACTGCATATCAGGCTGAATATATCAGCCTATTAGTTTCAGCAACCCTTTTCTAGGCATGTTCATTCTGCTGTTTATAAAATTGCACCAGCTCTGCACCTTAATAGCTCATGTCTAAATCAGTTTTGACTTTAGGATGTCTAGGACACTCGCATCTTAGATGCTGTACATCATAGTTAAACAGCTACTTTGGGTGACAAAGTACTTTTGTGAATGGCTGACTTAATGGCTGCCATTGAATTAATATATGGGTGTTTTAGGTGAAAAATGGTGTCCTGTGCCCAAACTGACAGCAAGAAATGTGTCAGCTAATGGTTTGAGTTACACACACGCCTTGTAGAAGGTTCATCCTGCAGAATGTTCTGCCCTTGAGTTTGGAGCCTTGACCCCATTCTATTACCCAGCTGACCACTGAAAGGACCGCAGGACACTAATGGATAGATTGCCATTAATTTTAATAGAACTTTTTTTTCTGAAGTTTCAAAGAGCCTCATCTATAAATTTATATTAAAAGATAGCATAGAATATAGATAGCCTTTTCTTCCTACAGTGGGGAAATCCATGTCCTTACAGGGAAGTGAAACATAGACGCATATACAAGATGTTAATACACTTGTTATTGCTGTTAGTTTTATTCTAAACTACCATATGATGCAAAATAAGTTTTTTTTTTTTTTTAAATACAGAGTTATGGAAAGGAATATCAGACCTTGTTTTAAAGCTTCAGTGAAATACAGTGGGGAAAAAAAATACAAAGGTGGTCTAATCGTTGCTATTTTTTAAAAATTTTTTTCAAAAGACTTTTTCTTGGCCATATGTATCATGGTTTGCCAGGTCATTAAAATCATTAGAATTCATTAAACTATTATTTTTTTAAATTAAGTCCTTAATTGGCATTGTGATTATCCTGACATTTAAAGAAAGAAAAAAAAAACCTTTTATAAAAACTATTAGGTGAGATATATCAGATTTAACCGGTTTCCGCATGTTTGCGCGGAACTGCTTCCTGTTGATCGAAAAGCTGTATATTCGGAAAAAAGAAGCTCAGACAGAGGAAAAGCTAGTGAATGGGAAAATGCAACTAAAGTGGCTGGAAAACAAGGAACTCAGGACATTGCTGCTGATTTTGCCATGTTTTATATATGTATATATGAGAGTCATGGGTATTTGTTGATGGCATTAAAATTTTTTCTAAGAGCATTAAATTAGAGTTACTCATTCCTGTATAAACCCTGTGTACATATCATAGCAATTAGAATATCCCTCTTGAAGAAAGAATTTTAACATAATTAAACACTATAAAGAACAGGAATATCTAAAGGATGACCAAGGAGCTGTTTTTATTCCGGCCTTAAAAAAAAACAAACCCAGAAAAAAACCAACAGTTTTGTTTGTGTTGGTAACGCAATCTAACCCACCAGCAGGTTGCACTCTGCAAGACTAAACTAAATGGCTAAAGCTGCAGGGTGCAATTTTTACACTGAGATGTGAAGTAAATCAATATTTGCTTGCAGCTTGCTGGGCTGGTCAGGCTTCGGCTGCTAACATAGTATATTGTCAGCTTTATTTTCACACAGACTGGATATTTTCTCGTGTCTCCTTTGTGCTTGTCTAAAATATTTATTTGCAATGAATAGCCTTCTTGGCCTTTTAGCAGTACAATCAGATCCTTTTTTTTTTTTTCTATGACTTAACAAATTGAATCGGGGGGGAAAAAAGTGGTCAAACATCTACAAAATATTTGTTTCAGCTAAAAAGAAAATGTTAAAAGTACTTTCCTTGTATTTTTTGATGTCACAAATAAGGTAGAGTATGCTTTGTTTGTGTAGCTTTTACCCTGTTAGTTCAGACCTTTGTCTTTAATGGCTTCATTGCGCAACAGTTGATTTAGCAAATCTTCCATGTTTTTGCTTTATTTTATTATTCTTTTTTAGACAAGCCTGTCGGAGATATTAGAGACAAAATCCTCCTGTCATCCTGTCTTTTAAAAAAGAAAATTTTAAATTTTTGATTTCTTCCTGTTCATCTTGCTGAAATTTAACACATCAAAACAAGATGGAAAAGGTCAAAAATGATTTCAAAATATTTGGTCATTTGGTTCGATAGAAACCCTGCAGCTATTTGTCTTTTTTTCATCTTTTTAATTGAATATTTCCTCTGCCTTTTATCAAACTGCGGAAAAAAGTCAAGGCCTTGCATTAAGGAAAAATTGAAGAGGAAGCATCTGAAAATGTCTTGTTATTTTTTATTAATTAACAAAGCAAAGGTATAGAGTCGCCACATTTAACCTTTCTTAAACAGGCAGCTGCTTGTCCTTGGGTTACTGTGAATGTGTTCCAACATCTGAATTAAGTTTGATTTATGTCATAAATGTTCAGGAAAAACAAAAGCCTTTCTAAATAATAAAAAAAGCTTATTTCTCTTTACGTATGCCCTTCTTTTTCACAGAGGAAGAATACAAACGTTTAAGTGAGGCTCTGGCTGACGAAGGCACTTACAACGCAGTGGCTTTCAAATACAGCGCTGACTACTATGATCCCTCACAGCCCACAGAGGAAGAGGACGCCAAAAGGGATCATGGTGAGAACTTGTCACAAGTCTATGATTATGAGGAGAGAGATGCTCTGCTCTGGTTTCTACCTGGGGTTACAGAGTACTTTCAGATCGAGGTGATGTCCAAAGGCTGCTGGTCCTTTGATGTCATTGTTTTAGGTCCAACAGAATTGACTACAAGATACTTATTTATGCATTATTTCATACGGCCTTAAGGGCTGTAGCAAACAATTATTTTAATCATTTATTATTATATCGATTATTCTGATGGGTACTACCATAATCAGATAAAAAATAAGTTTCATTCTGCAGATAGTTCACATGATTACTAAAGTCTTTTTTTCTGAGCAGCAGAAAGGGATCAAAAAAGAAAAGAATTACATTTCTCTTTTGATAAAAAAAACAAAAAGGATTATTCTGCAGTTAAAAAAAAAAGAAGTTCCACCGTTGGTATATTAAAAGCTTGGCTCTTTCAGGTTGACTTTAAAGGGTCCACAATTGTTTGTAGCAGTAGACTAAAGTTTTTTATTTTTTTTTATTTTTTAGATGAAATACAAAAGATTAAAATTGCTTGTTTAAATAAAATATAGTGTCTCAAACGTCATTATGTTAGTTACGCTGCAATGCTTTCTGGGTAACTGACTTATGCTAGGTCCTGTAGCGTTAGCTCCATCCAGCCAGTAAAGTAGTGAGTAATGTTAAACCTTTTTTGTTTAAATCGCAATGAGATGACATTGATAATTGATAAGAGTGTAGAAATCACAAGAGCTGAAGAAGTTTTGGAGGACCAAATGGAGAAGGAGGGGAGAGTCTGTCAAAGAATCTGGTGTTTGTCCGGCTGCTACTAGGAGATGCCAACCCTGGTGGAGAGTTACGGTACAAAGAGCTCCAGTTTCTTAACTAAAGTGTGAACTTTTGATGTCGATCATCGGGATTAAAACATTTTACCAGATTTATAAGAATGATGTGTTTCAACTGATAGATGTGTCTCTGTTACTTAAACAGTTGTTCTTCTTCTTCTGATTAGATTGTGATTCCATGTAAGCTTCTACTAATGATGTTAGCTCTTGCTAATATAGTAAACAGTAGATGACAAGCCATGTACATTTGTTTATTTTAACAGTTATCTCATGTGTAGTTGCTCATGAAAACCTTGAGGCAATGAAACAGTGTTTCAAAGTCAAAATGTACACCAGTTAAATGCAGTATGATTTTAAAAAACAGTTCTGGTGATGTTAGCCTCCCTGTTTTTACTCTGTAGGTTCTGGTCCAGTGAGACCTAACCGCTTCATCAACCCAGCATGCATTGTGCAGTAGGTCAGCATGGAGCAGAGCTGAGAGCTAAACTGTTGCAACCGAAGCTCAGTCTATGCTAGCCGACTCACTGATACACTTTGGCTATGTTTACACTGCAGCCTGAAGTGACCCAAATCCGATTTTTTTGGCCCAAATGCGACCTGTATCTGATCTTTCATGGCTGTCTAATCAACTCGGATCCGATTTTTTTCCAATGAGACCCAGGCCACTTGGCTCTGTGGTCCTGAATCCGATACGAATCTGAGCTTTTCAAATGCAACATGTGTGTGGACGGCCAGGTCGCATTCATCCGACCTGAACGTCAATAATATCCGACATAGGTCACTATTCTGGTTCTTGCTATGAAGAAGTGGCAAGAAAAACAACTACTATGACAACGATGCGGAGAGCAGTATTTATGTTTTAACCATCTTAAAACGATTGTGGTTTTATGGTTGGGAAAGATCGTTAGATGCGCTCGGGCACTACCATCCATCTTTACTTTCGTAAACACAGAGTATGCTGGCCTGTGACGTCATTGCGTCCTCTACTGCGCATGCGGGACATTTGGATATTTGGAAATGTGGAGGCAACACAAAGAAATCGGATTTCACAAAATAATTGGAATTCAGCATCAAGGCCTTCAGTGTGTGAACGTAGCCTTTCTTTTCACTAAATTTTATCATGAACTTACACTTTTAAATCTTTGTTTCTCTGCACTTCTTTTGCTCATTGCTGTCTTCCTCCATTGCTGATAACCGCACTTGATATCCATGTATCAGTAGGGTAGGCTATCATTAGAGGTAGCCACCCTGCCGAAACATGAAAAGGATAAATATAAGAAACACGATTAAATGAAGCGTCAAGGCAAATGATTTGTCTCAAAATATTTTATTAGGTCTTTGAATAATTTGTTGAATCTTTACAGCCCTAATGGCTTTCATCTTTATCTGGATTTACTGTGCAAACTGTGAAAAAACAACAAAAAACATTGTTTGTTGAAGAAATCAGGTAATGATAGCACAAATACTAATTTGCTAAATCCATCACTTTCTTAATGTTCTTTTTCTGGGTTTCTAAACTTAACTCTTTATTTCTTTTTTTACACATCTACTTTCTCTAGTAGTTCCAAGAAGAACAACCAGAAAAAGGCCCATGGGATGTTCAGTTCCTGGAATGAATTCACAATATATACAGGGCATACTGTGATATTATATAATTATTGATGAGTCATGGGAAGACCATTTTCCAGGCTCCCTATAATGCTTCATTTAGGAGCAGGAAAGAGTAAGTCATTTTGCTGTAATAGTCAAGTATGTTTAATGGTAGTAATAAAGAGACCAGGAGCAGGGAAGCTTTTTAAAGCCAGTGTTTAATAATGGCTTTCTCAGTTGCTGCCAGCATAACCTTTAAAAGGTATTCATCATCTTTACTTAAATCTTAAGAGATATGCAGATTCTATGGGATATATAAGCATATTGGCATGTTTTGCTAAAAGGAAATCTCCAAATTTCTAAAATTACTGAGGAAACATCCTTCCTGAAGGACTCTGTTTTAGGGGAATGCCCAGTAAATGTGATCAATTGTTTCTGTTTCCTGGTGAAAAAGTGACAAAAGGCTATTCAGGTTTAAAACTACCTTCTGAACTTTCCCATTAATTTATAGTTGGTGATGCTTGGTGGCCTGATTTGAATTTTGCCTGAAAAGCATATATGGATGACTTTGTATTCAGCAAACATTGCGCTGCAACCTGATTTTAGGAGATGACTTCCCTCTACTCCAGCTGGCTTTAGGTCCCCGACCACAATCTGATTTATTACCCTACTTATCTCTGTATAAAATATTCAAGGCCTGGTGCGATAACTTTGAATGATCTTTTCAAGGTGTCTGAATATTTCCACAAACCTAAAGCTAAATTGTTTTACATGATCAAGCTTATTTGATATTAAACAGAAAATTAAAAGGAAATAAAAAGAACATAATCATAGGTTTATATTAAGAAATTAGAAAATTTTTCTTTTTTCCCCTTTTCAGAAAATGGAACTTGTATATTGAAAAAAATTTATTGAAGATAAAGTAAAAATATTTCAGGCCTTTATTTCTTGTGATTTTTAACTTATGACTAAGAAATAATTAAAACCTCTAAGTAGTATTTTAGTATTTTATTTAGTATTTAGATATTAAAAAAAAGTTGAATCTTTTAATTGGTGTTAAAGCATAATATGCTAATTAGGGGTGTGGGAAATAATCGTTTTGGCGATATATCGTGATATTCGGCTGCCCAACATAATATCGATCTTTCACTTCTTAGTATCGATTTTCAAAAAAAAAAAATGGTTACATAAAACATTGATGGGAAAATGGGCTACCTCTGCACCACCACTCTGGCAGAAAGCGCTGTGGAGCCCTTTAACTGTGCATGCAGCACCAAATCTGTATTCGAGGCAGCCACAGTGGAAGAAAACTCCACACAACATGGATAATAATACCTACGGTAATCAATATTTTCTGATGAAAATATACAGCACTTGCTGTTTTATCTCATCTCTTGATTTTGATAGCTGGGGAAAATATGACATTATATAGTGATACTGCAATACAGTGATAATATCGTATCGTGACCCAAGTATTGCGACATGTATCGAATCGCAACTCTCATGCCAATACTCACCTCTAATGCTAATTAATGTTAAACACCTGCAAATGCTTGATAAGCCTGTAAATGGTCTGTTTGAATGAGTAAACCACACAATCATGGGTGTCCACTGATGTCCATAAGTTTCATTAACACAAGGGTAAACAGGGTGAGAGTGCTTTATCCAAGCACATTCACAGAATGTTTTCTCAGAATAAAAAAGTGTTTTAAAAAAGTGCAGAGATGACCACAACCTTACGACTCAGTAAACTCAGACTGGACTAGAGTCACACTTTTCAGATGAACACTGCTCATTGGCTTTAAGTGTTGGGTCCCTCCTAAGAATAAAAAATAACACTGGACTGTCCCTCAATAGTCCAAAAGCTTCTTTTCAGATGAAAGTAAGGTTTGTATTTCGTATGAAACTGAAGCTCCCAGAGTCTGAAAGAAGAGTGGAAAGCAAAGAATCCATGTAGCTTGAAATTCAGTGACTGAGTTGAACTTTATGCTCCATTCAGTCACGAAAAAAATTATTTCCCTCTGTCGCTTCTTCCGACACCTAATCAAAACAATATACATGTTATAGAAACTGAGGGCTAGGGAAAATGTTCAAAGTTTCAACCCTTTGAAAACCTCAGATCACCCCCACACAGCTTAAAAGCTTAAAATAAAATGTTGAACCTCAAAAAGTTTTTTAAATTAGTATACATTGGTGCAACTCACCAACTTTACATATTTGATGTAGTAACTGCTAGAGGCGTTTCCACTAGCCTGTCAGTTGTTGATGGCTTGCATTCCCTTCTGGGGAAGTTTGTCGAACAGAGGTATTAAAAGGTCAGCTGAAAATTCTGATTTTAGATTTTCCTTTTGGGAAAAGATCTGTGCAGTTCAGGTGGCTGGTTAAAGAAATCTCTAACATTTATCAAAAACCCTGATGAATTCAAATAGGCTGAAAGGGAGGTGCCCTCGGCACCCTTGTTTGAGTTGACGGAAACGGATACAAATCAATGATGTTGTAAATCAGATCATTAGCTCTCTTTTTTCTCCCTGAGTGAAAGCCAAACTCAGCAGAAGGCTAATATCAGCTAATTTACATGCTCTGTCAAAATATGACTAATGTGTTACTGCAGGCATCACTGAAAAGTCTTACTTTGTTGCTAGCCAATCATTTCATAGCGCACTTGATTTCATTTCCTTTTAAAATTAGGATCTTTGTGGGATGGATGTAAATCTGGTCACCTTTTCTTGCTCAGTTGAGGTGACTTCTATCATCAGTATAAGATCTGTAGCTTTTCTAATTATCAGAAACTATGCTTTTAATATTCTTTTAAATCTTACACGTAAAACATGAGTTAATACTCTTTAGAGTCACTATTCGAAAGATTTTTGTACTCTGTTCACAAAATCTGATATGAGATGGAATGAATAGAACTCTACCTTGTTATAAGCTTATTAAAAGATCATACCCATAGGCCATTACACGTTTCCAGCCAAATAACATCCTAAAGTCGGGCAGAAAGTTTGAGTTTTTACTGCCCATTGTGGTTTTGTATTAAATTAAAGAGTGCCCTTTATCTTTCTACAAACTCCCTACAGTACGACATAAAAAATTTAATCTCACTTCAGTCTGACCTCTGTGTTGTGATCCAGATGAAGGTAAAGGCTCAGATGGTATTTCACTGTGATGTATTCGTGGAGTAAAGGGAATGATAGGAAAAAAAGTGTCTTTTTTCATTAAAATTTTTTTTTTAATTTCCCTGTTCTGACCTTGTTAAAATCCGAGACGAGATTTTTTGACTTTGTTTTAAAGGATAAATAGGACTCATTGTTTCTGTTCCATTTCTTTTCACACACAGAGGAGGCAGAGCCTGAGGAAAGTGAAGAACCATTTGTTGCCCCCCCAGGACTTGCTATCCCACCAGATGTAGAGCTGGTGAGTACAAAAATATTGGCTGGCCCATGGCTGTTGACAACCTATTGTGGTCCTATATAGTATTTATGAAGGCTCCATGTTTCTTTTGTATGGGTTGCTATAGGTAATAAAAGTTGTTCTTTGTCAGCTTTGCAATCGTGGTTACATGTTAAGTAAGAGTATACGCAGTTAAACTTTTTTTTGTATATCTTTAATTTATGAGAAAAATGAATATTTCCAGTTAAAAGGAATTTAATTAGCTTAATGCAGCTTGGGATTGTTTAATTAGAGAGACATTTGTCTGTGCATCAAGCTGGGAAATTGTACGAGCTGTCAGCAGGAAGGCCTTTTGTTAAAGCTAAGCATGCTAGAAAATTCTAGACTGCTGGTGTTTTCCTTTCTTTCTGTGAGTCAGGCTAGGTGCATTCAGAAAATCCACTTTACCCGAACATTTATACACAGTTTGGAGACTTTTGGAGTATAAATACTATCAAACAGTCTGAGATCTATGCTGCAAGAATTTAATATCACTTTTTTTTATTCAGTTATAGCCTCTGCTATTGTCCTGCCACTCTGCCCAGAGGAGGACCTGCTTAGCATTAGAAGAATGTATTCCACAGTAGCAGCCTGGGTTTTAAGACCCCCACAGGAACGCATAAAAAGCAGCCTGTTATATTTAAGGTCCTGGGGAAAACGTTCAGGAAGTAATATTGAGCTGTTAGTGATTTAGCTACAAGATTTGATGCAAATACATACCTGGACTTCCTCCATTTTGTTTTGTCTTTTAATACGGATAAATGCCCCTCATTAATGAAGATTGGATGGGCCATACTGAAGTGTGTTGTTGCAGAGTAAACTGCTAGACTTAAGTTAAGTTTGGTCTCTACATCAGGAGTTAAATAAACAGAGGGCGCAGATCGATGATCAGTGGCAAAAAATAGAAAATAAAGTTTATCTTAATGCTCATCCTCCTCAAATGTGTTTAACCTGACTAAAGGGGAAAGCTAAAATCCAATTTTTTTTAAACTAGTAGTTCCACCTCATGCCTCTGGTTCCATGGATCAAGCTTTTATGAAAGCTTGCGTATGTAAGCCACAAATGCTCCACAGCCGGTGATTTATGAACAGCCAGAGGTTTTCTAAGGAGGTGTTCATCTTTGTGGCTGTAGGACAGAACCATTTTGTAAAGGAGATCATAAACATGATGAACATTGTTATGAGCTGGTAACATTCGCCACATTTCTAGCCGTCAGTGAAGAAATATGAGGGACTTGAATCCATCATTTATAATCTGGAGTCCAACATCGTTTTACCAAAAATAAAAGTCAAACTGTGTGTTGTGCCATGGATTTTATTCACTTCTAATAACCATTCACTGTGTTATACCCAAGCATTTATTTACATCAGAAGTTTATATTAGAGATACGGTGATGTCAGGGTGTGTGTAACCAAGTTTTGACATTAGTTTTTCCTATATATTTGCATAAAATAAAATAAAATGATTTTGGATATTTACACTTTTTCTTTAAGCCTCATTAAAATAATAAAGATTGCTTGAAACCAACATTTTAATGCTTTTTCTGCCTTTAGTGGTCAATAATCTTTCATATTTGGGGCAGAGGCAAAGTCGCACCTTGTGTGTCAGAGAGCAGTCACTAAAAATATGTTTTTTTCTCTTTTATTTTCAAATAAAACATAGTAACTAAGGACATAACATTTGTAACAGGGTGCAGGACCTTTTATTATTATTAGCTTTGCTACCATTTCTAAAATAGTTGTTTCTATGTATTCCCTAGAAAACATAAATCCTTACAAACAGCAGGAAACCTCATTGATTCTGGGGTTTACTGCTGGCTGTCAACATTTTCAAATCCAGGATTTCCCAGAGCAGAATGTGGTTAAGAGCTCAAGCAAAAGAAGAAAAAAGGAGCAACTTTACTGTAATATAGTCCGCCTTTCGAAAATCTATGTTGTTTTTTAAAATAGCATATTTTCAATGTTGTTCAATCAGCTATTTAATCTGCAGCAAGTGGGTTGTTGTCAACAAGAACTGGGGACACCAATTACTGTGTGATCACTGATGGGGAAGTCATTTGGTTTTAGACCTACCCATCATAAGTTGAAGTCATCTCTTATTTATTCATTACATTTATGGACCGAATTTAGCTAAATTAATTGTAAGATTCAATTCAGTTAGCTTAAATAGCGCCAATTCAAAACACGTGTCATCTCAAGGCATTTTACAACTCAACAGGATCATACAGTCAAATCGATTTAAAGTTTTATATCTAAGGAAAACCATTTGATAGCATCAGTTAATTGACTGGAAGGCAATCCTTCACAGTAAGAGATGGTAAAGAATGCATTTAAACTGACAGTAAAGATAAGAGACAAAGTTAGTTCCCAGACATCTAGTATTTGTACAAACTGTACACAAACTTTAGTAATTACATGTATTACAAATTTGGAGCCTAAATGTTGCTTTTTCTTTTTGCTTTCACCACTGAGGTAATTTTTTTTTGTATTCAAATTAATTTGGATAAAAGTCATGTCAATGGCTTTATCATTATTGATTAACTTATAACAGGAAAATAATTGTCTGTTGTTAAGTGAAAAGGTTACTCCCATAATTCAGTATTTTACTTGTAGTGCATCTCACCACACTGACATTTTTATTTCAGTGTTTGCTGCCCACAGCAGAACATGGCTTTATGCCCAAATAACATGTAAAGGGAAGTAGTACTACACAAGTGTTAAATATTTAAATGGATGTTTCTCTGTTGTATCTACAGATGAAACACAGTGACTCCTACTTTCTTATGCTTGATTGGAAGAAACAAAACCGCAAATGTTTGTCATGGGGTGTGTTCATACCAAAGAACCAAACTTTATGCAGCAGCATACAAAAGAGTTCAGGGCAAAAGGCTATCAATGGAAGTAAATCACTAAAAGTAATCTTTTTTTTTTCTTGGCCTTTCCAGTGTCTTTACTGATCCTCATTTCTGATGTGCAATATTTTCTATCGTTGCATGCAGCTACAGCTCAAACTGTACGACGAAACCGCAGAGTTTAAAAGTTTACAGCTCACGATGCATGTTCTCACACTGTGCGGCCTGATGCGATTTTACAAAGGCCGACTGAATTTCAAACATTTTTGATTTTCTCCCAACCTTATGATATCTGATCGGTAGGTGGTCATGAGAGGCTGATCGCCCCTCGTTACCCACTGAACAATACATGACGCACAACGCAAGTTCAGGCTGAAAGTCGGCTCAAATGAAAAATCGTACAGTGTATGCTGTAACTTTAAGCGATATTTACCTTAAACAAGTTAGTTTTAGTACCTTAATTGAAAATGTATATAACACTAGATCTAAATGCCCAACAAACTGATGTTCTGATTTATGAGATAATATTATCTTAAATAAGGTTTTTAGGTTCATTTTTTTAAAGCTAAGCAAATTGGCATTAGCCATTTCTGTTTTTGTGAAGGAACAAGTATTTTCAGCTATAAAGAACTAATTTTATTTAGATCAGGTGAGTGGCAGCAGGGAAGGGGAGGAATGGGCTGATAGCATCTGTTTATGCAGCACATTTTCAGGGAAAAGTGTGACAATTTGGGTGAATATGAATGGGTCAGTTTTTATTGATTTAGCACAAACTTCCTCTTTATATTCTCAAATTACCCTGATTATCCTAAAAAATGATTATTCATTTATCTTTTCATTATCTATTATCAGTTACTTTAAAAACCCTGCTATGCAGTGTAGCAATTTATATTTCTTTTGGTTTTTCATTGATATAGTGATAAAAATGCTCCGAACACAAAGCTTAGATTTGACTTAATATAATTTTCTAAAAACTTTGCTTTACGTTTTATTCATTGAATTCCATTCAGATCCCCATTTGCTAAATTAATTTTAAGAACTTGTGACCTCTTATTGGCACTTATCTGACCATTAAACATTATATCAGAATGCCTTTTTTTAGCCCTGACAAATTTTTAATAATGATGATCGTAATGTTCGATATTGTTAAAAAACAAACTGAATATGATTATACTTTTACTTTATTCTACTGTTTCCTTCATGAAAGCAGTAGCAAATATTCTCAAAGCTCCATATTTATATTTTGCAGCTTTAAATATGACTTGCAATGAAAGCTTTAGAAAAAAATCACAGAAACGAGACTGCAACAGATTTTAAAATATTTAATATCAACTGTTCAACTGCAGGGTATTATTTTATTGGATATAACATATAAACAGCAGGACTTTCTACACCCTTTCCGTGTATATATGTTGCATCCGAATCAGGTTCAGCAGATTCCATAACAGTTTCTTCCCCACTGCCATTAGACTTCAGAATGTTGCATAAAGTGGGTTATTTTATTTATAAAAAAAAGAAGTAATGTTAGAACAGTAAATATATAGTCATATATTAACATTACATTTTTTTATGTATTTTATTCATGTTTTTCCAGGCTGCACTTCAAAAAATGGAATTGTCTAGATCTGTTTTAAATGAAATTTCTTTTTGTTTACATTTGTGTATACAAAATGAAAAAATAAATCTGTCTAAGTCTAAACGTAATTGCACAGTTTAAAAAAAAATAGGAAGGGTTCAGGTATTCCCATTTATTTTTGGGGGACACTGGCACCTTTAACTTAATGCCCTAGTTAAAATTTATTGTGACTTTTATGCTTATGAGATGTGTTTTCTTCTGAAAATATCTGCCATTTTATCTCCTCTCCTGCTAATTACTGTAATGAATCACTTATGGTGCAAAGTGTTACATGAATAGAAAATCGTTACTCTGTTCATAGATTTTCACCCTTTATCTACTTTCAGAATTAATATCTAAATTGACTTTGAGTTTTTGGCGTGAGAACGTTTCAGACCTCAAATGACTTTTGTCCTTGGGATGGATGAGTGTTTGTTACTGTATGCTGCATCGTAATGCTTGCCAATTCTCAAATGTAGTATTGATGGCCAAGTTTTACACTAGCTTACTTTTAGTTCAAATTTGTGCTTTTGCCAAATCAAAAATTTGGATTCCTACTCTGCAAGCAGATTGGTTTCATTTATTTTACTGCATTTATGCTAATTGATTTCTCTCCTCTGCAGCCAGCAACTATCAAGACTCACAACATCATCGAAAGGACGGCCAACTTTGTGTGTCAGCAGGGTGCTCAGTTTGAGATAGTGCTAAAAGCAAAGCAGGCTGGGAACTCCCAGTTTGACTTTCTCCGCTTTGACCACTATCTGAACCCATATTATAAACACATTCTGCGGGCCATGAAGGAAGGTCGATACAACCTTGTCTCTTCTAACAAGCCGGATCAGTCGCAGGGTGAGTTTTAGGAATCCTTCACTACGCTGTGAGGCCCCAAAAAAGCAAACAAAAAACCCTCCCAGAATAAATCAAGTAAAAATTCATTTTTTATTTTGTTTTTACCCTGTTCTTTTTTTCTAGGAGAAAAGCTGATTCATCTTAGCAATGGGTCCAAAATTATACATATGTCCTTACATTTATTTATAATTACTTATTACCATTACCAAGTTTCCCCTTAAAATGAACATAAGCTTATCAGGTTTCTTTTAAATTAGCTGGTTTTCACATTCAGACCCTGGTTTTGAAAGCAATACACATTTTTAAAGAAAATGACTTTAGATATTCAAGAGAGAACCCAGGACTTAAGCCTACCACAAACAAGAAATTGCATTGTCAGAGTCAACAGTAAAGCCTCTATTATATGGGCTAATAGGGTGTTGACTCTAAGCTCAAAGGAAATCTGCTGCTACCCACAATGTCAATCCATACCACTACTGTTATATGATTTTGGATCATAGAACATTTCAAATGCATTATTAAAAGGTCAAAAGTTCAACATTCATGCCAATGAAATATGTGTTTGGGATACTTCAGTAAATCCATTCCCAAAGCAATATGCATTAATATTTGATATCCATCATGCACTCAAAAAACCAAAATCAGTGCAATGTTTTTTTTTCTTAACAACAGAGTCAAATTCAGAAGATTCTGATGATGATGGAGATGGCAACTACCTTCACCCTAGTCTTTTTGCTCCAAAGAAATGTTCTCGTCTAGAGGAGCTTACAAAGGTAAGCTCAAGAAAGCAAGCTTTACAATGTCTGATTCATTGTATTCTGCAATTTTCCTTTTATCTACACACTAAGCATCTTTGCATTTTAAAAAACATTTTGTTATAAGCTCTGAAACTTTTAGATTATTTGAAAAAAATAAAAATGTTTTTTTTCTGCCTAGTTTCATTTTTTTCATAGAGTGTATATAAATGGGATATGGAGCTTTAGGTTTCAATTTTATTGTTCATTGACTCTAAGCTACTTTGTAAAAATAAAATATATGTTCTGTGTACTTTTATATATACAGTATATGGAAATGTGTATGCTCTAGTCTAGATTTATAGTGTTCTGTTTTTATTAATAGAAGCCTGGTTTATTTTGCACTTGTCTTCTTTAGTAAATACAAGATGGATTCCAGCCCTGATTTTTTCAATGTTCTTTTTAAATTTGGGCTTAGTGAGCATTGACAATGGTAGCTTTTGAACCAAACCTTTATCTTGGCAAGAATCGGCTTTGGAAAAACAAAAGAATTTAAATTCACACATCCTAAAATGTCAGAGAAAGCCTGTCTGACGGTGGTGACAAGCTTGCGCTCTCCCCTTATTTAAAGGCAGAGCTCAAAACTCTTCCACTCTGACTGCAACTTAAAGCTACGGGACCCCCTTTTTACACAATGTGCCCCCCATCTTTTCCCTATTCGTCAGTCCCTAAACTCTCAGACATTTTATGGGACAGGTCATGCAAAACAGGCATGTTTGGTCACGTTGTCATTGACGTTCATTTTGTAGCATAAATTGACTGTATTGGAACTTAGCCGCTGAGAAGCACAACCTACATGCAGTGCAGGTTTTCTGTCTGTGGTGAACGTCATAGCTCACATAGCCAATGAGCTGTGGCTCTTTCTGTTCAGTTTAAATCGAGAACACCCGGAAAGGTCGGTCAGTGACAAATGCTGTAACCACAGACTTGTGTGTGTAGAAATACTGTTTATGTTTCTAATTGTTTTATCACTTATTGAATAAAATTACATTGAGAGTGATATTGAATAATTATCCGGCCTTAATAATGGTCTGGTTTGTCTACAGCCTCTTAAGGTCATGGACCCGGATCATCCCCTCGCAGCGATTGTACTAAAGGCTCAACAGGAAAGAAATGGAACAGCACCTGTAGTCGCCGCTCCTGAGGAACCAGCACCCGCTCCCCCAGTCCAGTACTCTGCTGACCGTAAGTCCATGGATAGAAAAAAGACAGTCCAACTGGCATGTATTTTTTTCTTTTCTTTTGTGTATTCTCTATTTTACTTCGCCAGATTGGCTGGTTCATTTTAACAAAGTAGAACTTTTAAATTTGAAAAGATTTAAGAAAATCTGTGTCAGCTTTGTTTTACTTTTCTGTTCAAGTCTGGGTGAAACATATATGCAGCATTGTTTTTGTAAACAAAAAAATCAATTTGATCTCACAATATAGTTTAATGATAGTTGGACACACAAGCTACAATACATTTTTGGAGATCAAGTTTATTTGTTTGCCTGTGCAGTTTTGCATTACCAACTGGTAAACACAACCTTTGAAAGTCTCCTATACTCTTACGTTGATAAACACTACAAATTAAAATAAATAACACAGGTGGTGATGTAGATTCAAAAACCCTTAAAAATGTGATTAGATGTGCCTCAGTGCATCAACTCTAAGGAAACAAACAATCACTGGACAAAATTGTCCACTGTATAAAACATAAGAATAGGAAGCTTTTAAAAGCTCTTTGATTTAGTCCAATATTTTAACAGTAACTATATATTGTTTAAACGGTGTAAGAATATTAGTTGCATTTTTGGTTTCAAGTTAAGCAAATCATGTAACCCGTTTTGTACACTTTTGTCTAAATATTTATCTAAAGGGTTTCCATACCACAAGAATCTCATACTCATACTTTTATTAGCCTTTCCCAATTAATTAGCATAATTATGAATGATTTAAGTCTAGTTTCATATGAAAGTAAATTAAGGTAAAGTATGCAAGCTTCTGCATTTGAAGAAATGACAGTTATAAATCTTTCACAGTTTAGTTAATGGAAATAATTTTGGTAATTTTAATTGTCCTGAGAAAAAATAAATGTCTTTTTGTTTTGTTTTTTACCCTAAGTAGCTGGTTTTTACCGTATAAACAGAAAATAATTTAAGCTGGTGGGTTTGTTTTCATCTTCTTAACTTGAATCACCTTAGAGATGTGAAAAGCCTTGCCCTGCCTTCCATTTTAACTTTCCTTGAAAAGGTAATAAGAACAAAGCAACTAAGCCAACAAATTTGGCATTTGTGTTATTTATAGCGCATTTCTATTTCTACATCCACTAGTGGAAGGATTTTCCCTGACTGGTTTATGCTCTTTAACAAGGTTAAGATGAAAAGCCTGCATCATGCAAGAGGCTGACATGATTCAGTACGTTGTCAAATTATTGTCATAGACTCTTCTTTCATCCATTATTATGACTTGAACATCTGACAAACAAACAAAACACCACACAATCACAGCCTAAAGCAAATTTTTGAGTCATTGATGCCCATCTTGACAAAAACTGATAATTATTTTCCACTTAAAGCTATTATTTGGTTGTTTGGACAAGAAAATTAGGTGTATGATTTTTCCATTTAAAAGCATTCAAACTATTTCTGTATTCAGTAGAGCAAATCTATTGAATGAGCTGACCCGTTTGTCCTTTAATTGGAGTATTTTGGGTTTTTCTAAGATCTATTTATTGAGAACTTGGTAAATTATTTACACCTCTTGAACTGTTTTTTTTTGCATTCCAGTCCATTCAAAAGTTGTTGGGTTTTTTTTATCCCCAAGGATAAAAAAGGTGACTGATTTTTCTTTTTACCAAACTGTTGTAGAAGTTGATATCTATAGACAGTAAGGATTTTTTGTAGTCGTCTGTCCTGCACTAGATCTGGTGAAACCTCTAACTGAAGACATTCTGTTGGTGTTTAATAGTCTGCAGAAGAGGATGCTTACTGTTGTGCATAATATTCTTCACATTGTGGAAAAATTGTTCTCTTTGAAATCATCTCCAGAGGTTCTAGAGGAGTTCCTTAAGACAGAGCTGATCTTCTTAATTAGCTTGTGGAGCTTTTTTAAGTCATTAGCTCTAGTACTGTTACCCCAGCAGAGGATAGAAGAAGAGATCATACTCTCCACAACAGACCTATAGATGATATGTAGCATCTTGCTGCAAACACTGAAGGACCTAAGCTTCCTTAAGAAGTACAGTCAGCTGAACCCCTTTTTGTATACAGCTGGCAGGTCCGTCTCAAGTCGAGTTTGTTGTCCACACTAACTTTAAGGTATTTATTCTCCACCATCACCTCCACTTCTTCTCCAATTATATTATTAGCATTGTACTTGTTCCTGTTTCTTCTGAAATCTACAGTTACCTCCCTCGCTTTGTTCACATTCAGGTTTAGATGATTGTCTCCACACCATGCTGCAAAGTGGTTCACCAGCTCCCTTTGCTCAGCTTCTTGTCTATATCTGATACACTCACTGACTGGAGGGTAATTTTAGTATTTCCGCAGATGAATGGACTTGTGTCTGTGTACAGTTATAAAAATAGTAAGAGTACCGTTCCCTATGGTGCTCCTGTGCTGCTAGCTACTGGATTAGACAATTGACCCTTCAGCCTCACTAACTGTGGTCTGTTTGTCAGGTATTCTTTGATCCAGGCAATTGTCAAAGCCTCCAACTGAGTTTTCAGTAGTTTTTGACAAAACAAATCAGACTGAATCGTCTCAAATGCACTGAAGAAATCAAAGAACATGATCCCCACAATGCATCTTCAACTCCAAATCCACAGTGAAGTAAGAATTACATTTGGGGCTGATAGCTGCTTGTTTACTTGTTCAGATGGACCAACAGGAGTCTTTCTGGACTTTCATGATATGGGATATCAGGCAACAGGTATATAGCTATGTAGTTAGCTTTGGTACTGGAACAAGCAGGTTTTCTTTCATACATTTGAACTGTCTCTTGGGTCAGTTTAAGGTTGGAGAGGTGCTGTAGAATCCCACAGAGCTGCTCTACATATGCCATCAGGACTCTGGGGCTAATATCATCTAGACCTTGTGCCTTATCGGAATTCGGTCTCTCCAGTTGCCTCCTCATTTGACTTCTAGAGATATTCACGTAAAAGGTGAAGAGAGCAGCACCATCTTCTGATTTGGTTGAGAACAAATGAGGGTATATGGCAGAGGTGGAAGATGAAACATTCAGGTCTGAGAGGGAAGCTTTGGGTCAAATGAGGTTGGGATGGCCATTTGTCTCTGGCCATGAGAAAAGGGTGCTGAGCTTATTTCTGAACTGAACCTAGTTAAGAATGTATTCAGTATATTTGCTTTGTCATCCATACTTCCATCAGTCTGACCATCCTTCTGCTGAAGGCTCTGATCTTCTTTATTCCCAACTACACACGTCTGAGTATGTTTTGCTAGGGCTTAATAGGGCTTCATCTTAATAATTCCCTGTCTACTTTCCTGAAGGTTCTTTTCTCTTGTTTAACAGTTCCTTAATATCACTTGTGATCCAGTGCTTATTAATGGGAAAGCTTCTCATTGTTCTGGTGGATATAGCGTTATCTACACACAAGTTTGTATAGTCAGTCCCACACTCAGACATTGCATTGATGTCCTCTCCATGTGGCTGACATAGTGCATCCCAGTCTGCAGCCTCTAAACAATCCCCCCAGATTTCTTCAGGCTCCTGTGACCATCTTTTTAAAAAGCTTTTTAATGCAGGTTTCCTGTTATAAAGGGGCTTATACTCTGAGCAGAGAAAAACAAGATTGCGTTCTCCCAATAGGAGGTCTTACTTTAGAGATTTACAAGTCCTTGACATTTGCATAAAGCAAGTCCTACTTTTTTTTTTTTTGGTACAGCAGCTGACAAACTGTTGGAATATTAGCAGTTTAGCAGAGTGTGGCCTGATAAAAATCACCAGTTATTACCATAAATGCGTATATTTAACAGAACAATGTAATTGTTAAATGTTTGAAATAATTTTCTTAAAAGGGCATCAAAAAGTAGTGCATAATTATGAATTAAAATAATAAGGATTCATGGTTTTTAGTATTTTACACAAAAAGATTTCACAAAATATCATAGCCCTTTTTACTATAATACCTTTACTTTAATAGTAATGACTTGTCATATTCATATCAGTTTTTCCTTTTCCATGCAGCTGTGTACTACGGGTATTACATGCTTCCAGATGGCTCATACTGCTTAGCCGCACCTCCACCAGGTGTAGAGGCCTCTTCATACTACAACAATATGACTTCAGCTGTCGCTTCTGCTCCTGCTTCTTCTGAGGCTTCGTCCCAGAGTGAGAGCACCTCAACACCTGCTGTAACTGTCACAGTGGCGCCGCAGGCGACGGCTCCCTCACAGGTTTCCACTCCAGCTGAAACTCCTGATGTTGCCACTAACGTTCCAGAAATCAGGTAGAGGCGGAGTTTATAGACATCAGCTTTTTTCTTACTATAATGTTATTTGGCATAGAAATAAAGCTGTGTTAGAAATCAGAAGAAAAGGTTGTTTTTTTTCAGCTTAAGATGCACTATTGAATAACCTGTTACAAACATACTGACATGGATATACTAAGTTTCCTGTACCAGAAATTGTCTGTTGGGTTCGCTATAACTTTTCTGTTTATATATCTAAATTTTCATCCATAGTAGCTCTAAAGTTGAAGCTCCAGTTTCAACACCCGCACCAGCCATCATTCCTCCACCACCAGACATCCAGCCAGTCATAGACAAGCTGGCCGAGTATGTGGCGAGGAACGGCCTGAAGTTTGAAGCCAGTGTCCGTGCTAAGAAAGATCCAAGGTAACTGCTTTTATGAGGTAGAAATGTGTCAAACTGATTGTTAATTTAAGGATTACTTATTTTTGTTGATTATATGGACTAAAAAACATCTTTATTATCCTTTAGTTTAACTTGTGCTTTTGTTTCTGTCTGCTATAGGTTTGATTTTCTTCAGTCTTGGCATCAGTATAACGCCTATTACGAATTCAAGAAGAATTACTTCTTGCAAAAGGAAGGAAAAGCCTTACCAGAGGTATTTTGAAAATGTATCTTTATATATTAATCTAATATTTAGAGAATGGGATGGAAAAGAGACTATATTGAAGGTCTCAGTCTAAACTTGACAGATTTTTTTATGCAGCTACACTTACATTTCCAGGTTTATTTTTCAAACAAACCCACAAGAACTTGCAATGTTTTTTTTTCTCTGTTTTTGGGGTTGTAACAGATTTTGCATGATCATGTAGAGGCATGTTTCTACAGTACAACCTGAACAGTTTAACAGGTTTAACAAATGGATATTACCTTTATCTGCTGCTACAAAGAGGATCACTTTCTCCTCTGGAAGAGGGATTACAGCTTAATCAGAATAAGAATGAAAAAAAGAAATGTAAGTTGATCAAATCAAAATTAATTCCAATTCATGTCTGACTAGTTACAGTTTAAAACCAGTATCTAAATAAGTGTGTGCATGTAGCCATGTTTTTGTTACCTTGAGACAATTTTCCAGTAATATGCTATATCTTGGGGACTTATATTTACTTGTGGAGAATAATGACTGGTCCTTCTCTTATTGGAGTGGTGGTTAGGTTAAGGACTAATGTGAACTGAGTTTAGGCTAGGTTTAGGGTTAGGTATGTTTTGTAATGGTTAGGCTTAGGGTAAGAGTCTGGGTTAGACCATAATAATGAGAGGGAAATGAATGGAAGTTAAAGGAATGTCCCCACAAGGATAGTGTGACACAAAGTATGTGTGTGCATGTAAGATTTTATATGAATTTCATAGTGGATTCTTTGTAAGATTGAAAAAATAGTTGTCTAAATTAGGTCTGCAACTAATGTTTATTTATCAAATTGATTAATCTGTCGATTTTTTTTCTCAATTAATTGATTATTAATTGGACGTCTAAAGGTTCTTTAAAGAATTATTTTTACAAAAGTAAACCAGGTGAAGCTAAAAGGTTTCCACTCGAGGAGTTCTGGATAGAGCATATTGACAGACAAAAACATTGTTTTAATCTTAAATGCAAAATGTCTATATATATTTTTTTTACAATTTCGATATAATTTCTGCTCTAAGTGGGTTAATCTGTCAGCTAAAGGTATGTTTTACAGTCTGTATTCTCCAGTCAGCAATTAATCGATTACGAAATTAGTTGATGATTATTTCCATAATCAAGTAATTGTTGAAATTAATCGATTTCAATAAATCAATTAATTGATTGATTTACTGATTTCAACACTTCCATGCTGAAATCTCTTATTTCAGCATGTTATAACCCAAATTATTTGGGTACAGAAAGTAAAGATCCCACACTGTTTACATTAGATAACCGCTACACTTTAGCAATAGAAATGTTATGAAAGCTGTACAAAATGAAATTTTGTTTTGTATACACTCTGGGCCGGATTTATCAAGATCCAATTTTGCGTGCAGTAATTTGCGCTCGCAAACTGGAATTTTGCGCGAGGGGCTGAACCATGGTTTGCGGGTGATTTAACAAGAGTGATTGCGTAACTGGTGGAAGGTGCAAAACTGTTGGAGACGCCCTATTTAAATGATGGTTTTGCGCGTTTTGTGGTTTGCGGCAAAGTAGTTTGCAGTTTGTGCAAACTAGTGCATTAAGAAATTTAAATCTTACAGTGACACCCCCATCCCCTCCAAAAAAAAAAAAAAAATATATATATATATAAACTTTGGCAACCTTTATTCCCTAGGGTGGTATGTGGCTGAATTTCTACTTCACTGCAGTAAAAAAAAACAAACAGGTGTTTTGTATTGGTATGTAGAAAAATGCACATATCAAATGGCTCACAAGAAGTGACTGTGGATAAGATGACTGCGCTTACGCATCCCTGCAGCATTGGCATGTTGCTCCACAGCCGCAGGGGGGAGGTCGGCGTTCTCTCCGGTAGGGCGTCAGGGCGACATGGCATTTAGAACGTCGGACAGCACTTCTGAAAAACGAGATTGGGAGATCCCAGCTCTCGCTGCAACCGTACGCTGGAATGACCCAGATGCAAAAAAGTGCAACGTTGCAAGGAGTTTTGTGATATCTGGTATTGCGTGGGTCCTCCTTGTGGCTGGCTCCAAATCCATTCGGAGTTCCCCCAACAGCTCCAAAATGGCAATGCTGGATAAACGATATGTTTTGATGATCGTTTCCTCGTTCATTCCAAAAATATTCACACGGAGTGAAAAAATGCGTCCTCTGCGTCTCCTTGCTTCATTTCGATGTCTCCTTCTTGCCACAATAACCGCTGCCATGTGTGGGCAATTACGCATACAGACCATTTGCACCTTCTTTTGAAACGTGTTAAATATAGAGTCAGATACCGTTAGCAAAATTGCTTTCAGGTTTGATAAATCACTTTGCGAGTGCTAAATTAATATGTTTACATGTTCTCCTCCCACAAGACGCACTTTTGCGTGTAAACGCCCCATATTGCATATTCATTGCAGAAAAAGTACTAAATGGATAAGAGGCGCTATTTAGCACGTTTTAAAGACCAAATCCTTTTAGCACGCTGTTGATAGATCAGTTTGTACATTTTTTAGCGTGCGCAGTGAAATAGCTCACATTTTTATACACGCAAACCTTTGATAGATCCGGCCCTCTGTGTACACAAAATTATAATAAAAGTTGTCTAAGTTAAAATGGTGAGACAATGTATGAGATTATTTCTCAAGGATATAGTCAGATGACACTTTGAATTGAGATCAATAATCATCTTCCAGTCATATTTTTATCAAGATAATTGTGCCAGTAAAATCTGATTTTGTTTTTGAGATCTAGCTAAATTGAGTCTTAGACACACTTCCACACATTTTTGGACTGGCACTGTTGGTGCTTATTAAGCAGCCACTTCACCTTTGGTATTTCATACACTGACACGGCTTTAAAAATATCATTTTAGTTTTGCAGAATCAGCTGTGTTGATGTGTGATGTTGTGTTTTGCTTTGCCAGCGCTCTTTTTGTTACTGCAAAACTGTCCCTGAGACACATCTGCGATTCTGCAGTTCACATGCTGATGCCGCTGTGCAAAAGAAACAAAAAAAATCTATACAGTTAAAAAAAGAAGGTAGCCTTCAGGGGGCTTAACAGTGAGGAAAATTGTTTAAAGTGCAGTTTGTCTATTCTGACCAATAGATCCAGCGTTTGGATTTAGTGGTGATAAAAAAAATTGGATCTAGTAGTTCTTGTAAACATATTATTGCGAACAGAGTATTCTTATTAAAAAGTTAGTATTTTCACATGAAGAAGTTATTTTGTAAACAAAAAGCTAGAAATGCAAAGAATTTGAACCAAAGTGCTGTACAGGTAGAATTTTAGGTATTTTTGTTAAAAGATGGAACATAATTATAGAAAAATAGCTAGAACAGCTGCATTATACAGGAAGAATGAATGCCAGTGAGCAAGTCAGATAATGTGCAAATGATCAAATCAGTTAAAATGAAAGGAGAAAGCTTGTTTAACTGATTTTTCTTTCTTTTTTTTTTTTTTTTAGATTCTTTATATTGTTTGTTAGGTAGATATCAAATAAAAACTATAGGTCGCTCCAGAGCATTGCTATAGCGACGTAAAAGGCTATTTCCCTTTGTTTGTAAATCTAGACCTAAGAATGTAAAAAAAACAAAAAACTCCAGCTTGTTTGACAATCTCAAGGTTTTGGTAAAAGTGTATTTTTTGAAAAGATTTGATCTGTGGTGCAGCTTTAGTGAAAAAGATCAAAACTAAGTGACATTTTTAAATTAGTGTAAAAAAAAACATAGGAAAATAATCGAAACTAGAGTAATCTGGGCATGTTTTTGTTTTTTTCTTCAGCCCAGCACTAGCAGTTCTAAAATCCTCAGAGTAGATTATTATTAAGCAGACATAATTTAGTAAATACCTAAGAATGTTACATGTTGCTTCTGCACCTCCAAGTCTGAATCACTGGGCTGCTTGTTGACGTGCCTGCTCAGTTTCAGGTAGGACTTAAACTAATATTTTTTGTTTTTCTGAAAGACCCATTCTAGCTGATGTTTTAGTAAGATAGATACTTTTACAGCAGTAAAAGATGTTCCTGCTAGGTCGGCAATGCAAGTGAATCATACGCTCCTCAACCTCTTCACTGAACAGAGCAATGACAGCCGCACAATGTCCCATTTTTTTCCTGCAGCTGCAAACACTCCAAATCTAACCCCTTGACTTCAAGTACTCCTTTATTAAGGTGGATATAATAAATAAGGTTGTATAAGGAACTAATTCGGCATGCAGCATCTGAAGTGACATTTTCTGCAAATGGCCAGGTAGAATTATGATGAACCAGGGATACACCTCTTCCATCTTTTCCGCAGACGGGGAAAAGATGCTTGCAGACAGAATCTCAAATGTCTCACAAAGCCCAATGTTCATAAAATTACTAATCGCGCAGATATTTTTACATCAAACACATCAGTCCATCAAAGTGTCCAGTGTTTCACCTATACATCCATTGCTTTATTCTTTATCTGTCCTTCCAGTTGTTCATTGGTTTACCAATAGCTCTATCTCCCCATTGATTTATCAATGTGTTTTTCAACCCCACCATCCTCCCACTATTGATTTATCCATCAATCTTTATAGTTTATCAATCTGTTCCTCACACTATCCGTTTACTGTTCAACATTTCATCCAGTGACTCTCAATCTTTCAATATTGTTGCTAGTCTTTCTGTCCATCAATTTTATAATTAATTTATCTCTCTCCCTGTCCCTGGAAAGATGAAACTGGTTTGTGTTCAAACTTATTTCTAAATGCCAAACTTAACTTTTATGAAAGTTTGCAAAGAAATTAATATTTAAGCAGAAGGAAGGCCTCCATCGTCAAACATGTTCTTATACTCTACCATTTGCCTCTGGTCTCGTTTCCCCTCTTAGTGAAATTCCCTGTGTTCCTTGACCTATGGCTCTGAATGTCCCATTCCTTAGCTTAGTGGAGAGAGATTATCTCTGCATATTTGTTTGAACTGGACTCTGTGTCTCTGGCCGGTGACAAAAACATGACAGACATTTTAAAATTAAGGATTTATAAGTTGTTGAATAAAACAGCAACATTAAATTATTAAAAGAATATTAATAAATCTGATATCCTTCAAAACCTTAGGCTAACATTTCAAAAAGTTATAAAATCCATTACATGCTGGATAGGAACACTACTCTTGATATTCTTATGTCAGGTAAAAATGTTACTTTCTGTATTTGTATAGATTTTTTTGAAGGGTTAATCCTTCAAGTTCTTACATCCTCTGATTAGTGAAGATTTAGAGGTTTTACCCTTAACTTGAAAAAAAAATCTAATTTTATCAAATACATTTAAGTTCTATTAATAAGTTTCAACATTCTTTTGAAAAAAGTTAATATTTTTTGCTTGTTGGGCAATACAATTCTTAGTTCAAGTTAATGTGACCTAAATATTTTTAGGGTCAGAATACTGAACAATTAACTTCTACATATTAATTTTTCTGTGTAAAGCTTTTTGTGTATCTCAATGCTACTCTGCAGTAAACTAATGATATTTTTATTTATAAATAAAGATATATATATATATATTTTTTTTATTTATATCTTATCAAGAAAAGTTCGAATTTTTTGATGTGTAAAAAATCTCGAATTCAACCATTTCTGTTTTTTGGTTTAGATTTGTACAATATTTCTACATTTTATTGCAGATACCGCTGCTTTTAGTCAGTGCTGGTATTTTTTATTTTATTATTTTCCAAAAGGTGAAGACCACCCAGCTAAGGAAAGCTAACCTTCTGGTCTGAGAGTTTACCCTCTGACCTGTTTGAGACAATCTTCAATTTTTGAATCAAGTCTCCCCAGAATGTTTCTGTTTCCTCCCACTCGTTTACCTCTGAGCTTTGAATTTCCAGCTCTCTGAAAAGGTCATTTTCCAGGTCAAACTGATTTTGTTCACTAACCATTGACAGCATAGATCACAAGCAACCAGTACTGCTTTCAAATGTAACTTAAACTTTCTGAAATGTATTTGAAGAGGCAGTGTCTTTTGGCCTTTATCATCCTTCTTTTCCTATCTCATCCCATTTACCACTAATAATGGCTAGATATTTAAGCTCATCATATTTAGTTGTTTAACACATACAGTGCCTCACAGAAGTGTTTACACTCATCACATTTATAAAATTGGATGTTACACCTTTTCATGAGACAACATCTAAATATTACACTTCAGTACAATATAAAAAAGCCAATGCACAGCTTATGTAGGAGTGTAAATCACATCTAAACTGTGCAGATGATAGTAGAACCTCAATATGGAATGTCTAAATTCTGTTAAACTAGCTTTCCTCCCTTTAGGATGTTATTCAACTAATCAGTTTTTACTTTTGTGAATGAGAAACAGTTTTGTTGAATCTGGTCTATGGCTTTAAAACCAGTCACCTGATTTTAAAGACGACCCCAGGAAAAAAGGCGACCTAGGGTAAAAGAAATTTGCCAAAGCCCTGAAAGTGAGCTTGGCGCAGTAGCCAATAGGAAAGTTTCCACTCAAAGTGGTGAAGGAATGCAAGGTCTTAAAGATCCACCATTTAGAGGGGTTCTCATTTTTGTTACTGATTTCTCTTATTCTCTTACTTGACCTGACAGTTAAGTTTGACCTTTATACAAGCTGTACACTGACTGCTTCACACTCTGTCAAATTGTCATAGCTCTAGTTTTCTCCCAAGAAAAAACATTTTAGGAAACAAATTTTCAGAAAAATGCAATGGGTGTACCTGTGGTTCTGAGATGCTAGGTTAAGACATTAGGTATGATTATTGTTAAGTTGACTGGTTGTTAAAATACCACTTCCTTGTTATATTACATTATATTGAATATAATTATAAGCTTTAGGTAAAAGGATTACTGTGCTACAGCATCCTCATTGTTAACTTAAAGTATTTTTTGTTAGATGGGCTGGTCATGTGTCTTTTGTGGGGGATGTGGGAAAAAATGGATTTGGCGATATGTTGTGATTTTCAGCTGCTCATTAAACTATCAATCTTTCAGTACCTAATATAGATTTAAATCTTTTTTATTTTTATTTAAAACAATTAGGAAAAAGGGGCTGCCTCTGCACCCCCACTCTGATAGATAGCACCATGAGGCCCTTTTGCTGTGTGACGCAGTACCATTTCTGTAAGTTGAGGCAGTCACAGTGGAAGACGTGGATTGACTCAAACCCTAAACAACATGGATTCTGATGGACATCTACAGAATTTGCTTTCATACCTAAACATTTCTTTGCTGCTGGGTAAAATATTGCAGTATATAGTGATATTGCAATATCGTGATAATACCGTATCGTGATGATATCGTATCACAACACACATGCCAAAACTCCCCCTTTGTCAGTTGACATGGTAAAGGCCCAGAAAATGCAGCCTCATCAACCATTTAGTAGCTAAAAAAGAACATTAGAGTTATATATTAGGCAAGCAAGGCAGTAACCTTATTCCTATTGAACATTTCCATTTGGAGCTAGAGCTTTACTTGCCAAATACCAGCAAAGAAAATCATTGAAAGTGTGTAATTGGATAAGTGGGTCATAATCCCATCTGAGATGTTAGAACTCTTGATGAACTACAAGAAAAAGGCTACATCTTTCCTAACAGAAGTTTCCCTGTCCATTACTCTTAAGTCATATTTGGCAAAATGATGAAATGCGTTTTTTATTCAGTTACATGCATTTAAATCGTAACTTAATTACAATTTATAAATTGTAAATAGGGTTTTCAGAGATGCCTGACCAATTACTTCATCTTCAATTAAAATTAAATTACCTGAATAATGGGGCTTTTTATTTCTTTCAATGTCCTGACAGTTTTTTTTAGTTCTTTTGTAATAGTCAAGAAAAAAAGAAATATGTATGAATAAATAATTCTACTTCAAACTGTCAGATATTAGAATAGCATTCAACTTTTTGTTAATGATGCCCAGACTCTATTACAGAAATGTCGCAGCACTGAGAATTCACTCAGAACTCTCCTTTTATGCTTTCCACATTGCCTCTTTCTTTTCCGGCAGACTTTTTAACCCTACATTTAACTGGAACCCTGCATATACATAATTATGATGATTAAATATAATGGCTGTAATTTTAGGGTACCAATGAATGAAATGACCCATTTTAATATTTCATTGCCATCCATTTGTGATACTGCATAAGGGGGGAAGCATTGATGCATCCAAACCGTTGCAAGTGTCTTTCTTAACTTTATACCAGTTGGTGATTGGCAGATTTTTTTGTTACAGTTTCAGGGAGTTTAAAACCTTTTCCACTGCCCATTTTTTCATACTACTGGTACAAGTCAAACAATGCATCACGTGAGAAATGAATGCAGGTTTTGTTGAAAGCCTCTTTTCCAAAGCCATCTGCCACTTGTTAAATTTCTTCAGTTTTATGTGGATCCATCATAGAAAAAGTGCATTAGGTTTTGATGGAGGTGTTTTGGCCTCTGCTGCATTTCACCAATCTGCATTTGAACAATTTAAACTGATGTCATTTTAATTCTGCTTTCACTTTCACTTCATCTAGTTTGAGTCTACAAATGAAGATAAGCTCCAATCAGACAGCTCGGCTTACGATACCCAGCTCAATAAAGGTAATTTACTGTCACAAAACACACAAATGTGTTGTTCTGCGATGTCTTTTGGGTACATTTTGGCCTGTTACAGCCACCACTATATTTAGTTCAAAACAAAGTTGTGCCGGACATTAAAGTTAAAACTATTTGGTGTATTCATAAGCTTGGTGTCCGTATGTGTTATGCATCCATCAGAATAGTGGCAAACACAAAGGGAATACACAAACTAAGATAATACTTTAGTTCCGCGAACTACATGAGTTTATAATACTTCTCAAATAGTTTCAAGATCCCGGAGATTAAGTTTCAAATATCTGTCCAGTGCCTCATTCATCTCCAGTAGTTTTAAACCAGGAACCAATTAGAATTGTGGGTTTGGCAAGGGGATAAACTTGGTTAAAAAAAAAACAGCTCTTCAGTCTTAAGAAGTTTACACTACAGAATCAGCATAATGTCATCTTTGACTATCTGATTAAACAACAAATAATACTAATAAAATGATCAACAGAAACTCATACAGGTTACAATATACTAAAGATGGCAAATAACTTTGTACTGAATATATTTGGATTGTTGAGTTTGGCATTTCCCTAACATAAAATTCCCACAGGTTTTGTTCTCCAACTTTAGCTCTATAATGTGAAACAACAGTGCTGTTACATTGCATTTTAATTTGGAAAATATGATCTAAATATTGGGATCCTCTCTTCTGCTGAATGTCTATGGAAGGCTGAATACAGATGCATTGCTTAGATTTTTATTGTTAAGAAATGTAAAAAAAACTATAATTTTCTTATGATCTACTTTGAGTTGGACTCTCACAAAGTCCCAATAAAACAGATTGAGATTTGTGGCTGTAATGAAGCAAAATGGAAAACAGCTGTGAATATGTCTGCCATGCACTGTATACGTTATACACTTCGATAAAGCTTTCATTGTTTTAATAGTGTCCTTTTGCAAAACTAGATGCAAGGCCCTAGAGCCTCTGTATATAACCGTGCTTATTTACTTTAATGTCTATAAGCTATGTACTGACATTTATGCACAAGCACCTATGAATGTGGTTGTTTACGTTGACAATTTTATTTGATGACGTTGGGGAAACAAATGTCTATGCAAGAGCAGCCTGCTTAGTTCTGTGTTGGCAGGAGCCATAAACATGCACAGGCGCTGTATGGAAATGAGGTATCCATGTAGACTGATTATTGGGATGCGACTGATCATGAAGCAGGCGAGAGGAAACTAATATCAAGGCAGAAAAAAAACACAAAGAAGTAAACTATCCAGCTCTCTACAATAAGGATCTGGGTCCTATATTAAGGATATTGCCTCAGGGAACAAGGCACACAGTCTTCTTTCATCTTTGCTAGAGAAAACTTACTTGGTAATGAAATAGAAATACATCTCATCCTTCTGATTCAACGGCCTGATTTTTCTTGTTCTCTCTATGATTGGCTATTTATGTTTGTCTAATAAAGGCCAGAGTTCCTTTTTCTCATTCTCTCATTTTGAGTACTCTCGGGATCTTTTATCCTTCACCTTATCTCTTTCTTCATCTGAGCTTTTACTTTACTTCTCTTAGATCTGCTTCACTGAATAATAGGCCTGGATCCTAATAACTGCATCCTTTTTGGTCTTTCAAAATCACTGTTTAACCTTTGGTTTTTTTGCCCACACAGCCTCTTTCGCCCCCATCTCTTTTGCGATCAAACCAAAGGACACTGACATGCTTCCCTTCGAGAAGAACAGAGTACGGCTGGACGATGATTCAGACGAGGACAAGGTCTGATGTTCATTTACTTTTATATCCCATCCATAATTCAAATTAAGTGTATTTTAATATTAAATGAAGCTAATCCTCTAAATTACAATTTAAACACATTTTGAATTGATTAATGTATTTTTTTTTCTGGAAGTTGTTGGAAGAGCAGGGGCTGGATGCTTTGATGGTTGGAGCTGTAACGGTGGAAAAAGAACCTTCTCCTGCCATTGCACTTGAAGAAAAGAAACCTGCTCTTACTTTAGAAGAGCTGGAAGCAAAACAAGGTACCTAAAAAGCAAGCTGAAACTATAATACCATGCTTTGCTATATTTCATCATTACTTCCAACTAGGGGTGGGTATTGGCAAAGAGGTCATTAATCGATTCAAATCATGATTCACATGCCATAAATGCGATTCTATCACGATGCATCATGATACTTGAAATATTGCGATGCATTGCAATATTTTCACTGAACACTGTAAGAAAAAGATACAGTATGATCTGGATAGTGTCTTCAATTGATACATAACTGAAAGCAACTGAATTCATACATATCTGTATTTATTGAAACGACTTTTGGAGGTGTTGCCATGAAAACAAAGACTGGACAGAAATATTACTATTACTGGCGTGGTAACACTGACAAAAAGATCTTAGGATTCATCAAACTTAAAATAACAAAATAAGGATAATCAGTACGTTTGCATGGCCTCAGTGGTCCTTTTGCAAATTACGTACATCATATCAATTTCATTTTTACCTTCTTTGTTTTTAAAGCCAGAATGCATCCAAGCATCTGACTTGAATTGTGATGGAGCCGGGGGGCGAATTTTCTCAGTCTCCTCCATATTTTGTTTCCGAATGACTCGTCTCAGTATCCCGCGGCCGGACATGCTTGTGACACAAAGCAGCTGGCGTCAACACATCCGCAGCGACATCTGCTGGACTGGAAGTTGTATTCCACTTGATTTGGATGATGTGCGCCAACCATTAATGTATTTAATTTGTTCAATTATTATTTTTTTTTTAATAATCGATTCTTGCCTTCAAGAATCGATGCAGTAGATCACAAAAATTAGAATTGCGATGCATCGTCATGACAATTATTTTGCACACCCTTACTTCCAACATAGAAAGAATATAATTCATGTCCTGGATCTGCATGTCAGTTTTCTGTAGTTATCACTTGTGCATATTTTTCCTAGTTTCCACATTTTTCCCTTGATTCTGCATGGATACGACACTTCATTTGCTTGTAGTTGATTTATTTACCATCCTAAGTCATAGGGGTGTAAATAATAATCGTTTTGTATCGATGCATCGATCCAAAAGCCAACGATCCGATGCATCGACATGTCCGCAAGATAATCGATTCATGTTTTTTTTTTTTCCTCCGGTCTATTTTTATCCATTTGCTCCTGGGCGTAATTCTCCCTCCCGTGCTGCGGTGCCGCTAAACCTATTTTGCCCTCCTACCGCGCTTCCTGGTTATACTCTTAGATTAGTGTGTTGCAGTAAGCTTGACACAGACATTTTTAAATGCTCAGTATTGAAGCGTGGTCTGTGCTACACACTGTGGGTCTAGATACGGCCGAGGCGGTGAGGAAGTGGGGACGAGTTTAGTCCGACGACGGAGGAACATGAGGGCCAAAAAGAGCGGAGATCCAGGAAAAAGGGTCCAAGCGTTCTTGCGCACCTCGCTCTTCTAGCGGGTCAAACCTCACTTAGAAAATTAGAAAGTTCTTCTTAGAAAATTAAAAATACTCCCAAAAACTACATCCCCAGATGACCTTTAAGAACAATTCCCTTATATCTAGTTTATTTTGATTTCTGTCTAACTCTCTACGCAACATCTCTCTTTCCTGAGTATATTTATTAGATTCTAAAAAAATATGTTGGACAGTTTCTCTGGAGCCGAGGTATTGCATTGAACTCATTACACTGATATTGTGCAGTATTTTTGCAGTATTTTTTGATACTTTTCTACTTCTGTTATTTGCTGTTGTTTCTAAAAAAAAATGCATAATGATATTACAGCTTTCATTGATTTATTTCAAACTTGAAACTTTGTTTAGCCTGTAAGGTGTAAAAAAAATAATAATAATTAAAAAAAATGTAACCGATTAATCGAATCGAATCGTGGTGTATTCTTGAGTATCGAAAATAATCGAATCGTTGGGTCAGGAAATCGATACTGAATCGAATCGCCATGATGGATGTGATTTACACCCCTACTAAGTCACGTGAAGACTGTTGCATCCTTAATTTAATATACTAAATATATATAAACATTCCTGGTTTTTATTAGTTGGCCAGTTTTGATCACTGCATCTAATAAAACCAGAACAGATGCATAGTCGGCTGTTCTTTAACTCATCACCTCAGGTATTATACAAATGTACAATTAATGAAAAGGCAAGCTATCAACAAAGATATAAACTTCACCAATTTCCTGTGACTTGAATTCATGTGGTCCTTTTTAGTGCTTTAAATTGAAATGAAACTACGTTTTTGTCTCCACGTATATCAGATTTTTCTGATTAAAATCTTGTAAGTACTTTCTCCAAATGCCCTTGTGTCTCTAAAGACACAAATATTTAGCATATTATTGTAGTTAAAAATTAGACTTAAACCATCATAATCTCTATTTGACTGGAAAGACAGATGTTAAATTGAACCTTAAAAGACAGATGGACAGTCAAAGACAAATGTGCTACGTTTCAGCATCAATGAGGTCGTCAGGTTCCTTTAGGTTCACTGGAATCGTTTAAGAATCTAATGGCTTTTTTTGAAGCTGTCAGGCGGCCAGAGAAAGAGACTAGAGCAGCCTAATAAAAAGCTGACTGATTTGCTTTAGCTGTGCAGCAAAGTGGCTGTCAGTCAGTGGGCCTAACTTGATCAGATAGAATAGAGATCAGTAGCAGACAACAGACACTTATCTGTGGTGATGTCTTGAAAAAAGGCCACACGCATTAAATGCGGTTTGTGATAAACAAACTAGAATGGCAAGCATTTCCCAGTAGATCTCGCTGTTTCGATTTTGTTGGACAACAAGAAAGGATGGTTACTATATAGAGCTGTAACAAATATTATCATGTATTGATTTCTGAGTTGGAGCAGGAATACAGCCTCATAGAATTTCAGTTAAGTCGGCATTTTGGGGTTATTTTAAGTAGCTAACAGCTGACAATTTTGGATCTACCCGAAGTATCATCAAAATAGATGTTACGGTGACTTCAAGGGGCCTAATGTGGAGATATTATTTTTTACTACCTTTTATGTTTCCTTAAGTTGATGTTCCCATCTTGCAGAATGCTATTTGTTTAATATAAAAATAAATAAAATAAATACATACACACGTACCTGAAAGATTAAAATCTGAAGTAATATTTCTATTTTACCCAAACACTGTTTTTTAGTTTGTTTCAAATATTTTTTTTTCCTTCCTAAAACATTGAACTTGATCCATGCAGCTATTTAATAAACTCACGTGTTATTCTTGTTGATTATATTTAATGCACAGTAGTAAACTATGGTGCTAGGCTAATGCTAACTCTAGGGTTCATTGACAGTTTCATGCATTTATAGTAAATCATGTGGACAAAACATGCAGAGAGTTTTGCTTTCCTTCTTTATAAATACAGTGCTTTGATTTAAAAATATTGTATATGTATTAGGGCCAGGTTCTTGATTTTGACTAAATAAATTAGAAGGATTTAAAACCTTTAAAACTTATACAAATCCCCTATCCAGTCCACATCAGACCAGATTATGAGCTTACATACTTAATGCTAATGAACTCATTAAACTTTTTTTTAAAGTCTTTTTTTTAAACAGGTTTAATAAACAGACTTGAATTATTCTAATTTTTACCCATTCTGATGGTTAAGTAACCTAAAAACTTAGACTGAAGCTCTGATAACTATTTGTTTTGAGATTAATACTGACCCTGCTTTTAAAAGTTCTTAGCAAGTTGCGCCTCTAATATTTAAAAAGAAGTGCTTCAACTGTTCTCTACACATCTTTTCTACACCAATTGCTGTCTGGGGTTATCTGAGCACAGGTGATTGAACAGATCACATGACAAATACAGAGGAAACGGCAGCAACCATTACAGTTTTTCTGGGACCCAAAAGATTTTCTAAATGCTTCAATGCAGCCTCCGTTCTTTTCCAAAGGCAAAAAAATGCAACCATAAAACAAGAAAACACCTCATCATCCACGAATTTCATCCACATCTCATGGAGGTCTGTTTCCATTGGATTTGTTTTTCACAAACCGTTTATGGTCCCTTGGTAAAACTGATAGCTTTGTGGTGTGTGCTTATGTATTTTTTATTTATTTTTTATGAGTGGTGTTATAGCTCTATGCTTTGGGCTACGTTTACACTGCAGGCCTTGATGCTCAATTCCGATTTTTTTTTGCGAAATCCGATTTTTTTTTACATTGTCGTTCATGTTTCTAAATATATGCGACTTGTATGTGATCTCCTGTGTGAACTGCAGTCATACAACGCAAGTGTCCCGCACGCGCAGTAAAGGACGCAATGACGTCCTTTACTGCCAGCGTGCTCTTTTTTTTCCAGAAGTAAACATGGATGGTAGCGCCGGCGCGCATCTAGCGATCTTTTCCAACCATAAAAACACATTCTTTTCAATATGGTTAAACATTATTACTGCTCTCCGCATCATCATCTGCCATTGTTGTTGTTTTTCTTGCCGCTTCTGCGTAGCAAGACGCATAATGGTGACCTTTGTCGGGTATTAATGACGTTCAGGTCGGATGAATCCGACCTGGCCATTCAGACACAGGTCGCATTTGAAAAGATCAGATTCGGATCAGATTCAGGACCACATAGCCAAGTGGCCTGGGTTGGATTGGAAAAAAATCGGATCTGTGTTCTTCAGACTGACATGAAAAGATCAGATCCAGGTCGCATATGGGAAAAAGAATCGGATTTGAGTCACTTCAGGCTGCAGTGTGAACGTAGCCTTGTATATGCATTTCAAGAGGAGTTAGGATTAGAAGTATTTTGTTTTTATTGAGGTACTTAGGTTTTACATTATGTTTGGGCTGGAAATGTTCAGCTCTAACAATCTCCTCAGTGAGCCGCTGGTCACCCTCTGCGGCCACCACACAAGACCCTCTTCCTGGTCTGGTTAGCCACCAAGCTACAGCAGTTTCCAAGCCGCTTGGCACTAAGCAACAAGATTGTCAGACAGCTCAGCCTTTGATGCTCCTCACCTGTCTACCAATTAGCCACCACGCTAAATAAAAAAAACTAGAAATATGGACTCTTCAGGGGTCGACTTGATCAGTTAAAGCTACCTTCCCTATATTACTACATCCATTGCACTAATATGGTATTAAGTGTTAAAAGAGTTGACCTGATCATTTACTGGGAATAATATGCATGTGTAAAGGGTGCTAAATCTTGTTAGACCTGTGAATGTAGTCGCAGTATATTACTGGGACGTGTGTGTGGAAGGGGCTTTAGATACTGAATTCTTCTCTCATTTTTCAACAGTCCATATATTATTATGCATGCATGTGGTAAAAATTCTGAAAATACAGTAGTGAGACAAATGTGGGCCAGCATTGTGTTGTCATTGTCTGGGGTGCAGATGGGTTTTGCTTGTCTTGGCTGTTGTTCGCGTGTGATTTGCTCAGCAGCTGGCTTATTTTTAGCTCTTAAGAGATTCCTGTATCCCCAGTGGTTGCATAACCTAAAAAAGCTACATTACGGTTAGCTTTTACTTCATATATTATTATTCTACATCAAGCGTTCTTCATTTTCATTTGCTTTCAGCTCCTTATTTTTTTGGTTTTACCTCTCTAATTCAAGCTTGCTACTTTCTGTTCCTCTCTTTCTCCCATCTACAAAAAAGTAGATGTTTTTCCTTACATTCTGCCCAACATATCATGTCTCTTACACCAACGCTTTCCTAACTTAAAATACCTTCTGTATAAATCCTGAATTGCACAAAATTATGTATCACCCAAGATACAATTGAGTGTTGCAGTTTTTGTAGGAAGTGTGTCAATCTTTAGCTGTTGTAAACTTAGAAAATTGCCTGAAATTACTTGGCTTGTAGGTTTTACTAAAAGTGTGTTTGCTGTCTTTTTTTCCTCTTGCTTGTTTGTTTTGTCTAAATATTTTTCCTCCCCACTTTCTTTTTCTTTCTTGACAAATGTATACTTTTTAAATAACCAAACGTATTTTTCACCCAATTTTAGAATATCTTTGTGGTCGACACAAAATGGGGGAATGACTACAGTCTAAACATTTCTCCTGTTCATCTCATTGCCTTCAGCCAAGCAGAAACTGGAGGATCGTCTCGCAGCTGCAGCTAGGGAGAAGCTGGCCCAGGCATCCAAGGAGTCCAAGGAGAAACAGCTGCAAGCGGAGAGGAAGAGGAAAGCAGCGCTCTTCCTGCAGACGCTTCGCGGCCCAATGGCTGGGGAGCCTGAGGCCAAGAGAGCAGAGTTAGAGTCATATACACAACAAGAGGTAATAACACGTGTCTTCATGGTGTTTTTCATCTTAAAATCAGAATGGAAACCATCAACACTCACTTAGAGTTTATCTAAATTCAAGAAATAGTTAAATTGTATTTTTTTTTTATTTGACACCATACAGGAAATGTTTTCCCTTTTTTTAACCTTGTTCCTTCCCACCTCTACCTTTTGTATCCTCAGAGAATATAATGCTCTTTTCCCACAAGATTAGTTCCTTTACATCCATTTTTTACTGTATACATATCTCTACACAAACTTTGGGAAACCATTTCAGTTATCCCACTCATTTACTATTTTAAAAGCCCAATGGATCCTCATCCAGCATTTTGTTCATTATTGCTTCTTCTGTGTTTCAAACACCTGATTAACATTTATCTTAGACTCACAAAGATTGTGCCTAAAATTTTAATCATTGCCAGCTGTGTACGGACAGTGTTCAATGAAAATTTCCTTTATCTTGAATAATGTTTGGTGCAGATTATTCCTAGGCTTTTTTTTTAATGTTTAGTAAAGCAACTCTGCCATGTGAGAGTTTTTGGCACTTCCTGCACTGTGGGGTTTTTGCAGTGTTATTGCATGACACTGTGTGACATGGATTTGATAATCTTTGTCATGAGATCATATTCAGGTGTGCAAATTTAACTGTCAAAGTTTACTAACAAGACTCTTATGACTAGATTGTCGCCACTTACCCAGTGTCAGGGAGTGTTTGCCGTTCAGTAGAGCCCAGCTTATAGGCGGTGAAATTAAAAACACTTAGCAGCTTTAGGTTGTAGCCGGCTGCCCGTTGGACTGCTTGCTTGCCAAACTTAAGTCTTTTACTTTACATAGTCTCTAGAACGGTTGTTCTGTGAGGTAGAAGGGATAGTCAGAACCCCGGCTCTAAAACCACCTCTTCTCTCCTTCCTACGGCTCGAATCAGAAGGGGAAAGGGCTCAAAGGCATTAGCAATGTGATTTAGATTCTTAAGTGTTATTTCAGCTTCCTCTCCAATCATACCTGATAATTTAATGTTTTATGGTTGTGATCTATCGCCAGTATATCCAATGTAAACAATTGCTAGAGCTAGCATTAATCAACCCTGTGACATCCCGTTCGAAGGTACTGCAACATGGCCGCGCCCCTTACCAAAAAATTATAAAACAAAGCTTTGTTTTTTTCTTTTATGTTTATATTTTTCACATTTGTAATATAGTTATTGAAAATAGTAAGACACAATGTTTAATTAAGTTAGTTTGATAGAACGTTTCATTTCCCCTGTAAAGGTATTGTGGAGGATTTTTCGACTCGCCCTCTCCACTTTAAATAAAATGCACAACCCTGTACCCATTCCCAGAGGGAACACCTATTAAACGCATGCAAGAGCAGCACAAGTCCATTTCTCCTCATGCACGTTCTTTAAAAGTTGCTGTGCCCACCTCCTCAACTGTGCGGTGCCTGAGCCATCTTTGTTATTAGTTGCCACTGTCAGGTAGCAACAGAGGGACACTGGGACAGAGAATCCCATAATTTTTTGCAATGAGAGCGCTCTGTGCGAAGCATTCCCAGATGTATCTGCCTCTTGTGAGGCCTTTCTTTTCATCTCATACACTTCGTAGACAGTTTTTCTCTTACGACCCTCGGCCATTTAAAAAAAAAAAGTGAGAAAGGCAAGCCTCTGACTGGCGATCCTTAATGACTGAAAGTGCGCATGCGCAGGAAAAGACATACTCATATTAGGGCTGGGCGATATAGAAAAAAAACGTATCGATAAAAAAAAAATGCATATTGATCGATATCGATAATTATTGAAAAGATTTGAAATAATATTTTATGTGCAGCTCTGCCTGGACATTTTATGATATTGCTAAATGATTTAATTTTAATAAAGAACACAAACACAGACTTCCAATTAAATCTTTATTTAACCAACTTTTTTAACCATAACAGAATTGTTTTAAAGAAAAATAACTTAAGAGACCTGAGTTATGTTATTAAATACTGACAAAGAATAAACAAAAGTGACCAGAAAAGTGACCAATAGAACTATAACAAATAAATAAATTTTATTACTTTGAAGTTGCTGGCCCCTCAGCATTTTTCTCTCAATTGTTAGAACTACGTGGGAAACTGTCCAGAACTGAAAATATATATATATTTTTCCGAAATTCCCGAAGATTCCTCGGAGGCGATGCAGAGCCGCCCAGGGGCCTACACAGCTCGTACTCCTGCGGGTGTGACCGGCTGAGATGATAAAAAAAAGTTGGTTGTGTTATCAGACTTCGTTTTCACTGGTTCCCTACACATTTTACAGATGACTGTGGTTTGTTTTTTGTCCGACTTGCCATGACCGAAATACTGCCAAACTGGCGAACTACAAAAACCCTTCTTTGGAACAGTTTCCTCCGCCTCTCCTTGCTGCGACATCTTCATGTGCTCTGTGCTGTGGTTTGAGAGGGCGGCGCTTTGTGATGCCGTGCCTGGGTCCGCGATTGTGATTGGTTGGGAGGAAGTAGTGACCAGCATAAACCTACATGCTAGGCTACAATGAGAAGGAAGGAAAACTGCGTTTCTTTATTGAACTTTTATCAACGCTCTTTTTTTCTATTGCGCCACACGTCTATCGATCGATATATATAGTTATTGAATTATCGCCCAGCCCTAACTCATATCACCAGAATGATTGACAACTAGGAGGACCAATTATTTAGATGATTCACCTGTAAAAACAACATCCTCACCTAAACCTTTAAGTGCTATTCTGACACAAGTCACTTCCACACTATGAGACACAATTTAGAGCTGTGTGGCAGGTGGTCAGTCTGCTGTTAAATTAAAATCAGTCAAAGAAAACTTGAGCTCGATGTGATCAGCTTCAATGTAAAACAAGTTCAGATTTCTGAAAATTAGAACTAATTGAAAACCAATGACCTTTCATTAAATAAAGCTCTGTTCTGTTTCCGAAGCACTAATATTTTATACTTGACAGCAGGTAAAGCCAGAAGGCTAATGATAAAATCTTAATCTAATTTGTTTTTTTTAGGTAGTGGCAATGGATTCTTAAATCTACTGGTAGTTTCTTAAGAAAGGCATTAATATTTCCCTGTCAAGTATACCGAATCAGACACTTTATACTTAAAAACAAAAACAAAAAAAACAATGCATGAATATTTAGTTTAGATTATATGTGCAGTAATATTATGGAAAAAGTCTAATTGAATGATTCCCAACTGACAGAAAAACCTGTGCAGAATAAACTTTTATTATTATAGCTCAATACTGTAAACACTTTTTGGCAATCTGTAGGCAGTTTGGAGTTTTTACATTTGTAAGAATAGATGTATATTTTGTCTTGTTTTTGATTGCTATTTATTAGAACTCATATTTAATTTGTTTAGTTGTTTGTTATATTATTTTTGCTGTTTATATTTGAAACCTTATTAACCTTTAACCTTTTTAAGGTTTCAAATTTTATATTTTTCTTTTATTTTCTGTTTTTCCCCCTATATTAACAGATTATTTTCATAGTTTTTCTTGTTCATTTTATACACAGTAGTCTATCCTATTTTTAACCCAATCAACAGAATAAAGGTATTGTGGAGGATATCCTACAATTTTTTTAAAAGAACCTCCCTCTCCACTTTAAAAAGAGCATGCTCGAGCCCATTTCTCCTTGTGCAGGCTGTGTTTAAAAGTTGCCGTTCTTATAGCTCATACAAGCTTACTGTGTCCGAACATCCACCCTACCCCCTAAATCCCTCAATCACTTTAAAGAGCAGGAACTAAATAGTGGACTTTATAGCTAACTCAGTTAACTGACCATTTAGCAGTTGGTCTTGTAACTCCTCCTTAACTGCGCGGTGCCTGTGCCATCTTTGTTATTAGTCGCCGCTGTAGGGTAGCGGCAGCCTATGGCGATAGCGGGCCGCTGTGACGGCAAATCCCTTAATGCTTTGTGACGGGAGCTTTCAGGGCAAAGCATTCAAGGATATATCTGCCTCTTGTGAGTCCTTTCTTTTTGTCTCATACACTTCGTAGACACTTTTTCTCTTATGTTCCTCGTCCATTTTCAAAGAACCACAGTGACAAAGGTGAGCTTCAAGACTGTCTGAAACTGTAGCTCATCACACATGTGCCTGAAAGTGCACATATGCAGAAAAAGATAGCTAACTGGGGACGAGCATGTTGGATGGCCTTACATAAACATCACCAATATGATTGATAATAAGGAGATCCACTTAGTTAAATGATCCACCTTGAAATACAAGATCGTACTCTATACCTTTAAAATAGCTTCAACTTTATGATTTATTTTTTTGTTGAGTTAACTAACCTTTAGTTCAGTGTTTTTATATATTGATATTAACTTATTCCAAAGGTAAAGTCAGAAAAGCATTTCCTTTGTGGGCATAGTCATTTGAAAATCTGTGGGAGTGTATATGTGTCTGCATGCATGTGGGTGATTGATTAGGGAATTATTTTATTGTCCTTGCTTTGTTTTTTATATATATATTTCTTGAGGTTTTATACCTCGAGACATAAAGAAGGCAAAAAATTGAAATAACAAAAAAAAGTAATAGATTATCCAAATCTCAGTCTGACAGAAAAGCCTTCTAAACAATCCATTCTGACATTTCCTATGCCACATTTACTTAGCATACTATGTCTGAAACTAGGCAGTTTTATTTCCTCCTTGTGTGGAAAGATATGGTTTGTGACAGAGCCTTCTTTTCCCTTGGATATAAACAATATAACTGATTGGGGTGAAATTGAGGGGTTTGTAACATGAGGCTGGCAGCAAAAAGGAAAACTAAAAGCATCCATTGCTTCAGGAGTACTATGACAGAGCAGTGACAAATTCTATCAGAGCAGAAGAAACATCTATCTAGTCACATTTTATAATCTGAACACTATTCTTATGAAAACCCTATCTATAGTTTTTGACTAATCCGTCTTTATGAAAGATGGCGTGTTGTGAATTGATTTGATTTGATTATTCAGCTGACATACGTCTCAAGGGCGATGAGTTTATCCAAAGGTTTTATTTAGTATTTATATATTTAATTCACATTGGATGAAAAATATCTGGATAAAAATGAGCAGATTGCTCAGGAATGACATCCAGTATAAAAGCTTTGCCAAGTCTGACTCTTAAATAAGCGAGCAGCTGAAAGGACCCAAGAAAACGGTGAGTTTCTGAATTAATTTGGTTAGTTGTTTTTAAAGCTTGGTCTTTAATCATAACCCCAATCATTTTGATTTCAGTCTAAATTCAAACAATTCCTGAGGGTTCATTTTTTTCCGACTTTAGTCATTTCAAAAGTTGAGTTGATGTTTTGAGATTTTTGACCTAATTTGAGTTTGTTTAAGGGCTGCAACTAACATTTACTTTGCAAATGAATTAATCTTTTCATTTTTTTATTTTTCCATTATTTGGATAGCCAAAGGTTCCTTAAAGATTTTTTACAAAATTAAACCAGGTATAACTAAAACTTTTCCACTTGAGGAGTTCTAGATAGAGAATATCTATAATATAATATTCATATAATATAATATCTTAAATGCAAAATGTTTATAATTTTATTTTATGCTTACAATTTTGATATAATTACTGCTCAAAGTGAGTTGCTCTGTGAGCTAAAGGCACGTTTTAGAGTCTATACTCTGATTAATCGATTAATTAATGATTAATCAATTAATAAATTAGTTGATGATTATTTCAATAATATGTTAATCACAATTAATATGATTAATTGTTTAAGCACAAGTTTGTTTTTGACTCACTGATCCAAACTTTTACCCTCAGATAAAAAGGATATTATCTGGGATGTTTAAACTTCCTATAAAATGCTTTTTTAAGCATTCCAAAGTAAACTGTAAACTTTTTCAATCTGGAAGGAGAAACGTGAGCTTTGCATTGTGACCCCATGTCTCTCCTTGTGGGTTCCTCCGCTTTCATAAAGTTGTCCTAGAGGGGCTACAGCATGGAGTCATGCTATGTTCACACGAAAAGCAGCAAAGGCAGCAGAAGGAGCTAGTTTACATGCAAAGTCAATGGTTGCCGCGCATCAAAAGGTCCTGCAGCGCGTTTTTGAGCAACAGGCGCAGCGTGTCTGAGCAGCCAAGCAGTCGTGAGCGTTTGAGCGCACAACGCAGTGCAAACGCAGCTGCTGCTGATTGAACTTTTGCTGCTCGACGCGTCACATCAACCAATCAGAGAAGCTGATCTGGGAGCTGTCAGGGAGACAGACAGAGCACTGCTGATGCAGATTACTATGATCGCTCCTCTGAAAAAGTTTATTATTTATTTTATTTAACCTTTATTTTAAATAAAATAAATAATAAACTTTTTCAGTGCTATTAACGCCTAAATTAACTTAAAATGCCCAAATCTGCCGGCAAAATGTCTTTTATTATCCTGGTGCCTGCAGTTTGGATTGCGTGCATAAAAATTGCCTTCCAGCCGTGGCGGCAAACCACTAAGAGGCGACCGAGCCATAGGTTGCTGTTGAATGGGATTCCTACTGATAGCGCACCGCCAGTATGTGGGGGTCTGAGCGGCTCCGACAGCGAAATAATATTTGAATGCAGGATGGTAATCTGAATGAACTGACTGCACAGATGAAGTTTTCATGTGGACTTTCTCACTTAAAAACATATTAAAATTACTTTATTCCCACTGATCACAGCATATATAGCTGCCATTGTTGCAGACCAAGAAAGGATAGAGTAGCTCCGCCCAACGAGCATCGGACCCACATTTCCACCCAGCGTCATAACTAAACTTGTACAAGCATAAAAAATGAAGCATCATGTGCGTTTTTGCTGCTTTAGGTGTGAACATAGCATTAAGCCACTTTTACCGATTAGGCTGCTCATAAAGAAGGTTGAAAAAAGTCTGAGACCTCTCGCAGCAGAGAAACACATTTGAGCCTTTACATGGTAAAGAATACAGGTGCTGGTCATAAAATTAGAATATCATGAAAAAGTAGATTGATTTCAGTAATTCCATTTAAAAAGTGAAACTTGTATATTATATTCATACATTACATACAAACTCATATATTTCAGATGTTTATTTTGTTTAATTTTGATGATTACAAATGACAACAAATGAAAATCTCAAATTCATCATATCAGAAAATTAGAATATTGTGAAAAGGTTCAAAATTGATGGCCCCTGGTGCCACACTCTAATCAGCTAATTAACTCAAACCACCTGCAAAAGCCTTTAAATGGTCTTTCAGTCTAGTTCTATAGGCTACACAATCATGGGGAAGACTGCTGACTTGACAGTTGTCCAAAAGACGACCATCGACACCTTGCACAAGGAGGGCAAGACACAAAAGGTCATCGCTAAAGAGGCTGGCTGTTCACAGAGCTCAGTGTCCAAGCACATTAATAGAGAGGCGAAGGGAAGGAAAAGATGTGGTCGAAAAAAGTGTACAAGCAAGAGAGATAACCGCACCCTGGAGAGGATTGTGAAACAAAACCCATTCAAAAATGTGGGGGAGATTCACAAAGAGTGGACTGCAGCTGGAGTGAGTGCTTCAAGAACCACCACACACAGACGTATGAAAGACATGGGTTTCTGCTGTCGCATTCCTTGTGTCAAGCCACTCTTGAACCACAGACAGCGTCAGAAGCGTCTTGCCTGGGCTAAAGAGAAACAGGACTGGACTGCTGGTGAGTGGTCCAAAGTCATGTTCTCTGATGAAAGTAAATTTTGCATTTCCTTTGGAAATCAAGGTCCCAGAGTCTGGAGGAAAAGAAGAGAGGCACTTCATCCACGTTGCTTGAAGTCCAGTGTAAAGTTTCCACAGTCAGTGATGGTTTGGGGTGCCATGTCATCTGCTAGTGTTGGTCCATTGTGTTTTCTGAGGTCCAGGGTCAACGCAGCCACATACCAGGAAGTTTTAGAGCACTTCATGCTTCCTGCAGCTGACCAACTTTTTGGAGATGCAGATTTCATTTTCCAACAGGACTTGGCACCTGCACACAGTGCCAAAGCTACCAGTACCTGGTTGAAGGACCATGGTATCCCTGTTCTTAATTGGCCAGCAAACTCTCCTGACCTTAACCCCATAGAAAATCTATGGGGTATTGTGAAGAAGAAGATGCAATACACCAGACCCAACAATTCAGAAGAGCTAAAAGCCACTATTAGAGCAACCTGGGCTATCATAACACCTGAGCAGTGCCACAGACTGATCGACTCCATGCCACGCCGCATTGCTGCAGTAATACAGGCCAAAGGAGGCCCAACTAAATACTGAGTGCTGTACATGCTCATACTTTTCATGTTCATACTTTTCAGTTGGCCAACATTTCTATAAATCCTTTGTTTTTATTGGTCTTCAGTAATATTCTAATTTTCTGATATGATGAATTTGAGATTTTCATTTGTTGTCATTTGTAATCATCAAAATTAAACAAAATAAACATCTGAAATATATGAGTTTGTATGTAATGTATGAATATAATATACAAGTTTCACTTTTTAAATGGAATTACTGAAATCAATCTACTTTTTCATGATATTCTAATTTTATGACCAGCACCTGTAGATGGAAGTGTGCAGATTTGGTGCGAAAGAGCCACTTCATCTCAACATTGATCAGAAATGATAAAGCTTTGCCTCACTTCCCCACTTTAAATGGAGAAAGTAGCATTTTCTTTACTGGAAAGGACTGTTTAAATTGACTAAAACTGCAAAGATAGATGGCTTGTATTGAATGAAACTTCTACCAACATCTATTTAGATTTTATTTCCCATTTTATTTATTTTTCAGTTATTTCTCCTTTATGCACCTGACGATCATTTGAAAACTTGTGATGTGTAGTTTTATATCTACATCCAAGAAACATTGTGGCAATTATTCTTGCCTTTATCTTTTTTTTTTTTTTTTTTTACTAGAAATGTTCTTTAAAATGTGCCACTCTTATGCAGTGGCAATCAGTAACATGCAACCCCTCTTTACTGTACAACTTTTTCCAATACTTTCACATAGAAGACACAATTGACATCCACTGCACATTTAAAGTTTTTCTTTTTGTTGTTTTTTTTATTCTGCAGGATGAAGTGTAGCGCACATAATGATTAGCTGGCAGGCGCGGCTGAGACACTTTTCATGTGTGCAGCTTTATTCCAGGGGTTTCATTCAGTCATTAAAAAGAAAAGAGGCTGCATTTGTATGCTGAATAAGTTAATCATTCTGCAGCTGCTGGCACCGATAATGAATCCTTGCATCTTTTACTTGAAAAGGCACACTTTTTTCAAAAGGGAAGAAATGTAGCCAACAGAGTGGGGGTTGAAATAGTCTTAAGATTTTTGATTGATCTAGATAATACATGTTTTGTTGTATTCTTCTTTTTTTTTTTTTTCCTGAGAGGTTTTGGGTCTTAGTTCTTCTTGTTATTCACTCATGAAAAGGTTTGCATATCATTCTTATTTTTCTTCTAATGGCAGCTGTTTACATTTTTTTCGTTTAGACAGGTTTACTAAACGTCATTAAATGCTCAGGGCACACTATGTGGAGGTGGTGAGCCAATCAGCTAGTGTGAGTCACAATAACAGAATCTAAAGCTTAAATGTTAACCATTTCTGTTCAGCTAACATAGCTCTTTTTAAAAATAAGATACATTTTCTGTTTTATTTTAACACTCATAAAGGTCGTCTGACAAAGGCAGATCCTACAAGCTTTTCAAGCTCTTCCTTTGTCATATCAAAATGTGCAAAAAGACAGGAGTTCTTTATAGTGTAAATAAGACAGAGCAGCCATTTGATGTGTAGATTGAACCTTTATATGATGGATGTTACATGTCGACTCCTCTTGTTATCACATCAGGTGCTTGCAGAGCTGGCCTGCTGCCTAAAAGGCCAGGTGGCAGAAGGTTGGCTCTTGTCACTGCAGCAGCTCTTTCATTCTTTTCTGTGGTCCCTGCAGTGGCCCTCAGGGCATATTCATCCTCCGCCTAGCTTCAACGTTTATAGTTAGGGCTCACTGATACATAGATAGATACAGTACTTACATACAGTACTAACATAGATACAGAAATACTCATTCCACTACAACTTCTGTGTATTTTATCTCTTAGCAGCCACGTTTTTTTCTGTATTATATTAAGTTATAGTTTGGTAACACAAAGTTTTCCTTTTAATTTAGCTCCCTTGAAGAACTATCTTGCAAAAAACAAATTTATTTATGGTTACAATTTTGAGTTATGTCATTGCATAGTGACCTAATCATAGTAAATTCAATGAGAATCGTCTTTGAATACCAATTTTTAGTCATGTCAGGCTGGTTTTAGGTCTCTTATTCGGCTGGGCTGTATTTTTTTATGTGGATATGCAGTTTTCCATGGAGTTTTATTCTAGCTGTTGTTGTGTGTTTGGTTTTGTTGTCCTGCTTCAGGTCGAAACTACAGCTGAGTCTCCAGTTTCTTGGCTTCCAACAGGTTTTTTATCCAGGATTGTTCTGTATTTGGTGTCAGCAATCTCTATGAACTCTGACCAGCTTTTAATCAGTCTTGCATGTAAAGGCTTAAGTATATTAATCTTTACAGTATTGTTAAAAAGACATTGAACATGTTGAAAATTAACCTGAATATTGGGAAATCATTTTAACTCTGCGTATGTTTCTGCAGGTGCATTAAAATTTACAAGAACCCCCTAATTAGAAGACTTGTTCAAAATCGAAGGTGAACTCAAATGGATAAAACCGCAGTGCCTGGAATTGATTTGTTCATTTGTGAAGTGCTTTTCCGAGCAGGTCCTGGCTGAACTCAGATGTTTAAAGCGGACCAAAGCTTCTCCTTTCAGGCATAGAAATCAAAATCTAAATGGTAATGCTGTCTTTGGAAGGCATGGATTTTGCAGTGGTTTAACATGAAGAGGATTCTGAGCCCAAGGGACAGATGCTTTTGCCATGTGTTTGCAGAGTCTGTTGAATTAGCTGTCTTGGATCCGCTGATGTATGCTCTGCATGTTTCCTACATTGTTTATTGTTGAATATGCAGCATTATTGTAGTAGCTAGTGTAAGCTGTCATGAGGAAACCAAACGCTCTGGATAAGCTTTGCTGCTACAAGCAGTTTTTTTCCCTTTTTTTAAGGATACTTTTAATGCTCCTTTGAGCAATCTGACCGTCAGATATAGTAATTAAAAGCGTGAAAATCTTGTCATATTCTTGAACTTTTCTTTCTTAAGTTTATTTGATAAGAAATGGTTAGAGGATCTTCAGTTGTGTAATTGGCGGTCTGTGGAAGATTTTACATTTTTTCTGCTATTGTGATCCTAATTATTATTTATTGTGCTGTAGGAGCTCAACTTATTAGGAGTAAATCCTTTTAATAGCATCTTGTTAATTAGTAAGCTGTCCACTGCCTACTACTTAGGTAATTAGTGTTCATGACGCTGTCTTTATTATTGGAAGAAAATAAGTCTGCGAATCGTCTTATTCCGTCTGCAGAGGCTGTTCCTTTGTTTTGTTTCTCTTATATCTTATCTTTTGTAAAGCTGCCTTCACTAGGCAGCTTTTAAAGGGCAAAAGCTTTCTTAGCCTTGTGTTTCAATACAACTACAAGATGCAAGTCATTATTCAGACCAGATCTCAGTTTTTACCATTCAGTAATTGTGATATAATAAGTCACACAACCAAATAATGTTTCAATTGAGTAGTGAAGTAAATGTTCCTCCTTTTCCCACTCAGATATATATTGTCTTATAAGCTCTTCAGCCAGCTCTCTTACAGCATTTTCTTCCTTTCAGTGTCTTTCATCATCAGCATCCCTCCAATTTTCCTCTATATGCTCTGCTCATTTCTTAGGAATTGAAGTAGTTGGGTAAAAGGTTGCTGAATTGGAGACATATCCACTCTATTTTTATTTTTTTAAACATGGCTGCATTTTCTAATGCTTCTCTGCACTCCTGGTAAAGATGTGTGAAACATTTAAGAGTACATTCATCTTTTTTTAGTTCTATAATCTCAGACCAAGTAAAGTTATTGAGATAGCCAGAAGAAGATGTGTTATTTATTCGGTTGGGTTAATGCTACAACAACAGCTCATGTATACAGAAATTGTCATTTTTGCCTAAATTCCTCAAAAAATTTAACTTAACAATGTTTTTAATTCATATTTTGTAAGTTAATTGGGTTTTTTGATGTATTATTTCGATTCCTTGGCTTCCCATTAGTTTAATTAGTTTTCCTGGAATATATAACATCACAAGTATTACTATAGCCATTCCTTTAAGTTGATAAATGTATACCTTGGTTAGTTTTACATTGGTCAGTTGTTTTCATACCTTTTATTTTCCAGTTTAGTCATATTTGGGTATGATTCGTCCTAATATCGTATCAGGTTAATATTGGTATTGGCCATTTCTCAAAGCAGTAATATCAGTATCGTATCAGAAACGCAAAAAATTGCGTCGGGACACCTCTTAAGCTTACTGTTAGAAAGTGGAACTATATCAACAATGGGACAGTATCTTAATGCCAGTTGGTTATTTGTAGCTGAGGTATTCCAATGGTTTCTGGTTTCTGTAAAGGGAGACTAAAGGGAATGGCTTTCTCCAAATCAAAAATACTATATCAATCCCAAAGGGAAATTTATTGTTGTAACTCATCTTCATTTTTTTAAGCTGCACTTAATCTCTTTAATTTTAAAGTTTTGCAACAGTAGTATCTTTTGTATGATGGTCAAAATAAGTTTACAGAACAAAAAAGTAAGATCAAATCTTCATCTAGACTATTTGGCTGTAAAAGCAAATAGACGATGATATAAATCTACAAATGGGTAATAAATACTTCATACTTAAGTCAGACTATACATCAATATATTTAATGTATGTAGGAAAATGATTAGATCTGAGGTGTGTTATTTTGAAACGGCTATATACTTTGTACTATTTTTAATACTATTTACTTGTGTATTTATTTTCTATAGGTTATATGTTGTGAATTATGTACGTTTTAAATGTGTATTATTTTCTACATTTTTCTAGGCCATCATTCTTTAAACGATTAATATCAAAAGTTGAGGCTTTTATAGATTACAGATTATCTATATAACATTTTAAACCCATCTGCCAGTCAATGTGGACTGTGCTGTTTATTATTTTCACATAAAAATCTCCATAGTGTATCTATTATCACTATTATGTATAATTGTATTCTGATGCGTTTGTCAGTATCCTCTGGAATGGTAATGCACACATATTAAAAACTCAGCCCCTGAAGCAATCTGCTACTTAAAGCGACATATATATTTCAATTTGATTTTCAAGCTGTTTTTTTTTTCTTCCCCTAAACTTAATCCAAGGCAGAAGACTCTGAAATTTGCAGACAGACTCACATTTGTATAATTAGTTGCAATTTGTGGCTGACAGTTGTAACTCTGGGTATTCCCAGAGGGCTTTTGCTGTGTTGTGTAACCCAAACAGACTTTTCAACAGCTGAGTAATGCTTCATTCTTTAAAGGAGAGAGCCTGAATAATAACTCCCTGAAAGTGTCTGCTTTTCTCTGATCCATCATTTAGGAACCTTTGTCCCCTTCAGTTCATTATTTACAGTAGTTAACTCTAAAGAATATTAGACTCTTCACCTCACTTTGCATTTATATCATTTGAAAGGAAATTATGCAGAAAAATAATTGTTCATATATGTTTCTAAGTAGATACTTCAGTTTTTAAAATATTTACTATTACCATCATCTTAATGACAGAATTCAATTCTTAGAAAATGTAGTTCCTCTTTTTTTCTCTGCAGAGGCAATAAATAAATAAATCAATAAATTCAAAGTTCCAACCCCCCTCCCCATTTGAAATTCAGCATTCAGCATGTATTGCATTAGCATGTAACAATGACAAGGCTACACATGGAGGTATTGAATAAATAAATCCTCAATCTCCAGACACTGGTCTGCATTTCCTGAAGAGACAGGCCTCATTGGCTTTTCATGGATGTTTTGGAAATTCAGTGCTGCTGGCGTCAATATAGATGACTGAGTCTTTAATCCAATCAATAACCAATAATTTCTCCTTATTTTTGTAATTGTTAGTTTGTAAAAGATGCTTTTGCTGAAATTATTTTGTTTTTCTGCTTTCTCTTTAGCTGCAGGAAGCCTACTCTGTCCTGTCTGGTTCTTCATCTCCTCAAGTGTACAATACACCATCTGTGATAGCTAAGGATCAAAGAGCACCTCTGGACATCCAGGGAGGGAACAAAATAAGGGAGCTCCAAACAAGCTCATCATCATCATTATACTCTTCGGGCAAAAGCACAGAGAGACACAGAAACCGAGATCGGGACAGAGATCGAGACAGAGAACGAGCAAGAGACAAGGATCGGGAAAAAGGGAGGGACAAAGAGAAAAAGAAGAAAAAGCACAGAAGGAGGTCCCGATCAAGATCGAGGTCTAAGAGCAGACACTCACTTCCTAGTTCCTACAAAAGGGGCCGCAGGTCTCGGTAAGAAGTACATTAAAATATCTCAGTGCCAGTTACCGCCATCGTAACAGAATTTTAGTTTTAGTAGTTTTTTCTTTACGGTGTTGGTGTTTTTTTTGGGTGTTTTTGAATCGTGTTTTAGTGTAACAAAGGATAAGCAAACAGACAAAATCATATTTATCCCAGTATAACTTTATTTTCTTCACCTCTTAAAGCAAAATAAAATTGTTAGGTAGTAGCTTTTAAGTTGTGGAGAGTATAACATCTCATTGTCGCAGCCACACGGATGAAGGGACATCTGGTGTTTTATGCCCTCTTGGCAAACATGAAGGGTTTAACCTGTTACTCTCACTCTGGTTAACTAGGTTGAATAATATAATTGTCATTGATTTTGATCGAGCAGTTAGAAATAATCTTTAATGACCATTGAAGTGGTCATTGAGGGGCTTTAGATCGTTTGTTTTTTTGTAAGATTAATATTGGATTGATAACAGCTGTTACGACTACTTCCTTTAACTTTTGCAACTCTTACTCACCGACTGTTCTTCTACATAATAAGCCTGCTTTCCCAAGAATTAAAACTGCACAGATACCCCTCTTAAGAGTTTTAGGTTTTATATGCTTTGGTTTGCATATTTACAGTACACATTTAGTGATCCATACTATCCTCTTCTATCAAGGAACAAATATGAAAATATATTTCCCAGATTGTTAGGAGCTCGTTTTCCAAGTAAAACTTAGCCCTTCCCACATAAACATCTATCAGAGGACACATTTCTATGCATGGTTTTATGGTAGTACAGAAGGCAAATCCACATTTTCTAGTTATTGTTATTGTTATATACATTTTAATATTTGGACTCTCTCCTATGCCATGACTTTGATTCTGCAAAAAAGTGCAATGCTATACATTAAAATTAAAAATATATGGCTGATTCTCAGCAAAACTGCCTATTAAGAAGGATTTTAGTCCAATCATTTAGTTTGGTACATCTTTTGATGTTTTTAATTTCTCATTTCACTGTAAATTTTTTATAAAAAACCCTGACCTAAACAGGATCTGAAGTCTTTTCATGTCTTATATCACAGGACCATATTCTCAGTATTCTCCTTGTTTGTGTCGTGTTCTGGTTGTTTGTTTTCGGCACTGCTGTTTGAAGGATTGCAATTTCCTTCCTTGTTTCTTTTACTGATTAATGCTTGCAAAACAGATGAGGAGAAATGGCATGCAAAAGCTTTACATTCTAGCCAGCGGACAAAATGAAATTAGCTCTGCCCTTTGTGCAAAAAAAAACAAACAAAAAAAACAAGGAACCCACCAAAAGAAGAGGGTAATTCATCTTTAAGACTATCTATTCGTTTTTTCAGAATTGCTTGTAGTATTCATCTACATGTCAATATTTCATTCACCAGATATTTTTATTAAAGCACTTAAAATAAATTCTAATCCTCAATTTAAACAGTGGGCTTTTTCAAAATAATAAAAAAGTAGATTTTTTTCCCCTTTAAAAGTCATAAGCTAATTTATTTTTTTCTGTTCTTGCCATTTAAACTGTGGCTGTTTTTATTTCTCCTTTTCTTCAGTGCCTCTTTTCTCTTTTAATGTGTCGGCTCCTACCCGCTTTTATATTTCCTTTGTCCCTTCGTGTGGCCAGATCCCGCTCGCGTTCCCCTGGGAGGAGAGACAGGAGGGCAGCATCGCCTGAAAAGAGACGTGAGGAGAGAGATCGTTATCATCACAGCAGCCAGTCGAGCTTGCCCAGGGGCCATTCAAGATCCAGGTAGATTTAACAGCAGGTGTTACCATTTTGTCCTGAGAGCAAGAGTCACAGAGCGGGAGATTTCTGGAGCGTTTCTCATTTCAGCTGTCAAAGTAGACAAGCACACTGTAGCTGTCATGTGTGTTCTGAAATCTGTAATGTTTGACGTATTTCAGCTTTCACTCTTTAATTAATGTCTTGATTTATTTTGTTGGTCCTTTCACAAACATTAAATTGTTCACTTCATATCTTATCCTTAGGGTTGCTAAAGCTCTTTATTTTAAAATGTTCAATCATGAGAGCTGGAATAAAAATGCTCCCACATTTGATACATTTGAGTTAATGTCTTCCTAATGTTTTCTTGCAGGTCCCCTTCAAAGCCAAAAAGAAAAGCGTTATCTTTGTCGGGACAGATACAAACTGCAGGAACCTCCGTCTCTCCGTATTCCTCACCCAGAGTTTTCTCTCACTCAGTGAGCCCTGCGTCCAGCCTTGGCCATTCAAGGTTATACTATCCAAAATTTCCACTCTATTTGTCATATTCTTTACCATAGTATGCGTATTTCTTCCCAAAAAGATTTATTTGTTGATTGATTGACTTTATTGATCTCACAGTGGAGAAATTTACTCGTTACATCAGCTCAAATAGTCAAAGAAGAAGAATGTGCCAAAGGAAGAAAAAGGGATTTTAAAAACACTTTATTTACACAATTCAAACAATAGAATCAAATATTGGTGTAAAACAAATTAAGGTAAAAACAAGTATTTGCTAAAACTCATTAAATGAGGAGCTTGTTAAATTGTAGTTTCCTTCATCTGACACAGTACATGAAATTTTGTTAGAAGCCCACAACTGAATAAAATCTTCGATGTTCTGTGTGGCTCTGTGGAAGTGAAACTCCAGCCTTATTCTGGCTTTAACTTTGCACTTCCACAGAGCCCCAGCATCAAGGTGAGGTCCCTCCTGCAGTCTGTCTCTGCGGGACAAGTAAATGGCCATCTTTGCTTCACTTATTAAAAAATTCAAAAGTCAAGTCTTTGGCTTATTTTTTCTATTATGCAAACTCCTATAAAAAGACTGTTTGTAAAAACCATCCCAAAAAGACCAAAATCACTAATTAAAAGGCAAAAAATTTTCTTTAGTGTTTTGCATTCCATATAACAAGAAAAAGGTACAAGTTATTAGTGTTGTAGTATCATATTGTAGAGTCTGGTTGCAGCAGGGTTGAATGACCTGCAGTAGCGCTCCTTTTTACAAACAGGGTGTAAAAGTCTTTCACTAAAGGAGCTGCTCAGCTCCTCTTCACTCTGGTGCAGAGGTTGGAAAATGTTATCCATGATGGATGTAAGCTTGGACAGTAATACCCCTTACATTTGTTTTTAAATGCTAAAACCATAATTTCCAATATAATTTAGTGATATTTTATGTGATTCATTGAGACTGGGTAACAAGCGTTTGTAATTTGGAATAAATGTGGGATTTAAGAGTAGTTTTCAAATAGGGGAAGTGTTTTTTTCTGCTTTTGTATTTAGACAGCTTTTCCTTTGTAGAACAACCCTTTGTGATAGATTCAAATGCTCATTACATATGTCTTCCTCCTCTTTTTGCCCATTCTTCAGAACTTCTGTGCAAATCAGTTTTTAAGTCTTCTGAATTGAATTTAGGAATGGTTGCATTTGTTTCAAAGTGAGTCATTCCACTATTTGTCTGGAATGGTTATGTTGCATCCAGCAGGGGCACAGACTAATGAAGACATTAGATTGCCACTACACTTTGTGTTTTTAACGCAGGACAGAAAGTTCAGTTCTGGTATTGGGGTCAGAAAACATTCCTCGGCATGTGTGCTGTCCCAAATATGGGTTGTGGCAGAAATGGGACTTCTAATGGCTTTCTTTTTGCCACTCTCCCATAAAAGTTGGATTTTTTTTCAGTTTATTACTAATAATCAACCTGTCAACAGGTTCCCACACCTAAGCTGTGGGTCTCTTTAGGTCCTACAGACTTATAGCTGACATTAAGATACTTTTCTGAGAAATATTTTCGTGGACTGTCATTTTAGTCTGATTTCTTTGTCTTCTTAGATTTGTAGTTCTTTTCATTTTTTCAGATGATTAATTGAAGATTGGTTTGTGAAATGTGAGCTGTTTTATAACCACAACAGTGCACTTAACTTATATCAAACTTTATACCTGCTCTGCCCGAGTTATTCTCTTGTCTTCCGGATGACGTTTCATCACCAAGGTTTTCCATTTAACCCCTAAAACCTTCACTAAACAGCTGGATTTCAACTAAGAATAGACTGCTGACAGGTTGCTATCTGATCTATTTGGGATTACATGTAAGGGTATTTATGGGCTTCTCTTTCACACTTTTTACAAATCCTTTGTATAAATGGGCTAAATGTAGGCACCGTTTTCTTCCCATTCCACACGCATGCACTTATTTATGGTAGTTTATTCCATCAAATCCCAATGAAATAGATTGGAGACTGTGTTTAGAACCTCAGGAAATGTTTAAAAGTTCAAGGGATGTGAAGAAAGACCCTGTGTTGTGCTAATTTTTATTTTTCTTTGCTTAAGAGTCATGAAGCTGACAAATGTAAAGAGGCGTGTAAATAGAATGTGCCATCGCAGTTAAAGATTAATGACATGCATTGAAAATACTTCAGTAAAAGGAGAACAATGACAAACGGTCAAGATGGACACACTGGCAAAGCAGTAAGACAGGAAAATGAAATACTTTCTGAACCTTTGTGAGTGTTTCTCTCCTTGTGATATAAATCCACACCCACATTGTGAGAGCTAATGAAGGTGATGCTTAGATATAAGATGAGCAAAGGGATAAAAACAGTAGTCCCCGTAAAAAGAGAAGAGGGAACAGAAAGGTTTGCTGAAAGATATCTTTCACGGAAGTAAAGCAAATTGTCCATAGCTGTTTACTTTTGACACTTCTAAACAAAAGCTCAGACTACCAACATATAAAGCCCAACCTCAGAGCAGGATGTTTTCCACCTAACCATCCAAACTGTTTGGCTAGTAACATGAGAATACCATCTTTGGACCAGGATAAATAATCCAGGAGTCAACTGCCGCATTCTGTCCAAACAAGAATCTGTTTAGATCATGGTGGCAAATATCCATGAGAGAATCTCAAGTATGAATAACTGTGCTGCACCAGGCCCTGACATGATTAACACCTACTGACTAAATAACTGATTGCACTCCATGAACTGCTGCCAGCACAAATGAACAGTTGCTAATGGATGGGACCATAGGCCAAAGGCAATCCCATGCAAGTTCTAATCATTGATCAACCTCTGCTGAATTTTTGTTCCTGTTAATTGTGATAAAATAAAGACTCTTGTTTATGCTAATGCAAAGTGTTCCCTCAAATCTGGCACTTAGGCTTCTATAAAATTCTTTTTTTAAATGATTTAATCTCTAGTCTATGTTAATCTATCAGAAAAAATATTAAATCAAACCATCTTTTTTAGTTTTTATCTAAAACTGTTTAATTTCCATTTTCTTTTATGTGAAAGCTAGGTTTTCCGTTTTTGCATGATTTAGTTTAGGACTTTTTACCTGTTTCAGTATTTATTACTTAGTCATCTTTTTACTGGGTCTTAGCAGAAAAAATGTAAATAAATGAGCAGATGGGACAGGCTTTTGGACCCAATTCTAAGACCCCAGTAGCCGTCTGCACTGCAGCTTCACCTGCTCTGTTCAATCTGCTTGATGTGAACAATTCTCTGCCGATTTTTTTAATTTTTTCTTCTTTTTTTATAGCTTGTTAAATTATGAAGTGTTTTCCTTTTTAAAAAGAGATAAAGCTAAAGACAGAACCATGATGGTAAAGTTGAAGACTACAGTGTTTCTGCTGTTTATGTGATTTTCCATTCGGCTGTTTGAAGCTGGATGGTTTGGCCTCTGGATGGATGTTTGTATTTTTACAGGTCAAATGCATTTTTCTTCTACTTTTTTGTTCTTTTGCTCTTCCTTCCTCCTCTTTCTGTGCTTGAAGCCTGTCCAAGTTGAGCATTTTAGAAAATATCATGAATATTACATGTGTGCTCCTGTTAACACAATTGATTTTTTTTTTCTTCTGTTCAGGGGTGGTTCTCAGGAGAAAGACAAGGCAGTGTCTTCGTCCATAGTTTCCTCTGTGCAGTCAAAAATAACTCAGGTATTGTTCTTTGCTTTTATCTCAAATGTATCGTATACCAAACTTCACCGCCTGCCCAATAAATGTACTGAGTGGGTCTTTTTGGTTTCCATCGCAGAAAAAGAAAGGATGCAAAGTGCTTTACACTTTTATATTCCATTTTTATAGCTTTTGTTTTGTGGAGAGCTATATTAGGTCCCTTTTTCTGTTGTATTAACATGTCCTTCGGACCTTTCAGGTTAGTTCTGGGAGGACATCAGTGTTATTCTTGTATTCAAGGCGACTGGATGTCCCTCTCACTCTCATGAGTAACATGGAATACTTGGGGGGGGGGGGTTATATAGATGCTATCCAACAATATAAAAATAATCCTTTGAATTTTTTTCAAACTATTGTAGGGCTTATTTCACTGTTGGTTATTTTTCAATTAATAATCGGATAGGCTAAGGTTCCTTGAAGATTTCTTTACAAAATAAAACCAGGTGAAACTAAAACTTTTACACTTAAGGAGTTCTGGATCGAGCATATTAACAGACAAAGAAGTTTCTTTATATTAAATGCAAAATGTTTATTTATTTCTGTACAGTTTTGATATAATTACTGCTCTAAGTGGTTTGCTCTGTCAGTTAAAGGCATGTTTTACAGTATCTGCTCCAGTTAATGATTAATCGATTACTTAATTAGTTGAAGATTATTTCAATAAACGATTAATTCAATTAACCTTTTTAGCTCTAAACTATTGTTTTCTCTTTGATTTTGTTTACTGTAAGAATATGGAAGTTGCCGTCTCTTTGAATTGGCAACAAATATTGTGGTGTGAACGATGCAACTTAAGAGAATATAAAATCCTTTTAGGTGCCATTGCTATGAAATTAACATAAATGCTTATTTCATCACTGAACCAATGATTATTATGCCATGTTATTTATTACATGCTTTCTGTCTGGACTGATTAAGATTGATTCATCTAAGTTTACTGAAAGCTTGGATTGGTTTGAATTAGGGCTGGGCGATAATTCAATAACGATATATATCGATCGATAGACGTGTGGCGCAATAGAAAAAAGAGAGGGTCGATAAAAGTTCGATAAAGAAACGCAGTTTTTCTTCCTTCTCATTTTAGCCTATCATGTAGGTTTATGCTAGTCACTACTTCCTCCTAACCAATCGCAATAGCGGACCCAGGCACGCCGTCACCAAGCGCCGCCCTCTCAAACCACAGCACAGAGCACATGAAGATGTCGCAGCAAGGAGAGGCGGAGGAAACTGTTCCAAAGAAGGGTTTTTGTAGTTCGCCAGTTTGGCAGTATTTCGGTCATGGCAAGTCGGTAAAAAAACAAACCACAGTCATCTGTAAAATGTGTAGGGAACCAGTGAAAACGAAGTCTGATAACACAACCAACTTTTTTTATCATCTCAGCCGCTCACAGCCGCAGGAGTACGAGCTGTGTTGGCCCCGCCGCGGCTTTCCTCCGAGGAATCTTCGGGAATATATATATATATATATATATATATATATATATATATATATATATATATATATATATATATATATATATATATATATATATTCAGTTCTGGGCAGTTTCCCACGTAGTTCTAAATGCTGAGGGGCCAGCAACTTCAAAGTAATAACTCAGGTTAAAGCAGGAACCTAAGCTGAACCATAACGAGGTGCCAGCAGCACCTCTAGAAGAACGGGGGTGAGAAAAAATACCCCATAGAAATGCTAGGCTAAAAGGTGAGTTGATTTGGGTTTTTGTTTTTGTTGAGTGGAGTTTACATGGTAGCCTAGTCCTACAATCTTTTAATTACCCAAAGCTGGTGGTGTACTATTCCCACCCAAATAGGGTATTCTATTTATTTATTTGTTATATTTATTTTGGTCACTTTTCTGGTCACTTTAGTTTATTCTTTGTCAGTATTTAATAACATAACTCAGGTCTCTTAAGTTATTTTTCTTTAAAAAATTTCTGTTATGGTTAAAAAAGTTGGTTAAATAAATATTTAATTGGAAGTCTGTGTTTGTGTTTTTTATTAAAATTAAATCATTTAGCAATATCATAAAAAGTCCAGGCAGAGCTGCACATAAAATATGGTTTCAAATCTTTTCAATAATTATCGATATCGATCAATATGCATTTTTTTTTTATCGATAAGCTTTTTTTCTATATCGTCCAGCCCTAGTTTGAATAGCAGGAATGTTTTCCCCAGTTTTGATAAGTTTACATAATAATTAGATCACTTATGGACAGGATTCCTATGCATTCTGGAAAGGTTTTAAACTCTAATTGATCATATTTAGGTTTCTATTTAACTATTCTTCCTTTCAGTGTCTTAGGCAAGCAGGTTTGTTTCTACATAATCCCACTTATTCGTTCTGTGAAGGGTTGTATTAGTATTTTCAAACAATCCACAGGATTTTATTCTGCAGTTAAAGAGAAAATAGAGGTGAATTTCCAACATTGTCAATGATCCATAACAGGAGTTATAATATTTATTCATGTCTGAAGGTTTGTCAGGTATTCTCTGAAAGGCTTTTCACTGAGAAGGCAGGGCTCAGGGTCTCGTTTCTCACCACCTCTTCAGTTTGCAATCATTTGTTGAGGATCGTTGTGAGCAGATTGAGGGACTAAAACATCAGAACTAGTCTGTTGACCTGTTTTGATGGAAAACTGTAATCCAGGGTCGAGTACTTTTTTTATTGGTTGGTTTTTAAAACTTTTTCTGTAGTGGTCTTGGACATTTAGCTTCAGTTGCCATGAATGTACTTCCTATACGAAGACATCGTCCTTCTATATTAGTAAGCTCCTGTAAGCACTGAACTTAGCCAAGCCTTTACATTCACTGAATTAATTAAATCAAACCAAGTTCAATAAGAAAGAATAGCTGATATTTTTATTGAACTCATCCAAAAACAGTGAATCATTTAAGATACTAATTTATATCAAACTAGATAAACTGACCCATTGACGTCAGCCCAAAATGTTACCCTTCTTCCAGCAGTTGGCTGAATAATCTAAACAGATTTTTCAGATCTGTTTAGATTAACACATTTCCAATTATTTCTTATTCATTTAAAAACGTTAAAGGGATGTTTGTGTTTATCAGTGCAAGCAAACCTTCACATGACTTACAGTATTACAATGTTAAGCTAAAGTTTTTAATCCCTGCTGTTTTTAAAGCACCATCACCAAAATTTTCATGCATACCTATAAAATTGCATGCTGATCAGAATGTCTAATCAGAACAATAACCTGTGTTTAGTTTTTTATTCTTGTTAAATATCTAATCTTAAGGCCTATATACAGTGAGGAAAATAAGTATTTTTGCAAGTTCTCCCACTTAGAAATCACGGAGGGGTCTGAAAATGTCATTGTAAATGCATGTCAACTGTGAGAGACATAACCTAAAAAAGAACAATCCAGAAATCATAATGTATGATTTTTTTAACTATTTATTTGTATGATACAACCACAAATAAGTATTTGAACACCTGAGAAAATCTATGTCAATATTTGGTACAGTAATCTTTGTTTGAATCACAACCTGTAGTTTTTACCAGGTTTGCACACACTGCAGGAGGGATTTTGGCCCACTCCTCCACACAGATCCTCTCTAGATCAGTCAGGTTTCTGAGCTCCCTCCAAAGATTCTCAGTTGGCTTTAGGTCTGGAGACTGGCTAGGCCATGCCAGAACCTTGATGTGCTTCTAACAGAGCCGCTCCTTGGTTGTCCTGACTGTGTGCTTCAGGTCACTGTCATGTTGGCAGACCCAGCCTCCACCCATCTTCTATGCTCTAACTGAGAAAAGGAGATTGTTCCCCAAAATCTCATAATACATGGCCCCAGTCATCCTCTCCTAAATGCAGTGCAGTTGCCCTCTCCCCTGTGCAGAAAAACACCCCAAAGCATGATGCTACCACCCCCATACTTCACAGCAGGGATGGTGTTCTTGGGATGATGCTAATCATTCTTCTTCCTCCAAACACAGTTAGTAGAATTGTGACCAAAAAGTTCTATTTTGGTCTCATCTGACTTTCTCCCATGACTTCTCTGGTTCATCTAAATGGTCATTGACAAACTTAAGACGGGGCTTGACATGTGCTGGTTTAAGCAGGGAACCTTCCAATGCCATGCATGATTTCAAACCATGATGTCTTACTGTATTACCAACAGTAACCTTGGAAACGGTCCCAGCTCTTTCAGGTCATTGACCAGCTCCTCCCGTTTAGTTCTGGGCTGATTTATCACCTTTCCTAGGATCATTTAGACCCCACGAGGTGAGATCTTCCATGGAGCTCCAGTCTGAGGGAGATTGACAGTTATGTTTAGCTTCTTCCATTTTCTATTGATTGCTCCAACAGTGGACCTTTTTCACCAAGCTGCTTGGCAATTTCCCCATAGCTATTTCCGGCCTTATGGAGGTGTACAATTTGTTTTTTTTCTGCTGTCTTTGGACAGCCCTTAGGTCTTGATCATGTTAGTAGTTGGATTCTTACTGATTGAATGGGGTGGACAGGTGTCTTTATGCAGCTAACGACCTCAAACAGGGGCATCTAATTTAGGGTAATAAATGGAGTGGAGCTGGACATTTTGAAGGCAGACTGACAGAATTCTAGCTGATAGACAGGTTTTCAAATACTTATTTACAAATCATATGTAAACATATTTGTATGATACATGTATGATACATAAATAGTTAAAAAAAAATCATCTATTGCTATTTAATTTTATTTTTATTTTTTTGGTTATGTCTCTATCAGAAGACAAGCACCTGCAATGATGATTTCAGACTCCCCCATGGTTTCTAAGTGGGAGAACTTGCAAAATAGCAAGGTGTTAAAATACTTATTTTCCTCACGGTATATGTTTATATATTTGCATTTAAAACTGCGGCTTAAGGATTAGTAGATTATTTTATTTAAAAATGTACTTGACAAAAGATTAGTGCAAGTACAAATATTAAGATATATTTATTCCCCTCTGTTTGTTGAAGAGGAAAACAATTATTCCTCTAAAAACAAACTGAGACGCTCCAGTGTACCAAAATTAAAAAGCGTTGGCTGTTGATATAATGGAGGTCAACAATGTTATTCAGTACACCTGGGTGCTTCTTAAACTCTTTTTAACACTCAGAGAGAATCTACCGCCTCTTACTGTCTCTCTCCTGTTTTTAACATTTCCTTCTCATCAAAACAAAAACATGATCTTATTTCTTCTTTGTACTCGCTAGCTCTCCTGACCTCTGTTCTTGCCTTCATTACCACATACTAACGCCAAAAAATCTTGTTGAGGAACATTTTGCAAACATGCTTAGGTACTAAACGGCTTACATCTTCTTATCCAGTCTGCGAGGTTTTACAAGTATTTCTTGAAAAATTAAGCCCAATTTTATCTTCGTAATGACCTCTGCTTTCCTGCCTGCTTGCTTTTTGTTGCATCACAGCCTTCCTAGTCTACTTCGGTTTTCCTAAACTTTTTCTTCTAATATTGGAAGATAATAAACCCACCTTTGAACCTGTTTACCATTGCTTTGTTGTTTTTTCAATCAGATCACTCCTTACTACTCTACCCCTTAGTTTGTTTTGATGTGTTTTTGTTGATGTTTCATAAACCATCCATCCATGCAGTCAGACCCATGGGGTTATATTTTTTATTTTCTGAAAAGTAGTTGGACCATCACTCAGAATATATGAAAATATCATGCTTTTAGTAAAAAAAATAAAAGAAATAAACAGACATCAAACTACAAATTTGCAGCTGTGACTGAGAAGAAATGTGTTAACTGAGAAGCATGGTGCTGTTTCTTTTGATTTTGAAGAAATTGCACAATAAGTCTAACCATGATACCTTGAAAGCACTTCAGTCTAGACATAGTAAAGTGGTGAAAAGTGCTGGTGTATATGAACCGTAACAGTTTTCAGTATTCAGGGATATTTTTGGCTATAATAATAGAATATATATTTTCTAGTTTTATATTTTAAACACAGATATCAATGAAATAAAGCCAGTTGAAATCATACTGTCATACTTTAGGTTATAATTAACACAATTTTATCATAATCTTTATTTTGCTCCCCAATAACATTGAAACTACACAGTAATTACCCAGCTTTATTGACATCCTTGATTGCGACAATGCATTCAGCCCACAACACTAGCTTATAGTAATGATATATGATTAGACTGTGTTCATTTAAAAATAGCTTTTCTTGTACCAGATATTAATATTCTAGATCTTCCTGAGTAGCAAATAACTAATTCTTCTCCTCAAACAGATCCTATTCTTACAGTAAGCGGCAACTTTATTGCTTTTAAATTAATTTTTTGCTTGTTTGTGCTTTTTCATATGCAACACATTCAACTCTCGCTCTGTCACTTCAAATTTATCCATCCTGTTTTAAATTTTTTTTTTAGGTTGAGGTATTTTGTCTGTGGAAACGAAAGATGCTTTGCTCAGCTCTTGATTTCATCTTGTTGTCCTTACTTCTGAACATTAAAGACAACCAGATGGTCTTCTGGTTTAAGGCAGCAGGTAAAAAGATCAGTTTTAGCTCTGCTTCCAGGCTGAATGTTCTGATATGGTTCCTCATGTCGATTTAGTTTTTCTTGGCTTTTGTCCAAGTCATTTTCCCTATTTTCCTTCCACAGAGTGAAGGATGTGATGCATGTAACCTTATGTGTTCACCTTTAGATTGTTTGGGTGCCATACTTGATGTTCCGCCTCACGCTTTCCTCACAATTAGGTCTAAATTAACATAATCGAGTCTTGATGTTTGTTAAGCGATTCATAATTGCCTATGTTGACATCGCTTTACATCAAAATTAGATTTTTTTTTACCCATCACTAACCAAAGTCACTTTAAACCCCCTTTCTTTCTAATTCTGATGCACAGTGTGTTCAGCTTGTTTGGCTTATTTGCTATCAGTGTTCAAAAGCATTTGACACGTATGCCTAATAAATTGGCTAAAAATGTTATTGAAAAAAAAAAGACTGTAAAGCTTTAACGTATAAAAATCCAAACTGGATTTATTCAGCTTTACATAAAAGATAAAAAGTTGAATAAATTCTTAACAATCCTTCAAGATCGGGTTTATGGCTATTTTTATTATTCTTCCGTTTTCTCAGGTTAATTAAACTTTATTAGTTTATTTCTTTAGCTACATCTAATTGAAATGTATTAGAAACATTTAGATCAACATGTGAAATATTCATTAAAAGTTTATCTCTCATTCGAATCATGGCGGCTATTCCAAGTTACAGGATTTTAGTATTACATTTGATCCTCAATTATTTGTGTCGTTTCTTGATACATTTGTTGTTGAGAAGAAGTTTCCTCGATTCGGTGAAGCTGGTGTGTCGTTGGCCTTTGTTTGCTCAGACACATCTTCAAGAAAAAAAATGACCTTTTGAGTAATTTGATGTGACGGCTCCTTCCCCCGTGTGATTACAGCTGTTAATTTGTCTAGTCTGTCAGGTGGAATTCTTTCCATGCGTGTATGAATCACTCATGGGATGCAATGCAAATTAACACTTTCTTTTCTGCAGTGCAAGCATTTGGCTGCCAGTCAGCAGGATTCAAAAACGTCTACCTGAAACCCAAGGGGAAAGGAAAGCAACTTTCTGCAGCTTTTCTGCTCCTGTTTTTAATTCTTCTGCTTACAACTGCAACTTTGCTGCAAATGAACATTTTATTTTCTATTTAAAAACATATTTTTTTGACATCCCCCCCCCCCCCCCCCCCCCCCGAGTTTGCACAGAAGTTTTACATTACTAGTCTGTTGGCTTAGTGGGTGTTCTGACCTTTACCAGCAGATTTGAGATGGACTCCACTGTGCCGCAACAAAAGACATACATGGTTGTTCTTTTATAATGTCCATTTTACCAAGCCTATGGCATCGGGCCAGAACCTCCTGCGTCGCTCTGCGCTGACAAACATGTTTCTCACAATTTGATGGCTTCATTTATCCATTCAATGTTGGAACAAAAACAAAACCGTGAGCTTAGGCCACTGCAAGCTGCTTAGTTGATTCCCTGTGGAAGCAGCGTTACTACCAGCTTTTTCACGCCTCAGGAAGTTCTTTGATTAATTATACATGAATAACTATTCATTGAGGAGCTGTAATGCACTGCGAAGACAACGGAAAAACATTACAACATCGGCCTAATCCCTGTGGTCGGGTATTTTAAGTGATGGTAATTAGTTTACGTATCACTCTAGAGTGTTGCACTGGTTCAGGCTCTGATTGCAGATCAATTGGGGTTGTGGAGAAAATTAGAGGATCCGCAAAAGTAAATCCGAAACACACTGATGAAGGAAATTCGCTGGAAATGTTTGTTGGTGCAGCGTAGGTATGGCTTCATCTTATAACAAACAAGTCAAAACAAATCAATCTAAGAAAAACTTTTAAACAAATCAAAGACTTTATCATTTCTGTTTTAAGGCACAGATAACATGGTGAATTTAAAATAATGTTGAGTCATTTTCAGTTTCCTCCTAATCTCAGAGATTAATGTATTTTCAATCAGAAATACATTTCTTGACTGAATCAGAAGCAATTTGTTATTCATATAAATAATTTTGACTTTTTTGTAATTCAAAAATAGAATTTTGTAGGTATTTGAGCTAGATAGTAATGATTATTCTCACAATATATGGAATGTGATACTGCAAGATATACTTATGCTATTGTGTGATGGATCAGGATATTGATAGTTCTCTTTTTACAAGAAAGTGTTGTTTTTTCATGTTGCTTGCCCAAACTAAGCAGCATCTCCTGATCTACTCTACTTTTGTTGTCAATTTTGTTTCAGCCCAAAGGGTTGTAAGAAAATCTATGTAACACTGATTTGCTTGCTTCTAACAAACTTAACAATCCTGTTAAACTCCTAAGGATCATTAAATAGGATGAGATGAAATCCGACTCAGAGACGCTCTGGCAGGACAGTGCTTTCCTGTGTCTATTTTGTGCTTTAAGCTATGTCTTGCTAAGAGCGATGCTATCCTCTAGATTTAGTCCCTTTAATTAATGGTATTATTTCATTAAGAAAAGCTATGGTCAATATTTACTCCGAACTCATTCTTATTTGATTTGTATTCATAATTAGCAGCAGAGAGCGCCATAAATGCTGCCGCGGTGGCCGCTTCTCTTGCAGACCCCACGTTGTTAGTTTGCATAAACATGCATCAGTAAATGTAAATGATTAGTCCCAATTACAGTCACGTCCCTAAATCCACCACAGAGAAGAAATGTCTTTATTCCTCTCCTCCAAATTGACTGTCATCTGGATGAAGCAATATCAATCTGTGTTGCAACAGTTGTAGCAGCGTATTTCTGCTCCTCTGCAGGCAGATGGTTCAGGCTCTGTGTCATGGCACCTCCTTATGCTTTTTATCTGAAAACGGTGTTGAGATGCTCGTCTTTGCTGCCTGTTGTGATATAAATCCTCATGATGTCCTGAAATCCTGAAGCTACACAACATTACAGATATATAGTCCTCTGTTTACCTCTGGGCTGTGTTCAGCTCACTACAATGTTATATCTCTATAACTCAACACCAGTGTTTTGCCATTCCTCTATTATGGTTATAAGATTTGTTTGTTGTTTTTAATTTTACTTACTTAGTAATGATTGTCTTTATCTTTTTGTTCTGGTTAGAAAAACATAAAACATTCAAAATAAATGAAAAGTAGGCGAGAAAGACTTCAGGGGCCACATAAACTGTTCTTAGAGTTTTAAAGCTGCCTTACTTTTTTTTGAACAATAACTGTTGATGCTTTTAGCTTTAATACCAGACAGGGCATTTTTCTTTTTCTGATGAAAAATATATTTAAACAAGAAAAGCACTCCGAGCCTTCCTTCATTCTGCTATGTTTCATTAAACAGGTATAAACAAACTTTAGCCAGTCCTGCAGCTTCCCTGGTATATTAGAGTAACTTAAAACACTAGAAAAGGTTTGACAGGATGTTTGTATTTGCTTTAAAGAACTTCTAGAATAACATTTGAAAATTCACCTTTTGCTTCTGTCTTTCAGGATCTAATGGCCAAAGTGCGAGCCATGCTTGCTACATCAAAGACCCTCCAGCCTCCCACTTCCTAAAAACGATATATCTGCATTCTGAACCCGCTGCAGCCTCCCGTCGGTCAGAGGGCGCCGTTCTCCAATTTCCTGGAGATTCATCTTGCTCTCGTCAGTGTTTATCAGCAACATCTTTATCTATGATTTATTATTTCATTTATGTTTCAGCTCCAGCAGACACTGTTTGGCTACAGAATGTCCTCTGTGGCGTCGTAGGATTGAAGTAAGCTGGAGTTGTAAGCGTCTCCTTTCACACCTGAGTGGAGAAAGCGGCTCATTTACTGGGAGATTAAGACACAGTTGTTATGTTTCGAAGCAGCGAGAATCAATTGGGGAAATAATCCATGTTATTTTTCATTGTGTTTTATGATAAACCTGTAAAGGATGTCAGTCATTTCTGCAGCGTTATGCAAAGCTGTGGCAAGTATAATTATCTCCTTCTGTGAAGGTTTGTGTTTGATAATTTCATTTTCCTCACATATCTGCTTTCCTCTGCTTCCGTTTCTTCCCAAAGCCTCTCCTCTCTCGCTCCATTATTTCACCATTCAACCGAAGAAGTGGTTTTAATTTTTTATTCGGCTGTACTGCGTGGCCTTCTATTTCTGTTCCTGGTTTGTTCTGTAATGAATTTGACGCAGGACATTTTGTAAACTGAAAACCTAAATAAAGTTTCTGTTATGACTCAAGTTTGGTCTTGAATCATTTTCTTCTTTTAGAAAACTGCTACTAGCCAACCTCCTTTACACAGGAAGGGAGTAAATAAAATATGTTATTTACATAAAATATAAATGAAAAGTCATTTTCAAACCATTTTGAGACTAAAGCACACTACGAACAATAAGTTGACACTTATAGCTTTCAAATCGCTTTAAATTGGAACAGATTTCTCTCAGCTGACGCCCTTCTTGAACCAAAAGATGTTGAAGCTCCAAGTGATTTCACCATATTTAAGTGTTAAAATTAGTTTTTTGTTGAAGATATTCAATATGCAACTGAAAACTCCATGGGCACATACATTTGGGATTGTGTAATTATCTGTGTCTAATCACAGCATTTAGTTTTGTGATCTGTTACATTTCCCTGTTAGGTACTTGGTTATGAGCTACTAGCCACAATTAAGATAATTACAGAAGGAACATTTTAGTGCTTAGCCAATAATCAGTAAATAGAATAATTAGTTATGCTTTGGTGATTTGGATTCTTTTGCAAACTGGCTCAAGCATCAAATAAACACATCGGCTTCATCTGTTCATGAGTTCTGACACAATCTCAATGTGGATTCTGTTCATTTAATTTCATCTGTTTCAGCAGCATATACACCAGCGACAGTATTTCTCTATTTGCACTTATTCTAGCTTTTATTGGAATGTGCTGTGAATCACATAACTAATTAGTTTTCTCTTTGGGTAACTACTTCTTTAAATGTCAGAACAAATTGTGTTTTTGTGGTAAAATAAGAATATGAAGATACAGAGTTTTGAAAATAATTTCCACCTCTACAGATCTCTTCTGTTTTTACTTTTTTGTCACTCTTAAATGTTTCAGATCATCAAATAGATTTTTCACCTGGATCAAATTAAAGTACAAAAAGCCTTTTCCAAATAACTATTTAACTTTTTTGAGGGTGAAAAAATGATCTTTGGCAGATGGAGACTTAATTTTTTATCAGGTAAAAACCAAAAACAAAAAAAAAAACACCCAACATAAACTGTTTATTGCCCTTGCAGTTTTTCCATCATAACAGCCTGGAATGTCCTGATGGACAGGAAGATGGATCAGCAGATATATGTGTTCCAGATCCTGCTGCGATGGCCCCTCTAGTAACTAGCTGATTTACCTCACACTGTGCCAGCGCATAAAGGATTAGCTGATCGGACTGATAGCAGTATATATATATATATATATATATATATATATATATATATATATATATATATATATATATATATATATTATATAAAATCAATTAGGAAAATTGATTCACAATTTTTACAAAAACAAAAGTTTGTGTTTCATAGTTTTTAGACCTTTTCTGACCAATTATTCTCTTCATACCTGTGATATACAATAAATTGTGCCAAAATACATCCACTGTGATGTTTTTTTTTTCTTTTCTTAAACTATGTTCCAAAAACAAAAGCTAAAATCTCATATTTAAACTTAATGATGATCTGAAACCTTTATACTATATTAGGTTTGATCACTTTCTTGGCCTGCAGACTGCTTTAAATATGCCACTGTATGGAACTGGAACCAAGCAAAATATCTAAATGAACTGAAGAACTTTGCTACAAAACAACCACAACCGGGATGGTGATGGAATGAAATAAGGAGCACTTGTTTTGGTCTGAGTTTGGATGTGACAGACTTCTGCAGCAACATCGAAAAGGGTACCGACTCCTATGTCTGCCCACAACCTGCTACGAGAAAAGCAGTGTTGTTGCAGTACTTTGAAGATTTATAAAACCCTTTGGCTTTTTTTTGTTTTTTTTTACATTACAACCCCAAAGTTCAATGATTTCATTGGAAATTTCTGGGACCAACTCATAAATTAGAATAGCAGTCCAGGGCCCTTCAGGTTTCAGGTCTGTTCCTGTTTCTAGCACATCTCAGTCCAATAATTAGAAAGTTTCTTGGTTCTTTTTGGCAGAATTTGGTCAACGATCTATTCATTGAAAACAGGTTGTTGAAAACTGTTAAAAACCTGAAACATGCAGAAAAATGGATCATGAAGACAAGGATAGGGGCGCCCTGTCTTATGAGAGCTGTTAAAAAAGTACAGAATAATGAAGACCAAGGAAGATGAAACACTAACTGCTGATGATGCATGTGAGTTATAGCAATCACAGTAACACTATAGGAGCTAGTTATGATGTCCGGCATGATGTTTTGATAGCCTGTACACCATTACCAACTATTATAGTGTTAGTAGGGTTTCTACATCTGAGGAGGATCAGAAGCTAAATTTTCCATCTTATTTAGCAGACCAATACACTGTGTGCAAAATTATTAGGCAAATGAGTATTTCGACCACATCATCCTTTTCATACATGTTGTCCTACTCCAAGCTATGCAGGCTTGAAAGCAAATAAGTAAATCAGGTGGTGTGCATCTCTGTAATGAGAAGGGGCGTGGCCTAATGAAAAGTCAAAAATTGTCAGATGTCTTTCATAGGGGTGCAGCAGTTTGGAAATTGGCAAGCTTTAGAAGTGGGATCATGGCACAATCAGGCGGTTCAAGGCAAATAGCCAACAGGGGAGCAAGAAGCTTGTTGAAAAAAGACGCAAAATAACTTCCTATGAATTGAGAGGGATCAAGCGTGAAGCTACCAGGAAGCCATTAACCACCAGTTGTGCCATATTTCAGAGCTGCAACATGTCTGGAGTGCCGAGAAGCACAAGGTGCTCAATACTCAAGGACCTGGCCAAGTTTGAATTATGTCCTATTTGTCAGCTGGGGGAGTGTTTACCTCAATGACCAAGTATGTTTTTGTTTTTTTAAATATATAGACAATTTAGTTTGAAATATAGTTATGTATAAATACCTAATTACAATTGTGCTAAGTATCATTCAAAAATGTATGGTACACAAAAAAAGAAAAGATATGGAAGGAAGTAATCGGGTAAGTTAGGTGAGACAGATGCTAAATTATTTGGCCAACACGCAAATTGTTTATGTTCAGAGACTAACCCAGAAAATACCTACTCCAACATAAAATTTAGGATTCTTATTTTTTTACCTACTGGCTCACAAATGTTCCCCAGCTTCGCTTTTTAGGCTGAGAGGACGCATTTTAGTGATCTTTCATCAAAGGTCTTGAAATAGCTCTTACTGTATCCATTTGTGGATTTAATCCTCCGGTTGGTTGGATGAGTTCAGATTTAGAGATAGTGGGAGAAGCTTTATCATCTGCGGATAGCTGCTCCGCCACAAAAAAGTAATCAACTTAGATGGTTCAGTCATCTGATTAGGATGCCTGCTGGGCTTTCCATATTCCCTCCCATGGAAAGGGGACTCTGAAGAAGAACCAGAACTTCCTAAAAGGACCAAAAATCCTTCCTGGGCTCAGGTGCATAGAAATAAACTCCATGGATACTGTTGTTGCTGGATCTTCATTATGCAACCCAACCCTGATACAGTAAGTAGAGGAGGACAGACACAGGTTGGTTCACACACAGACACTTGACATTTACTGTTGCCCTGTTAAGATTCTCTAAACCTTTTATGCACTGCTGTGAACATTGATAACATGTCTAACTGCTTCATAAAAAGTGGACCAGCCTCCATATTCTGCTTGTTTCTATTTGCATGACTGGTCTAAGAAAAATCTAATGTTTTCCTACTATAAACAAAAATGTATGCTTTAGTTGATGTTAGATCTCTGTCAGTCAATCTGTTTTTACAGTTTACTTATTATAGACGGTCTTTGTACTTATTTAAAAAAATAATTAATTGCTTTCAAAGCTTCCAGACTGACTGGCCAGCAGTGATGGGACTAACGGCGTTGAAAGTAACGGCGTTACTAAAGCCGTTACCTTGTTTTAGTAACGAGTAATCTAACTAATTACTTTGACTGTAACTATAACGCAGTTACCATTGCAGACACCCCGTTACTGCGCGTTACTCAGGTCGCACAATGAACCTTTTTCATGATAGGACTCGTGCGCAGCTGCGTGAAGCTGACACCCCACCCACGTCAAAAAACTCTGCAAATAGACTGAATGGTTAGTGCAACGTTAGTGCAGATTTGTGCAGAAAAAAAATATTGTTTGTGCTACTTTTGTTTAAGAGATATTAAAGATTATTTTTTAGGTCATCCAGAGGTGCGCGCCTTGTCATGAGAGAGGGGAGGATGAGAATGGCTGATGTATAGTGAGATTCCGTCTGTCAGTTGGGTAGGTGGGTGTTTCCGCTGGCGGGTGTTAACGTACAGCACACACAGAGAGATGGAGAGTGAGGATGACTCCAGCAGCAAAACAGCGTTTTCCACATGGAAATACCGGTCTTACGTCGAGCTGGGTTTCCCCATCAGATACGGTTTCCTCTGCATCTCCGCACAGCGCAGGCGGCAAGAGTCACCGCGCAAGCGACTGGAAACGCGCATGCTCTCTAAAGGCGCACAACAGCCGCCCTGTGCTCGCGCCACAGGAGAACTATGGAGAGCGTGAACGATCAAATGATAGCCTATATGGAGAAAGGGAGAAATCTGGATGGATGGATGGATGGATGGATGGATGGATGGATGGATATGGATGGATGGATGGATGGATGGATACTCTGCCTTTTCAACCTACTGTATTTTTTATTTTAAACATTATTTGATGGCCTTTGTGGCAGGGATGGAGATCCATATTTTATGTCACACACAGAGTATACATCTAGATAGATAGATAGATAGATAGATAGATAGATAGATGTTACAGTATCTATAACAACCCAAACACAAAGGATTTCAGAATTAGATATCCCCAGTTATTAATTTCATATACTCACCAGATCTGAATGCCCTGTTAAAAAACTTCACATCGCGTTCCCCCCTGATGTCATTTACTTTGAGTTACAAGAAATGCAAAACTCCCTGCAGGTTCTTGTCTTTGTCATCCACTCTATTCAGCTGGCTTTGGAAACACGCGGCGAGAAGGTGGGGGCTGGGTGGTGAGGTTTACGGGGGCGAGAAACGCAAAAGTAAGGCAATAGTTACTTTTACTAGTAACTAGTTACTTTTATTGTGGAGTAACTGAGTTACTTTTTGGGAGAAGTAACTAGTAACTATAACTGATTACTTTTTCAAAGTAACGTGCCCAACACTGCTGGCCAGTTGATCTCATTACAGCCTAACAATACCATTGGCAGGGTTTTTGTGTGTTCAGCCTGACTTTAGCTCTTTGTTGTCCAAAGTGTGGCTGACAGAGTGTAAAATTGGGCTGGATTTGTTTCTGCTTTAATGCCCTTAGTTATCAGCTCTGTTAATACTTCTTTGTCTTGTCTTTCATGTAGTTCCTAATGGAAACCAAGCAAACATAGCAATTAACAGCTGTGTTTAAATTAGTTTACTAGAGTAAACACTGGCCTTTTGGCACTCCATGGAGGTTTAAAACTATGGGAAGTATGTCTCCAATTATGTCTCAAGAAAAACATACTATATATTGTGTGTTTGGTTTTCTTATCCTTTATCTTACTTGGAAATTAAGCCAATCACTGCTTAAATACTTCACTAGGTTGGCCACAAATTCCATCTGGTCAGATTCCCATCAAATGCAGCTAAGAAAGTTTCTTTGTTCAGGCTCAGAAATTTGGTCTGAGGTAAAGAAAGAAAGCAAAGACAGGAAAGACTGCTGATGCTCTCCTGTTTGACTGATCACCACATCTTGCAGGGTCCACCCCTAGTTGGACATCCTGAGGGCTATCTGATAGATAATAACCCATTTTAAGATTATATCTCAGCAAAGAAGGCATGAAAAAAAACATAAGCTTCTCCCCAATCCTCCAGGTAAAAGTCACCTTCCTGCAGCAGATGACGGCATCATCAAACTGCGGATGGGACTGGTTGGGAAAGTTAACAGAGTAGCAAAATGGTCCAGAATCAGTCTCACCACAGCTTAATAAGACATAAGGTTAGGTTGAATGGTCTGAGGATGTTGAAAGGATGTAGGCATTTCATCTAAATTGTAAAAGACAGAAATCACCTTTAATAGCATAAAAAACAACTTCCATACAATAAAATAAATAATTTAGAAAAAAAGCATCAGAAAAGTCAAAGCCATTCTGCTATTGTTCTGCTATAGCAACACGAACATCAGCAATAATCTGATAATCGTTCTGATTTATCAACCCTACAAAAACAGGAATCTGGGAAGAATGGGATCACAAAGAGCAAAAATAGAGATACATTTACAAACCAAAATGTAAAAATCAGCGTACAGATAAACACATGAACATCAACACATGAATTTAAAATGAGGAATTCCTTTCTGAATATTTATAAAAATGTAAGCTTTTTTATTCTACAGAAGACATACAGAAAGAGACAAAATAATACAAGGATAACATTGTGGGGAAAAAAGTGCTCAAACTCTTCTTTTCAGCAAAGCCTTTTATTCAGGGCAGCTATAACAGCAAAGAATAAAGCAAGCTTTCATGCATCTAAGTGTTCTCTGTGTTTTGTGAAGAGTGGGGTGAGGATTTGAGAAATAATGTGCTTTAACTATTCAATTCTTTCCTTTTGCATCATATTTTGAAATGGTGGGTTCAGGTTTATGCCACGTTTTTTTGTTGCATGAAATTGATAAACAAAGAACTGTTTCATCTACTAACTGTTGATTTGCATCTAACTTCATTAATTTCTAATATGTAGGATGCATGACCTAATAGATGTTGACAGATTCTTCTACCAGAGCTGTAAATCTCCTTAGGTCCTCAAGACTTACCAGTGAATTGCATCTAAAATCTGTTGAAGTTAAAGGCCATGACTTGTTGGGGTTTCTGTTGGACCATATTTTTCTCTCCTTTGATGGATTCTGTAATTCTGTAATTGGTCTACATAATTCTTAACTTATACAATTGTGCAGCCTTTTCAGAATATCTTTATACTCTGAATTGCAAATGTGTGGACTCTTAAAGAAAACAGTCTTCAGAAGGGAATTAGTTTGTTTTTATGGATATCAGAGTTGAGAGGTTTTGAAAAAAATTAATTTTTTTATGTGTATTTTTATGTGTATTAGAAAATAGGTCCCAAAAATAAACCTTGTATTTGTCTATCATGAAGAATCCCAATAAAATGCATTAAAGTGTCATGAAGCAGTGTTTGTTTGGAGGACCCAAATGCAGAGACCAGTAGGCAGAGGTGAATTAAAGTGGGTTTATTTAAGTTCACAGATCCAAGGGCAGGAATCAGAGTCCAACAGAAAACTACTAACTCACCTGAACCAAGGAGACATCAGGGGTAACCAAAACTAGAAGCCAGGGAGAGACGAGGAGCACAGACTGAAGTTAGACGGGATGTTAGACGAGGATCCAGCAAACAGGAACTGAAGAGGGAGGGCTTTTAAAGGGGACAGAGACAAAGAGAGAGCTGACGAGGGAATTGAAAACAGGTGCAGGCAGAACAGAAAAACAGAGCAAGGGAGGACACAAGAGGGCAGCAGAGGACAACAAATGGATAACCAAGAAAAACAGGAACAAACAGACCAAGACTCTGACATAAAGTCTGTATTTGTGCACAAAATGTTAAGTTCAAGGCAATTGAACGATTTTGCGTGACCCCCTTAAAAACATTTCAGAAAATTTAACTTAGATTAAAAGAGCCATCTAACTTAACTTTCCTTTTTACGTACTTTAGCTCCTAAGTGGCTCCTGATACTTTACATGCAAGTCCAAATTGCAACTGCTTCTCTGCTGATCAAAACGTTAGCTTCATCCTGCCAATAAAGTTTTACAGGGGTCTTCTGATGCTCTGAGTTTTAATCACATTAGAATAAAGCAAGCTCTCAAACAACAGTTGCAATTTTCAATATTACATGTGAAGATAAATAGGTGAAGATAAATAGGGCAGTTCTTTTTAAAGGAGGTGAAAAGCTTGAACTTCACAAATATAGACTGTAAACACTCAGATAAATCAGATTAGAACATCTACTTGAAACAACTTTTCATTCAGTTCTGCAAGGATGAGGCAAGGATAGCAGAGCTATGGAAATAATTTATTATTTAAGGCGGAAAAGATTTTCTGGTGCTGCTAATAAAGTGTCATTCATGAAAATCACTTTGTGCGCACTACAATTCTTTCACACGGTTACACTTAGACTGTCTACGCCATGTGGAGAAGATTGCTGGAGGCGGAAGCAGTGACTTGTTCTTCGCATTGGGAAATAATAAGCTTTAACCACTGAGTGCTGGGAATAAAATAGAGAGGATAGACAAGGTACAATAGAGAGATTCTTCCTTGGGGAAAACAAACAATAAATGGATCAGTTAAGCCCAAAACTTCCTCTTTCTTTAGAGATCACAATGGTTTTAAGAATATATAGAAGTCTATAGGAAAGGTAGAAAGAAAGAACACTGTTTAAAACCAGCCCCAATTTCTGTCCAAGAAACATTGTCTATTATATGAGCTCTTTTGGAAATGTAATTTCTGATAGAGCTGTAAATGAGCTAAGTTATCCTTATGATATTCTGTTTTTTATATAGGCCTATTGAATCGTCTCACTACCAATTAAAAAGTTGCAAAAAATGAAAAATGAAAGATGCTTAAAGGTTTTTTTTTGCCTGATTATAACTTCTGAAATGCTGCATTTTTTATTCTTTAAATGCATTTTAACCATTTTTTATACATTACCTTGCAACATACACTATATTGCCAAAAGTATTTGCTCACCTGCCTTGACTCACATATGAGCTTAAGTGACATCCCGTTCCTAATCCATAGGGTTCAATATGACGTCGGTCCACCCTTTGCAGCTAGAACAGCTTCAACTCTTCTGGGAAGGCTGTCCACAAGGTTTAGGAGTGTGTTTATGGGAATTTTTGACCATTCTTCCAGAAGCGCATTTGTGAGGTCGCACACTGATGTTGGACGAGAAGGCCTGGCTCTCAGTCTCCGCTCTAATTCATCCCAAAGGTGTTCTATCGGGTTGAGGTCAGGACTCTGTGCAGGCCAGTCAAGTTCATCCACACCAGACTCTGTCATCCATGTCTTTATGGACCTTGCTTTGTGCACTGGTGCACAGTCATGTTGGAAGAGGAAGGGGCCAGCTCCAAACTGTTCCCACAAAGTTGGGAGCATGGAATTGTCCAAAATGTCTTGGTATGCTGAAGCATTCAGAGTTCCTTTCACTGGAACTAAGGGGCCAAGCCCAGCTCCTGAAAAACAACCCCACACCATAATCCCCCCTCCACCAAACTTTACACTTGGCACAATGCAGTCAGACAAGTACCGTTCTCCTGGCAACCGCCAAACCCAGACCCGTCCATCAGATTGCCAGATGGAGAAGCGCGATTCGTCACTCCAGAGAACGCGTCTCCACTGCTCTAGAGTCCAGTGGCGGCGTGCTTTACACCACCGCATCCGACGCTTTGCATTGCACTTGGTTATGTATGGCTTGGATGCAGCTGCTCGACCATGGAAACCCATTCCATGAAGCTCTCTGCGCACTGTTCTTGAGCTAATCTGAAGGCCACATGAAGTTTGGAGGTCTGTAGTGATTGACTCTGCAGAAAGTTGGCGACCTCTTCGCACTATGCGCTTCAGCATCCGCTGACCCCGCTCCGTCAGTTTACGTGGCCTACCACTTCGTGGCTGAGTTGCTGTCGTTCCCAAACACTTCCATTTTCTTATAATACAGCTGACAGTTGACTGTGGAATATTTAGGAGCGAGGAAATTTCACGACTGGATTTGTTGCACAGGTGGCATCCTATCACAGTTCCACGCTGGAATTCACTGAGCTCCTGAGAGCGACCCATTCTTTCACAAATGTTTGTAAAAACAGTCTGCATGCCTAGGTGCTTGAATTTATACACCTGTGGCCATGGAAGTGATTGGAACACCTGATTCCAATAATTTGGAGGGGTGAGCAAATACTTTTGGCAATATAGTGTATCTGTTTCTCTTGATTGTTTGAAAAATCATAATTTTAAGGCAGTTTTTTGTCATAATATTAACTCTAGTGCAGGCACAAAACAGATCAGACAGAGGTAGGTTAAAAAAACGTATTTTTACATAGTTCTTATATTTTTTTGCTGGCAGGAGAGTAGATCAACTTGGGGACAGCTGGAAGAAACTCAGACTGGAAATGTTCAGGGAGAGACATGCAGTTAGCAATGCAACAACAGGGGGAGTTTGGGTAGTTTGACAGAGCTGCACATTTCTTAGAGTTATCAGATGATGAAGCAGACCCTGGGGGAGCCGGAGAGTCCAATAGAATGGGGTCTGGTTGTGAGGAAGTGTGCAAGCTAGAAGTAACTCTTTCCAGAGGGTGGACGTGCAGGTGAGTACTTGAGGTTTGTTTCAGAGGCAGAGGAAACAGCCAGACTAGAAGGAGAAGAGGAAAGGGAAGGATTGTTTCCACCTTGAATCAGAGTATGCTATGGAGCTAGTAGGTAGGATACCAAAGCAGAGTTTAACTAAAGTGCATCCTTCCCATGAAATCCACTCCTGTAAATACGGCCTCCTGATTGCAACCAAATGAGATCAGCTGGGAACTTAAACTGTCACACCCTGAGGACGAGAAAGGTAAGAGAAGCAAACAACCAAGGATCCAACAGTATTGCTTTTAAATGACTCTAAGCCTCATTTTCTCCAGGAGTTTCATATTAGATTATACATTAATTCACCAATATATTATAATTCTGAATTTAACAAGTAGATGTCACTTTGTTATCTCACTAAGAACCAAAGGAATAAGATGCCTAATTTTGTCACATATCTTAATTTTCAATCTGGGATCTTTCTGTAATAAGCAGCATAAATATGGTTTAAAAAAATCCCCACATTTATTAAATCTAAGGAAATCTAACCATTTCTTCAATTTTTTTGTTTGTTTTTAATATAAAGCTTAGATATACGTTAAAACAGAAATTGCGGTCTAATTCTATTCATACAACCTTCATAAAGAGAACTGTGGCATGCTTGAAAGTCTTTTTATTATTTCTGGGGAACAGGGTTCTATTAGGAAGCCAACTCCCCCTACTGCCCAGTCAATAGGATCAATATAAAGGTAAACAGCTGGTAATACCATAAAGAAATATGAAATAATCATCGGCTCAAAGCTGAGTGGGTGCAGTTCTTATTTCATTATTAAATATGATAATAAATACTACATGCATTCTCATTTCTCTTCAGATCGTATAAATCTTTTGCCTTTTACTAAAGATTTTTCTGTGCCCTGCTCAGAGGTAGGGTGATCTAAGGGAGGGCTATTCTAGTGATTAGAACAGTGCGCTTGTGTTCTGAGAAGGTTGCAAGTACCCGTTTCAATCCCCACAGCCTCCACTGTGGCTCTCTGAGAAAGATTCTTTGCCCCACACTGCTCCCCGGGTGCTGCACAATGGCAGCCCACTGCTTGCCAAGGGGATGGATTAAAATGCAGAGGGGGATTTTCTCCATTGTGTGACAATAAAGGGATTTACATGGTATTATTGTTCTACTGACGATACCAGACAAAGCCATCAAAAATATCAACAATGAGAGCGATTCAAAAAATGCAGTCTAATCATACTCAAAGTACAAACTTAAATCATATTCAGGTGATAAAACAGATTCACATTTAAACTCAAATATTTTAAATCATTTCTTTACCTTCAGTATAAAAAATGCACAAAAATAAGGAAACTATTTGAATTTATTTGAAAATAAATTCTTAGCTGTAAAGATTCATATCTCTTCCAGGTAGAAAATATAGTCAAGGGAAACTATTAGGCTTCCTCTTTACAGATCCAGGCTCTATGAAAAATAAAAATGGAGAGAAGAAATCTATTGTTAAAAAAATCAGGAAACTCCAGCTCACCCTCTCCCAAAAGCCTTATAGAGGACATAGACATATGATATTAGGAGCTCTGCTCAGATAAGGCAATATATTAACAACAGAGGAAAGCTAACGCTGCAACCTGAGCCCACGTCTACATTATAATGAATAATGGTAGCCTCATGCTGTGGGGTTACTCCTCATCAACAGGAAAGTAAATCAAGAGTCAATCGAAAACTAAGAGCAGATTAATCCTGCAAAAACCCAGTTTGATGCTATAAAAGACTTGAGACTGCAACAGAGGGACTCCATCCATCCATCCATCCATCCATCCATCCATCCATCCATCCATCCATCCATCCATCCATCCATCCATTTTCTTTATACACCCTGGACAGGTGGCCAGTGCTTCGCAGGGACTCCTTCCTGTTAAAAGAAATCGCTGTTTTAAAAAAATAAATGTATTATGTGTCTGTTACTTTTTTACACTTACTTTTTAACTTGTTATACATTCTGAAATTAAAACAATCTTTTTTTAATAACAAAATTAAAAACTATTTAAGGGGTTTAAATAGGTTTGTAAAGAGTTTTGCTCAATGAACATGTTGAATGTACTCGCATCTTTTTAAATAACATCTACTGTGTGTGTCTGTTTTCAGGAGTTCAGCTCTTAGCCACGGCCACACCTCACTCTGTCAGTTCGGTCAGCTGGGCTGCTTCTCCACAGTCTCTGGCCTCATACCTGATACCCAGATGTCTGTTATCTTCCAAAAATCCTTGAAGCCTTTCCTTTTCCTCATCTTAATCTTTACATTAGCTCTCCCCACAGAATCAACATTCTATCAGACATTCTCAGACAAGTTGGGAGTCTGAGCAAATCCAACAAGTAAAAATATTGTATTTACTAAAAAAAAAATGTAGGAGAAATTGAAAGAATCATTTGAACCCATACATTTCATAGCTATGAAAGATTTTAACCAACACTGATGATCAAAAAACGCTGTTTTTAAAAAACTTCTTCTGAAAGATATTCTAGCAAGATTGATAGCTTTTGGAGTATAATTAGTTATTATAATTGGAGGTTAATTTTAAATGCAACCGTTTATACTAGATTTATTCAGGCTTTAGAGTTTAAAATCACATCTAAATGCACACGTATATGCAATATGTTTCAGATCTTTTTCTCTAAACAAAATAACTAAAAGCTCTACATCATTTTCAGTGATGGGACTAACGGCGTTGAAAGTAACGGCGTTACTAACGCCGTTACCTTCTTTTAGGTACGTCAAAAAACTCTGCAAATAGACTGAATGGTTAGTGCAACGTTAGTGCAGATTTGTGCAGAAAAAAATATTGTTTGTGCTACTTTTGTTTAAGAGATATTAAAGATTATTTTTAGGTCATCCAGAGGTGCGCGCCTTGTCATGAGAGAGGGGAGGATGAGAATGGCTGATGTATAGTGAGATTCCGTCTGTCAGTTGGGTAGGTGGGTGTTTCCGCTGGCGGGTGTTAACGTACAGCACACACAGAGAGATGGAGAGTGAGGAGGATCCAGCAGCAAACAGCGTTTTCCTGATGGAAATACCGGTGTTACGTCGAGCTGCGTTTCCCCATCAGATACGGTTTCCTCTGCATCTCCGCACAGCGCAGGCGGCACGAGTCACCGCGCAAGCGACAGGAAACGCGCATGCTCGCTAAAGGCGCGCACCAGTCGCCCTGTGCTCGCGCCACAGGAGAACTATGGAGAGCGTGAACGATCAAATGAAAGGGAGAAATCTGGATGGATGGATGGATGGATGGATGGATGGATACTCTGACTTTTCAACCTACTGTATTTTTTATTTTAAACATTATTTGATGGCCTTTGTGGCAGGGATGGAGATCCATATTTTATGTCACACACAGAGTATACATCTAGATAGATAGATAGATAGATAGATAGATAGATAGATAGATAGATAGATAGATAGATAGATGTTACAGTATCTATAACAACCCAAACACACAGGATTTCAGAATTAGACATCCCCAGTTATTAATTTCATATACTCACCAGATCTGAATGCCCTGTTAAAAAACTTCACATGGCGTTCCCCCCTGATGTCATTTACATTGAGTTGGAATAAATGCAAAACTCTCTGCAGGTTCTTGTCTTTGTCGTCCGCTCTATTCAGCTGGCTTTTGAATCACACCACGAGAAGGTGGGGGCTGGGTGGTGAGGGGTACGGGGGCGAGAAACGCAAAAGTAACGCAATAGTTACTTTTACTAGTAACTAGTTACTTTTATTGTGGAGTAACTCAGTTAGTAACTCAGTTACTTTTTGGGAGAAGTAACTAGTAACTATAACTAATTACTTTTTCAAAGTAACGTGCCCAACACTGATCATTTTTCTTTCACTGATTGAGCCCATTTCTGTGTTAATCAGCCACCTAAAGTAAAATCTTAATGTAGTTGGTGGATGTTAGATAAATAATTTAAAATTTCAACACTTAACAGCACTTTTTCAAAGCACTCTTATAAGCTCTATAATAAAAAAAAATAATAATAATAATTGCAATAGAAAAGCTTTAAAGCCAACAGAATAAACAGAAATAAAAAAAGGTAGCATTGGTGTTGTTCGTATTTCCCATTGCCTTGCTACTGTTCAACACATACGGTAGGTAAGAGATTTACCCAGAACTTCATCTTGCCAATACAGCCCATGTGAAAGGGACACTTTCTTTATGATTTTTGCCCTTTATGTGTCAGCACAGCTGCACTGGATTTGATAAGAAATAGAGGGAAGTGAAGCCTTATGTGGCATTTTTCAGGTGGTAATTGTGCACCACCACTTTGGAATAGATAAGTGAGTCAAAAAGCTACACAGAAGCAGATTTATGTGAAGGATGAGCCCTTTATTACCAAACCAGAAAGTTTAATAGTGCTTCTAAGCGTATTTGAAGTTTAACATTAAGCTCTTTTTATGTATTCCTGAAGTCCTTTGCAGAATAGGTATAAAAAATAAAAATGCTGATAATATGTTACTTGGTTTTGTAACTTCAGCATTATATTTAAAAACTTAGAAAATAGCTTTAAATGTGTTTTATTTTTGCATAAAAATGTGTAGTTTTTCCTTATAAGCAATACCTACTATAGGCATTCAATCTCCATTTATTGTCTGTTTAACTTCTTTTATGTGGAGCTTTATCATGTTTCCTTGTCATATTTAATACTCAAATTCATCCACTGCTGGTTTTTGTTCTCTATGCAACAGGGCATGGCTGTCTTTCAGCTGAGGCTGGATATGCAGATATTCATCATCTCCAGATTTTGATTGTATTTAAAACATAGAAGGGTATGTTATCTTTCTTTTTTTAATGTTTTTATTCAAAGCTGTTCAAATCTTGCTGTTGTTGCTATTGTAGCACCCAGCAGTGATTTCTGTGCGTTTTTATACGCAAAATAATAATTGAAGGTAACATTTCTGAAGTCCATTCTGGAAACAACACCTGTTGATTATTTTGTCCCTTTGGGATGAGAGTGTTAATTTTGATATCAGTGGAAATATATATATATATATATATATATATATATATATCTTTTGTATAGAGCAGTACTGTGTCATTGTAAAATTACTACTAAGACAAACAAGGCTTTTGAGATTGCAATAAGTCCAGTGTGACCTCAAAAGCTTTACATTAGGCCCCTTTCTTATTGCTAACATTCATTCCAGGGGTAGTTTAGAAAAATCTTTTAATTTATATATATTTAATCAGCTGAGAAATACAGTGTCAGGATTTTAATTCTATTTAAGCTTTCTTTTTGAGTTTTCAGTTTCATTTTGATCCATGTATTCTTTGATTTCTAGTTTTATTGATTTAATTCCTATTTTGTGGTGTTTTCTGGATGTATTTGAGTTCTAAGGTATTTTTTTATTTGCCCTCTGTTGCCTTCCTGTGTTGGTCTCCTTTTCCCTAGCTCCTTGCTAGAATCCTCTGTTCACACCTGCTCCCAATCAGCTGATTAGCCTGGTCTTTTTTTTCTCTCTTCCATAAATGCACCTCCTGCTCAGTCATTGTTGCTGGTTTGTTGTCATTTATTTGCCCCCTTGTTGTGAGTATCCCTGGTTTTCAGTAGTTTTGGATTTTTGTGGATTTATGTTTTTGGATTTTGCTTCTGTTACCCGTTTTATTATTAAATCTACAAGAAGCTACTTCAGCTTCAGTGTCTGCATTTGGGTCCTGCCAAACCTCCAGCCCACTTGACACACAGTAGGTCCCAATTTAAGATGAATTTATTTACCACAAACTATTACCATAAGTATCATTTTAATATAAATGCAATAGTTTATTTTGTAAATTCTACTTTACTTCTTTAAATTTATTAGAGCTTCTATAAACTTCCAAGTACAGTAGTAATTCATGACTTTACCCCTTACTGATAGTAAAAGCTACCAGAGAGTAATTCAATTCAGTTTATTTATATAGTGCCAATTCAAAACACGTTATTGCAAGGCTCTTTACAATTATACCAGATCTTACAGTCTGATTCAGATATTTCTATCTAAGAAAAACCAGTTGAGGCAATCCCTCACACTAAGCATGCTTGTAGCGACAGTGGAGAGGAAAAACCCCCTTAGCAGAAAGAAACCTCCAGCAGAAGGCAGATTAGCTCTGAGCCAGCTCCCATGTCAGAGGATGAAAGACAGCTTATACAATTATTCACAGTCAAAGAAACTGGACCACACTAAAAAAAAGGCTGATCTCGAAAATCTATAAACAAAGGTGTTGATGGCAGCAGCACAGCTGATATTTCTCTCCAGGATGGAGTCACAGCCAAATAGGAACAGACCAGCTGAAATTACTATGGAAAAAGCAGTTCAACATTAGAGATTGAACAAAAAAATTCTGCAGAGTGGTAGAATAGCGATAGAACGGTGAAAAAGGGGTCCCTATGACCTCCAGCAGTCTAAGCCTATAGAAGCATAACTTTAGAGATGCTCAGAAACTCAGGTGCCAGCGTTACCTTAGTGTTTCTGATTACCTATTCTGCCTCTCAACCACTGAGTGTGCCTGTTCCCATCTGATCTGGTTTAACCTGGTTAAACCTGCCTGCTTCCAGTCATTCAAGATTATTCTTGAGCCTTTAGTGAGAGTTCTCTATCATACCTGATTGAGTTCTGATTGCCTGATCCTGACCCGTTCTGCCTTTGGACCACTGAGCCTGTCTGTTTCCCTGACCTGTCTTTGGACCCCTGCTGGATTCTGCCTTTTGACTTAAACACTTTTAGAGTAATCTTACTGATTGTCTTGCCTGAGCCTTGACATAGTGAGATGCCAATGATCCTTTTCCTAATAGAATCAATCTGCAAACAGAAGCTAACTAGAGGGAGTTGCCTCATTTATGTTCACATAAGCCTATTGCTGCAGCCAAGTTCCTGTAATACGACATAAATCAATTTCATTATCAAAAATCATTATCTAACAGACATCATTAACTAACAGACTTTAGAAGAAAGAGATCATATGTTGAATGACCCACATTTAATTGCTTTTACTTTTTTTTCTGATAGGAGATATTTTAAAGTATTATGATTTACTCCTTTAGGATTCTTTTCTAATTTATTTGATTTCGGTCATGTGGAAGACACTGTCTGGGTAGAGGTAGAGAAGCTGCACAGAGGTGTGTTAAACTACGACTCTGCTTCCTGGTCTGCACCCTGGGCTGTCAGGGTTTTGGAGGACTAATAAATGATATTCCTAAGCCACCATAACAACCTTTGCAATCAACCAGCCTGATTACTGGGCATTTTAACTTCTAGAACATTGTGCTTTGGTCAGGCAAGGCTACAAATTTGCTTCTTGGTAAGAAATTCACCCACAAGGTTTGGTGTAAATTATAGGACTATTTAGAAAAATACCTCTTCGTCCCCAACCGTGCTAGTATCTGGGGTTGTGCACCTCAGATTTTTTGTAATTTTGAAAATGCAGAAAAGAAATATCTGGGTTACAGAAAAATGAAAAGGTTTAGATTTATCACTGTGATAATGGTTTAAAACATGTGGTATGGAAAGCAACCCTCTTCCATGTTCATCTTGACCCCAGACAATCTCTGAGGTAAATAGACGAAAGCATTACACAGGAATACCAATTGGTAACAATCTTGATTTCACTGGTAAAATTGTTCTTACAGTGATTTTGGTAAAATTTTATTTTGCTTAAAACATTTGTATTCGGGGGAGACTTTTGATGTTTAGAAAAATATAAAGATGAGTTTAGCCATATGCAAAAAAATCTATATCTTTAATAAATGTTTCTAGCACAGTAAATAAAGCGGTTCATGCAAAAATTTTGCATAAGAGCATCTTCATTTAAATTGAAACACAGGCTTGTTTATAAAGATTTTATCTCACTTATTTACCTGATATGATTTAAACAAACATATGATAAAACAAAAGAAAATAAAAAAATGTTGGCTGGCATATATTAACTAAAAAGAGTAGAAATTTGTTCTTTTTTAGATTACCTTTTTCAGCCAGCTTTAAAAAATTTGAGGCAGGAGTTTAGTGTGCAATACTTGTATAAAGAATGATATGAAAGTTGGCAGGAGAAATTATTTACTGCTGTTAAGGTTTATTGTATCTCAGTTTAGTCTGGAAAACATCACACAGAAAGAAAAGACAATTAGAAGATTGTTATTGACACAATTGCTTTAGTCTTTGGCACTCAGTCCTGACCAGGAAACATTAGCGCTGAATTTACTTTGGTAGAACATGGGATCTTTCCCCCCAGGCCTGAAACCGGTGGTGGAGTGGAGATAGATGAAGTTGGTCAGTCCAAGACTGCTGTATGATGAGATCCAGACGACTGAATTGAGCTCATACCAGTGCTTGACTAGGGGACCTATAGATAGAGGCCCAGCTGGGATAACACAGGTTGCATCAAACTGTCTATGATGAGCAAGCATGATGCAACAGTGGAGAGGAAAAACTCCCCTTGGGCTCAACATGGCGGTCTTCTGCCCGACCAATTTAGATGAAACAGGCAACGGAGTAAGAGTCAGGGAGGAATAAAACTCTGAAGCTTTAGTTACGATGTTGGAGAAGGGGATGGAAGTGGGTTGAATCAGGATCGTCTGAGTCAGTCTGACATAGCGCAACCACTGCCTGTTCTTGGGTAGCAGACTGAGATGTAGATTTGGAGACCCTTTTAGGGTGAACTCTGGATGCTGACTGGCTTTAGTGGTGGTGTGGTTCAAAGCTAATTGGCCTGTGTTGGTGATGGGTAAGGGTGAGTAAGGAGTTTGTTGAATTGAACTTCCACCTAGGCTCCATTAAACCAGTGACTTAAAAAGTGCTGTAACTTGTCTAGCTATGAGCTGTGGTGTCCTAGAGGTTAGAACAGAGCGCTTGTGTTCTGAAGAAGGCTGTGAATACCCGGTTTGAACCTCACATACTGCCCCACTGGGTCTCTGAACAACAGGTTTCTCCCTGGGTGCTTGAGGCTGCCTACTGTTTCCTTAGTGTGATGGAAATGCAGATGAATTATATTACTGACATTTTAAATTGCAATTACAAAATAAAGATGATTATGATGATTCTGTTTGTTTTTGAATGAATAAATTGAGAATGTGTAATCAGCTCTTGCTGGTATCTGTAGCTTGCATAAAAATAATTATAAAATCTCACTTTTTTATTTTGAAGTAAAATGTGTTTAATTGACATGAAATGTCAACCTTTGTAAGTTAAAGAGAACACATTACATGCATATACCATACTTTGTGTATTCATTTAGCAGACCTTTTAAAGTTTTATTATGTTGAATTATCAGTTCAGAATAAATGTTACAACCAAGTATTTAAAGTTATAGAGGATGATTTTTATTTCTATTTATCATCTGAGTGATAAGTGGTCCTCCTAATTGTCAATTTGTCTGGTGATATGTTTACGTAAGGAAGAGCATTAGGGACATGCTCGTCCCCTGTTAGCTATCTTTTTCTGCGCATGCACACTTTCAGTCGCATACGTGTGGTGAGCTATGGTTTCAGACGGTCATTGAAGCTCACCTTTTTCACTGTTGTTCTTTGAAAATGGCCAAGGTTCGTAAGAGGGAAAAGTGCCTTCAAAATGTATGAGAAGCAAAGACAGACCTCGGAAGAGGCAGATATATCCCAGAATGCTCAGTGCTGAGAGCTCTCCTTGCAAAGCATTATGGTATTAGCTGTCATAGCGACCCGCTGTTCCCATAGGCTGTTGCTACCAGACAGCGGCGACTAATAACAGAGATGGCGCAGGCATCGCATGGTGTTATGTGACCAATGGGCAGCAAAAAGCAGTGATCATCTGTCCAAACGATCAGTTAACTTGGTTTGCTATAATGTCCACTATGTACTCCCTGCTCTATATAATAATTGAGGTATTTGGGGCTGACACTCGGGCACAGTAAGCTTGTATGAGCTTTGAAAAAGCAACTTTTAAACAGAGCATGCACGAAGAGAAATGGGCTGTGCATTTGCTTTTTTGTTTGAAGTGGAGAGGGCGGGTCTTTTAAAAGATTTGCGAAATGCAAAGTCTTTGCAAATAAATAACATGATTTGCGAAAATACTCCACAATATTTATTAAGAAGAAAAAAAAATCCAACCCAGATAAAAAGATATACCCTAAAAAATATATATAAATGTAACACTTTTGGTTCTGCTTATGTTTTTTATAAAATTAACTCATAGATCTAAAAATGTTTCTTCTTACACAATGTTAGATTTGTATTCAATAATGACCAGACGTCTTGTATTGCTCAGACACTATTATTAGTGATTGTATTTCATGGGTCTCATCAGCCAGGTTTCACACAGGTGTGTCACACAGACTCCCTTTTATGTTGTCACACAAAGTCATGATCGTCACCAGTGATGGGACTAACGGCGTTGAAAGTAACGGCGTTACTAACGCCGTTACCTTCTTTTAGTAACGAGTAATCTAACTAATTACTTTGACTGTAACTATAACGCAGTTACCATTGCAGACACCCCGTTACTGCGCGTTACTCAGGTCGCACAATGAACCTTTTTTCATGATAGGACTCGTGCGCAGCTGCGTGAAGCTGACACCCCACCCACGTCCAAAAACTCTGCAAATAGACTGAATGGTTAGTGCAACGTTAGTGCAGATTTGCGCAGAAAAAAATATTGTTTGTGCTACTTTTGTTTAAGAGATATTAAAGATTATTTTTAGGTCATCCAGAGGTGCGCGCCTTGTCATGGGAGAGGAGAGGATGAGAATGGCTGATGTATAGTGAGATTCCGTCTGTCAGTTGGGTAGGTGGGTGTTTCTGCTGGCGGGTGTTAACGTACAGCACACACAGAGAGATGGAGAGTGAGGATGACTCCAGCAGCAAAACAGCGTTTTCCACATGGAAATACCGGTGTTACGTCGAGCTGCGTTTCCCCATCAGATACGGTTTCCTCTGCATCTCCGCACAGCGCAGGCGGCACGAGTCACCGCGCAAGCGACAGGAAACGCGCATGCTCGCTAAAGGCGCGCACCAGTCGCCCTGTGCTCGCGCCACAGGAGAACTATGGAGAGCGGGAACGATCAAATGAAAGGGAGAAATCTGGATGGATGGATGGATGGATGGATGGATACTCTGACTTTTCAACCTACTGTATTTTTTATTTTAAACATTATTTGATGGCCTTTGTGGCAGGGATGGAGATCCATATTTTATGTCACACGCAGAGTATACATCTAGATAGATAGATGGATAGATAGATGTTGCAGTATCTATAACAACCCAAACACACAGGATTTCAGAATTAGACATCCCCAGTTATTAATTTCATATACTCACCAGATCTGAATGCCCTGTTAAAAAACTTCACATCGCGTTCCCCCTGATATCATTTACATTGAGTTGCAATAAATGCAAAACTCTCTGCAGGTTCTTGTCTTTGTCGTCCTCTCTATTCAGCTGGCTTTGGAAACACACGGCGAGAAGGTGGGGGCTGGGTGGTGAGGGGTACGGGGGCGAGAAACGCAAAAGTAACGCAATAGTTACTTTTACTAGTAACTAGTTACTTTTATTGTGGAGTAACTCAGTTAGTAACTCAGTTACTTTTTGGGAGAAGTAACTAGTGCTATAACTAATTACTTTTTCAAAGTAACGTGCCCAACACTGATCGTCACCTAGTGGACCTAAACATAATTCAATCATCACATCCTCCTTTCTTTAAAGTAAGAATGTTGCAAAAGAACCCATCAAAGAATAACCATATATATTTTATGAGACCGATAGAGCACAATCAATTTTCACCACTCTCGTAGGTCTTCGCAACACAGGTGGATTGTCCCCCATACTGTCCATGTCGCAATGTTCTTCAGTTGCAGAAATAATCTTAGAGTCCTTAGAATCTTCACTCCACTCAACAGGCTCTAATGGAGTTTTGAACAAACTGCGACGTTTTCGTCTCAGAAATTGTCAGTCTTCAGTTTTCACTTCAAATGAACGTGGAGCTACTTCCTGCAGAATATTTGCTTTAGTATTCCATCCCACTCCTGACACTATGTTATATTTGTGTTTGATAATGACCAGGCGTCTTGTATTGCTCAGACACTTTTATTACTGACTATATTTCATGGGTCTCAACAGCCAGGTTTCACACAGGTGTGTCACTCAGACTCTCTTTTATGCTGTCACATTAAGTCATGATCACCACCTAGCGGACCTAAACATAAGTCAGTAATCACACACATAACCATTTCCCTCATATATTGTTCACATACCAGTCTAAATCTGTGATGGTACGCTCTTCTAATTGCTGAGATAGTCCATCCCACCTCACAGGTTTGCCATATCAAGATGATTATTAAACACCATGACTGGTGCACAGGATTGCCTTAGACTGCCCATAATAAATATTGCCCACATGGAATAAGATAATATTGGGGTTATACAGTAAATTTCTGTCTTTTTTTCTCTGAGTCATTTCATAAATATTCAGTGTTTTTTTAAAGAGAGAGAACAAAGTTAGGAACAATAACATCCTTACTCAACATGGTTTGAGTCCATGAATCCATTCCTACCTTATCTAAAGATTTGTATTTGATATATTCATAAAAATGATTAATATAAAAATCAAAATAAAAAGTCGATACTTTGTTCACAATCAAACCTTCCATTTGAATATTATAGCTGTACAACAATGGCTGGAAATATTTACTCAACTGTTGAATCTTAACAGATGAAATGGGAAGCCCACTTATAATTGCAATGGCACATTAGTGCCAAATGCTCATCAAAACAACCAATATTTCAAGAAATCACAAGAGCAGTGAGTCTATCCAGCCTGTTCAACGTCCTGTTCAGTAGTGACCAGAATAACCACAAGGCTGCAGCCAAGCATTAAATCAGAATTTTATATGTAATCAAGTCAAACCCATCACATCTGCACTGATTGATTCCAGACCAAATTGCGGCCTGGCATTTGCAATTTCATTAACTCAAACTGGCAGAGAGCGACTAAGCGTGTGGGGAACAAGACAGTGAAGCAGAAAGAAAGAATGCGCCAGGCAAAGTGACTCGGGCGAGCAGTTAGAAAGAAACACGAGGGCAGGGGAGTGATTTGTTTGTTCTGCAGGACGGGAATGCATCGTAATTCAGGAAGACATGAAGAAATAAATGTAGGGGAGGGAGAAAAAAAAGGACTGCTGAAAAATAATGGTTCCATCCCCAAAAGCAATTCATGTCTTATTCATAGTTTTACAGGCAGACATTTTGGTGAGTCAGGTTTTCTGATTAACCCTGATAGGATTTGACATTATGTTGATGTACCATATGATTTTTTTTTTAGCTCCCCTGCTGTTGATGTTTAATTTCAAGAAAATACTGTCACATTTTAGCATAATCTTAGTTCACAGCTTTATTGCAATTCAAGAATGCATGGTGGACTTGGCTTTGATAGATGAAGCTGCAAGAGCTGACAGATGGCTGCCAGTTCCAGCAGCTACACACAAAGACACAGTCCTCTAATTAGGAGGTGATTGGAGAAGAAAGAGCAGAATCCCCCTTGGTAAACAGAGAGCATGGAGAAGACCAATGTAGACATCTATCTATGAATCTCTCTATCTATCTAATCTACCTAAAATGAAACTGGGACTTCTTTTGGATTCCTCCCTGTGTTGCAACAGTTGCCACTTGTTTTAATTGGAACAATTTGTCTTTGTCTGGGATAAAAGTGCCCTCAGTCCTTCAGTCATCTAACTTCAGTATATGGTTGCTTAGACCGTCTCCCACTCACTCTGGACTGAGACAATCCACTTAGTGTGATTACTGTCCTTAATACTCTTCCTACATTCAGCAAGGTACAATGGCTTTTCCTTTATAGTACTTGTAGCTTAAAAGGAACAATTCTGTCCTATTATACTCAGACATGTTATTTATACTATCAGAGGTGAACTACTAAATATTTTGTATTTGTTTTATCTTTTCAAAGCTATCTCAAGTATGGCTTGTTTCACAGATGAAGAACATGAACAAAAGAAATTAACCAGATGATGGATGTGAGCAAAAAGAACCCACCAAGCTGACAAAACGGAACAAACTCCTCTATGCTCTTGCCCTTTACACATTGAACAGTATGTACTCCCTGTGGAATGAGGCTCCAAGCTGGACCTCCAAGACATCTGTTTGCACCTTTAAACTGTGCATGTTAGCAAGCTGCTGGATGGACCAAAGAACCATGGGAGTTTGTACTGCATTTCAGATGCAAAATGTATTTGTCATGCTATAAAACAGAGTACTTGCATTGCATTTATTGATTAGTAGAAGGAGGAAAGTGCAAGCAACAGCTCTGAGGATTATAATAAAGTACTTTAAAAAATTTGACAGAGTGACTCATAAAAACACCTTCAGGCTTTAGAGGCTCAGTGCAATCATTGAAAAAAAAAAGAAAAGTAGAAGACTTTGAACATTGACTATCGTACTATGTTAACTTAGATCAAAATGAAACGTTCAGCTTCTGCAAAAGACTGGCGATCTGTGGAGAGTGTACCCTGCCTTATGCCCATAGAGTGCTTAGCAACTGCCCCTCCATGACCCTAACTGATGGATGGATGGAAGACTGGATGGATAAATGGCACATTGAAATTTTCACCCTTACCTACATAAACTCATGCAGCTAATGAGAAGTTCAAAATACTATTGTGGTTTGTTTTTCATTACCAGCAAAGCTTAAATGGATGGTGTGTTGGCAGGAACCTACACTGTATGTATAAAGGAATTGAGTAGGTTGTGAGTAAAACAAATGTTTATTACTTATGGCTATTGCACTCTTATAGGGTGACCATGGTAACTGCAGTGAAGTACTTCTGTAAACATACAGTAGTACTTCACTGCAGTTGCAAATACCGAGAGGACAGAAGGATTTTGCTCAACTTCCCACTAAAATAAGATTTTTCAAATTTGGACAGATGCTATAATGCTCAAAAAGTCTAACAAGTTGCCTGATTTTAAAAGGAACGAAAGGGAAGGGGGAGTCATGCATGAGGAATAACAGAATTTAGCATATTGTATCTTGGATCTAATTTCTATTTTTTTCTTTTTTTTTACTATAAAAAAAAACAAAATCTGTTAATCAGCCTTCTTATCTCCCTGTTATTTTTGATTAATACATATCAAAAAGTATTAAAATTGCTTGTTAATTTGACAAAACCTGCAAAAAAAACCCTCTTAAGTTTTTTTTTGTTGTTTTTTTTTAATAAAAGGTTTTCAAATAAAGTAAAGCTGCTATATTAAATGAATGTCGCAGTATTATTAAGATATCTAGTTCTAATACATGATCTTTCATGGAATACATGATCTTTTTAAAAGTCTCTCTTTTCAGAATATTTCTGATATATGTAGCTTACTGAGTAAATCACATTTTTCTTAGCTAAACCATAACTACTGTAATCCTTTTTGACAGGCAGTATGTCAGCTTTTTAATTATATTCCCCATTTTTCTTAACTGCCTTTCTTGTCTGCAAGCATTCCTAAATGCTTCCTCTGTGTTTGCCTTTGACAAAGTACTTTATAATGTATTTTTGGGGCAACCCCTGGCATTAGCCTAATCAGCCATTACTCATCTCCTCATCAACCCCAGGCAAACTTTTAATACGAGCGCTTCATGTCTTCATGTATCGTCATTTTGTTGATTTCTGTAGTGTACATGGTCATGTTGACAGAAATGTGAATGAAAAACAAATAACTTGTCCATCTGAAAACCAGACCCAAAACAAATTCATTTTTAAAGCAAATCCGTGAAAAGTTTTTTTTTTTTTTTTCAGACTGAAGGGAAAAAATCTTTTATTAGATCATCTCTTCTTTGATGTCCCACAGACATCAGGAATCGTTTTGTGTTTGTATGTTGCTAGTGTGTTTGTGTCTCAATCTAACTTTTCTAAAGAAACCTTTTACATTCCTTCCCGGCAAATGGTTTTATATTCCCAAAATATGACTTCATCTTTACTTAACCTGTTGGAATATCCAGCTGTGTATTCACCTGACATGGAAACCCCTTATATCAGGGATTATGATATCAGCTTTCATTGGCTGGTCATTTTTATATGTCTTACCTTTAACCCTAAACAAGATGGAATTTTAAATATTGTATTCTAATTGGGGCAGGCATATTGGGTTTTATTCAGTGTTCCAGATGTAGTTGGGATAATCTTACATTTTCAGCGTAAGAGCCAGCTCTCCCTGAGGTTTTGATAAGCCTCAAGCCAGAATTTCTGTTTGCCAGCCACATAGGCTGCTTTTTTTTCTTTTCTTTTTTTTTTTCCGGAGAAACCGAGTTTTAAATAACGACAATTATTTTTGGGGACTTTCATTTTCATGATTGTCTCACATTTTAAATCTATTCAGGGACACCCTGGGCAGGTTCCCAGTCCATCACAGGACAACACAGATACACACCAGACAGAAAACCAAACACACCTAATGGTAATTTAGACTGTCCAGCTCACCTAACACTCATGTTTTGGGACCAAAAACAAAAAGGAGGCCCCTGGAGAGGACCTATTCGTGCTTGAGGAGAACAAGAAAGCCGTATGCAGACAGAAATCAGGCTGGAATCCCCAAAACATTCCTTCTCCGAAGGAAACAGTCACAGCAGATCCACCAGACAAGCCTACTTTAAAATCCCTATGTTTATTTAAATATGAGAAACTGCTTCTTTAATCTTTACTGTAATGGTTGTTTTCATGTTATAATGTATTTTTCAAATGCTGGGATTTTGGTTAAATTATCTTTTAGGGTGTTCTGAGAACTTGCATGAAAAACCTCTCCTCCTTTAAAAGGTTGTTTGGGGGATTTTCACTTAAAATGTTATATAAAGCCTCCCCTCATATCCTGAATTATGACCTGATATTAGAGACCCACAACCTTCCAAAGTTCTGGAGGAGACCTTTTGCTGTGTTTTCATTAATATTGCCTGCCTCACTGCCTTCAAATTTCACAAAGATCAGATCTTACTTCCCTGCTCTCTGCAAAGAGTCTCTTTTGTGTTCGAGGACACTGACAACTGATCAAGAGTGATCTGGATACCCCTGGACAGACTGATGCCTGCATTAAGAGTGAGCCAGCAGGGAAATCCCATTGTACTGCCTGCTGTGAAAGTAGATGTAAACAGGTGTGAGAGGATTAGGCTCTAAGCTCTTACCTCCGCGTCACTTCAGTGAAGATCTTCTGAGAAACAATTAGGGCTTAATTAGTTGAGTCATAGGACTGCTGTATGATTATTTGGTAAAGTAGCAGTCTGTTATTCATTTGTAGAACCTTATATTCGTCCCACTATTTATTCTTTAGTTATTTTCTATCCAAATATGTGTTAATCAATGTTAGTTTGGATATTAAAAGATTTAAATTCTGCTTTTAAAATCAGAATGATTTCCTCCCATTTGGATTTATTCAGATTTATGGCTCTGAGAAATACTAAAAAAACAGACTCCTCCCTTCTCCATTTCAGTTCGTTGTCACAGTCACTGTAATGAAATTCCACTTAGGCTACTTCACCATGTCATTAAAAAGGAGGGGCGTCTCCCTGCTTAGCAGTGGTGCACCATATACAGTGACCCATGGGTCAGAATATATGGTAGGGCACAGCTTAAGGTGTAACACCAGTTCCTTCTGTTTGCTTAACTCACCGTGGCTGTAATTGAGTCACGCTGTATGTGGCATGGAAAGCCAAACAGCGGCATCAGCGCCACCAGATCAGCTCCCAGTTCGACCAGTAAAACCAGCTGCTCAAGGAGCTATGACTGGAAAATCACTTAGAGCAGTACTTCAGTTTTTTGCAGGATCCAGTATCAGGAGCTGCTCCACCACTGCAGCCGACGGCTCGACCGGTTCTGGTGAGATTTAAACAAGAAAAACTGAAACTTTGTTTCAACTACACCATTTAACCTAATTTCAAAGCCCCATCTACTCCCTATCTGGTTAATGTGACAGAAGTTAATTAAGAAATGTAGTTTTTCAATTTTTCTGAAACTTGGCTTCACTCTCTGTGTGCAATCACTGCGTCTGCTAACATTGGACATTTAGAAAACATCTACTGAACGTTGACAGAACTTTGAATGGGGGTGCTGCTTTGCTCTAATTACTGGAGAGCATTTATTTGCTCTGGAACATGCAAAAACATAAGAAATATATTTAAGTTATTTAAGTCTAGAGTAGACTACTTTTAGCCTGGTTCATACTCTCTTACTTAAGTTATATATCAATTGTGTTTCTCAGTGCTCTGTTTTATTTATCTAGTTCTTCCTTGGTAATCATTCTTTTACTATCCATACTTCTCCTAGACCAGCTTCACAGTGACTATGTGGTGCATTCAGAGTTTGGTGCGTTCAGACCAAACTTGGTGTCCATGCTGATTTTCACAAGCCCCTCAGGTAGTTCACTGCTCTGCATTTCTGATGCACAGTGTTCACATCCTGGACTGTGTCATCAAATTGGAGGAGCTTAAGCTGTGTGAAGCTGACACCCCAATGAAGTGAAAAAAAACTCAGCAAATAGACTGAATTGAAATTGTTTATTTAGTAAAGTTTTTTGTAGTACAAATGATAATTGGTAAATATCAAAAAATATATACATAGATAAAAGATGATCAGAGATATTAGATATATTTTTTAGGTCATGCAGAGGTCAACAATCCCCTCAATAAGCTGCTTCACCACCCTTCCCTGCATGGTTTGCTGATTTGACACACCTGTATCCTGTTTCACTGATACCCTCCTAGGAGGTTAAAACTTCTTAAAAGCCAAAAGTGAGCCGGCACCCAGTTGTGCCATTGTCCAAGTAAGTCAGCAATGCTTACACAAATAATGATTCAACTTTTGACAATATAGACATTTTTCGACATGGTTAGAAACTTTATATTCTCCACAATTCAACCACTAAGGGTATTTTATGGACCCAATGAGCCTCAAAGCATAATTAATAAAGATACAGCAGCATGGTAAAATGTAAACATGAAAAATCATTTATGGCTCCATACCTTTGAAGGGGTCCTGAAGCCATATTATAAATCCAATCATAAATTGTCTATATTCCATTTGACCATAAGGGTATGCTGAATAAAATGTAATCAAGCATATTCATAATGTTATTCCATGATAAGAAAAAAAAAAATGGCTACATAAAGTTTTCTGGGATTTTTTTGCCATCAGAAAAGTTTGCTTATTAAAGATAAAGCTACACATCTTGCTAGGAAGGTTTGATTTGTTTAACATTTTACTTAATATTTGGTATGTTTGTTTTCTTCTATTTCATGACTACAAAACAAATGTGTCCCCATAGAATTTTGTTAAGATTTGACCTCCAATAAGAGCTTCCAGTCAGTAAACCAGTCCTACTGCTATTTGATAAGACCATGGCTTGTTTCACCATGCAGCAAATTAAATTAACTTTCTAACAAGGGAAATCATTGCTTATTTGAATAAGAAATGCGTATCTGAGCACAGCCACAGCAAAGAGAAGATCATTGCTTTGTTAGGAGCAGAACGGATACTTTGTATATATTTTGTTACTTGGTTAAAATGCCTAAGGTATAGATTCATTCTGCATCTGAAGATGACAGTACCGACACAGTGTATGACTCGGGCAAGTACGTTTTTTGTGTCAGGTTTGAATGACATTTTAGATAGGTGTGTAATGTTAGGAAAATGGAAAAAATATGCTTAAATATTTTTTGTGGTCATCAAAATGGTTCAGTGAGATTTTATAGGTCAGTTTTTCAGTAAAAGCATTTGACACAATTTGGCACATTTGGAGAGGTTTAGAGATGATGGTGACAGCAAAAGTTAAAAGTTCCTAAAATCTGTGGCTATGTTTTGTCCATGTCATGACAGGTTGACAGGTCTTTCTGCATGAAGTTTGCATTTTCTCCCTAAGCATGCGTGGCTTCTCTCTGGGTACTCCGGCTTCCTCCCACAGTCCAAAAACTGGACTGTTGGGTTAATTGTCTTCTCTAGATTCTCCTTAGGCTTTAGAGTGAGCGTAAATGGTGGTTTGCCTTGTTGGTCTCTATGTTGCCCTGTGATGGACTGGCAACATGCCCAGGGTGTATCCCGCCTCTTGCGACCCCAGCAGGGATAAACGTGACAGAAGATGGACGGATGGATGACCAATGTTTGAACTGAGGCATTCACACTGTTTGGTTATGGAAAATAGAGAAGGACTTATTAAAATATTAGTGTTAAAAGGTTAAAAAGCTGTTGGTGTACTTCACCCAAGTGTTTCCATTTTGTCCTAAGCCACCCGATTTTCATTGTTCAGCTGTAACAACCATACCATGCATATTGCTTTAGGTTGATAGCCTATTGTTACGCCATATGCCATGATCAAACTTTTTGGACAGTGGGAATCAGTGTCCATATTTCATCCTGATAGGATGACCAGAGAAGAAAATGCAGCTTTGGTGAATAACAGCTGGGGGACTTCTGCAGCCCCCCTTTTTTTAGCCAAAGCAAGATACATGGGAGCCACCAGAGGTGTGAAAACCTACCCCCCTCCCTGTGAGGACAGAGAAAACCACAGAGTTCACAGGATTCTGCCTCTTTTGCCTCTCTTTTTTGCTCTTCTGCTCCAGCACCTCTCTCCTGGTCCCTTCTGCTCCTGCGCTCAAAGCTGGGGCCCACTGTGGCCCACAGTGGAGATGCAGGCCCCAGGGGAACCAGATCCCCAGAACCATCAAGGATGAGTCGAACCCTTCAGAACCAAACTGCTGCAAACAGAACTTTGCAACACATTTCTCTTGAGTTTCAGAACTTACAGAGCTAAACTGGATGAAGACCTTGCCCTGGTGTGACACTGAGGGGACCCCTGCTGTGAGACTGAGACAAAGAACCCCTGACTGCAGAGCTGCAAAACTGGATGAAACTCAAGCTTTCCAAACGGACAGGAAAAAGGTTTGCAGGTCTGGCATGATTAGGGACAGAACAAGCAATGTGTCTTTTGATGATGCTAATCATATCGTGTGTTTACTGCTGAGTAAAGACAATGCTAATTGATGCTAAAGAATGGACTGCATGCTACGCTATGCTACAGGAATATGTGTTGAGCTGTTGCTAAAGCTTAGACGAGCTTTATTCACTAAGGATTTAAACACTCATATAACACTAGAAAAAGTTGCATTTCCTGCGAAAATGCAGCGTGAATGCTGTACGCTAAACTGTAAGCTGTATGGTTAAAATGGCAGAAACAAGCTGAGAAAAATTAAAGTCAAAGCTGCTGAAATGGTATGGAATAGCAAAAAAAAAATGTCTAATTAGTTTCTTAAAAGTAGCTGAAGCCAACAGCAGAAATGTGGCAGGCATGTTATGAATTAACAGCAAGCAGAAAAGTTTAATGCCTTTCCAGAAAGAGAGCAGAATCAAGCCAAAAATTGGAAAAAAAATATGCAGAAATTTTATAAAATAGCAAAAACGGTAACATAAACAGTAAAAAAGTTGAATCTTAAGTAGTTGAAGACAAAAATGAGTAGCTTAAGGATAGGAAGATAAATGTTGAATATGTATAATAAGTATTAAAGTCTGAAATCATATGTGGAAATGTCAAGACTTGTAAAAAAAAATGTGAAATTAATTAAATGTCAGTTGATCAGCATAGAGAAAACAGTGTCATCCTTAGAAGCTTGAAAATCCACAAACCAAAGTACAAGACTGACCATAAGAAGCACAGGAAGGACAGAGAGAGAAGCTTATAAAAAGAGAGCTAATAAAACTTAAGGAGCTGAATTTATCGAAAAATCTAACCTGCATGTTATGAGCCGCTGTGTTGATGACAGCACCGTTGGCAGGCTTAGGCTGCATGTTACGAGGTTAGCAGATGCTTTATTACAGTGTAAATCTTAGAACCTGATTAAGAAATATGCGCTGAGGTGTGTGGTCAACAGGCCTTGGTAGTGTAATTTGAAGAAATTGGTTGAGTTTGGGTCATAGCTATGAGCCATACGGCACAATGAATGAGTGTATGTAAGAAAGAGGCTTTTATTTTGTAGAGTCCCTTTAGTCTTATTTCGAAAGTCTATCATGGATGTGTGTCAAGGGAAGGGTCATGTCCAGCAGTGATATAGAATTCATTTCTAAATATGAAATCACTGGTTTTCCATGTTATTGGGTGAATAGATGCTGTATTAGAGCATAAATGGGAGACTTGTATTGTGAAATTCACTCCGGGATATGTTTTGAAAAGGTCCCTAGAGTCTAATAGAAACTAACTGGTAGAGTTTGGGTCATAATGCTGAGCCATTTGCATCAATTAATACGTTAGTATAATATAGAGGCTTTTATTGTGTAGGGTCACTGGAGTCTTATTTTTAAAGTCTAGCATGGTTGTGTGTTGAGGAAAAGGGTCAGACCGAGCAGTGATACTTGATGACTTTCAAATCCTTAAATCACTCTTTTCCCCTGTTATTAGGGCAGTAGATGAAGTGGCTGTGGAAGGCTTTTATTTTGAAATTTGCTGTGAGGTGTGTTTTGAAAACCCCCTTAGAGTCTAATTTTTTTAAAAAGTGGTTGAGTTTAGGTCATAATTTTGAGCCATATCCTGGGAAAAATAATATGAGTTTAATGTAGGGGCTTTTATTTTGTAGGGTCCCCGGAGTCTTATTTTGAAAGTCTATCAGGGTTGTGTGTGAAGGGAAGGGTCATGGCCAGTAGTCATATTGTATCCACTTCCTAATGTTAAATCAGTGTTGTCTCCCTCCATTAGATTAAAATGTGCTGTTTAAAGTGGCAGAGGTAAAATCCCTTTGAAGCTCGGTTAACGAGCCTGTCAGTGACAGAGAGAAACGCGCTTCACTTTCGTTCCTTTCCTCTTAGGCTTTTTTGAATGGGAAAATCAGCTCCGAACAAACAAGTGCTGAAGACAAACCGTAAATGGTATCTAAAAAATTCTTTCAGTCTAAGCGACAGCTATCCTTTGTCTCAGATTGGGGTGACTTTCATTGCTGTAGCTCATTCACAACCTTAATGGGAAGGAGAAATAAAAAGGTTTGTAGCTCCTGCTGGTCTCATTGAATAACATGCAGCTCAATGGTAGAGCAGAGCTCTCAAAAGCAAAACTTTCCCTCCGAACAAACGAGTGCTGAGCCAAAACCATATTAGGTATTCAAAAAATTCTTTCACCGTGAGCGTCAGCCATCTTTGGACTACAAGTGGTGTAACTTTCATATTTCTACAATATTTGGTCTAGGCGTGGTGACGATGTAAAAAAAGTGTATAATTGTCAAAATCTTGATTTTGGGGTTCGGACAGATTTGTTACCCCCGAACAAACCTTTTTCCTAGCTAAACGATAAAATATATCGACACACTTCCTTCAATGTGAGTGCTAGGATGGTCTGAGGAACAACTTCCACAAGGCTCATGTTGCTACGTCGAACGGTTCCCAAATGGGAGCGATACGAAAAAGTCTGTTCTTTTGAATTTTCAGTTCGGATTTTCAGAGAGCTCTCATTGGATTTCTATTGGGGAAGTGTGGAATTCTTCGCGGTCTGGGCCAAACTGTCAGAAAACTGTAAATGCCACACATAATGCATAAGCATTCCCACTTGATTAATGTTCATGTGTTTCTCAGATGCTCGTTACATTTCCATTACCAAGTATGACCAAGAGTCATTTAGTGGAATTCGACTGTCCATTCGCTGCTAGCTATTTCAAGGAGGGTAAAAATCATTTAGCTAAAGGTTATTGGTTCTTGATTAACCAAATCATTCAATAAAACATTATTTGGCCAAATAATGCAAATCCATGAGGTGAATAAAACATTGTGAATTGGTCTGAAAACATTCCAATTTCTTTAAAATTAGTGAAAAGCTAATTTGATCATATTCCATATTCTTCCAGATAAACTTTGGTTTCAAACACAGAATCCATCTTAAACTGTAATATGTTTTTCAACTGTTTTCCCCTTCCTCTTTGTACATAGTAGTTAGTTTAGCTTAGTTGAGTTTTACTAGTCTTAGTTGAGTGTTAAACTGAAATACGTTGGACTTGGAGCTGAATGAATTTTGTTAATAAACTCTTATATTTTGAACAGAAGTTGTGGTGAATTTGTTCCATGTATGTGCAGAAATAACTGTTTGACCATGATTAGTGCTAGAATCACTCTTTCATCTATTGTTCTAACACACAGTTAGTAGGACTGTGTGTCATAAACACTATATAACAGCTGAAATAATATCTGATTAAATAAGATATTTTACCACCCCTACCGGGGAGGGCAATAAACATCTTAAAGTATCAGAAACAGAATAGAATTTAACTATAGAATCACAGCACTATATTAATTATGCTATGTATGTTTCTAAAAGAAAAAAAAGTCCACAATTCCCCTTCTTTTTTTTTACAACTAGACTACTGGATATACAGCATTATTTTCAATTATTCCTTGCAGACCCAACTCAAATTGCATAAAGCAATTGCAGAATTCAAAAGCTCACAGTTTGCAATGTTTGTCCTGACCCTGTACGAACCAATGTTTAGGATGTGATTTAACTACTCCCACTGTATGTCCTCAAAGACAGGTCAGGGTCTTCAACAATACCGCATGCAATGCAATAAATAGAGGTAGCTGGTAATGGAAGAAGAATGTTCCGTGCATGCGTAATGTGAACATTCTGAGGAAAGGAAAGAGTTCTCAGTCTAGTCACGTCAACACTTTAACTTCAATAATAAATTAACTTTATTATGTAATGGAGCAATCAGTGGGTAATGATCTAGCTCAGGGACCCAGAGTGGGGGCACTGGGATTCGAACCAGGTACTTGCAACATTCTCAGAGCACAAGAACTAACCCACTAGGCCAACACTCTCCCCTCATAAGGTGCAATTTGCCGCTTTTCAGGGTCCTGTATAATACACGACACACTATTTGGACAAGAGTCGGCCCAAAAGTCAAACTTGTCGCAGGACTGAAAAATCATCTCAACATGATCAAAAGCCGCTTTAGCCCACTCTGTTTTCATTTTGTATGGACTCAATCCTTTGAAATGTGGAAAAACTACAGTAGACTACATCAGTCTTTACAGAGGGTAAAAAGACTGTTTAGTAGCTGAAAAACCTGAGATCACACACTTGCCTGCTCCAGCTCAGGAAAAAAACGATTCTTAGGATTTTAAAATCAGAGAAACCCAAGCTGAGCTATTAAACTGTTGTGGAAAGTCTTGCAAGTGCGACTGCCCATCATGTTTAAGATGTCTCTCGTTTGATCTCCTCAGCAGCCAGCAAGTGTTGCGTTGTCAATCACTCACTTACACAGTATAGGTACGTCAGGTGTGTGGGAGACACTTAACACATACAGGTGCTGGTCATAAAATTAGAATATCATGAAAAAGTAGATTGATTTCAGTAATTCCATTTAAAAAGTGAAAATTGTATATTATATTCATACATTACATACAAACTCATATATTTCAGATGTTTATTTTGTTTAATTTTGATGATTACAAATGACAACAAATGAAAATCTACACAAAAAAACTAAACAAAAAAACATTCAAGCGCTGTGAACTGAATGGCAAGGTAGACCTTATCGGTCAGTTTATGTGTTTTGAACTGAATATACGTTTGAGTTAATTTGGCCAAAGTCCACGTTCCAGAAAGGTAATTCAGCGTACAGTCAATAAATAAATAGTACAGTGGAGCACAGGCTGCCTCTATTCTTTAATCCCAAAACCAGAAACCTGGAAGAATTAATTTTGTTCAATCTGAGTCTGACCTTTTCTCTCAATTTAAGCCTAGAAAGAAGTTTTCTTTTCACACAAACTTCCGCAATGAACCACTCAGAATTCTATAGGTGCGATATTTTCTGGATGCAAGGCCAGACAATTCATCTCCGTCGACGAACAGACTGTCTGTGTGTCTGCCACAGAAATTGAAACTGGTGGTAAGATATCAAAGAGAATTTCCCCACCAGTCACAGCTGCAAGGTATTGACACACCATACAGAAATCCATTGTTTACCAAGACATGAAAGAGGGAAAAAAAGTAATTTAGTTTTAGATTATTTAATTAACGTGTTTTCAACCAGTCTTTAGAAACACATTTTTTTTTTTGTGGGTAAAGCTCTATTTGTTTTTATTATAGATTGTCATTTAAAAATTTCACTATCTGGTGAAACATCATTTGGCTCTGACTGCAAATTATTTTGTTAATTTGGTTGGGGAAAAAAAGGGGGATTGTAATCTTAAAAAAAAAAAAGCTAGTTGCAGAAGAATTTTAAACCTGGGACATTTGGATGGAATTTTTTTTTTACACTGCTCAAAAAATAAAGGGAACACTTAAATAACATATTCTAGATCTTAATTATTGAAATATTTTCATTGAATGCTTTGTTCTGTACAAAATTGAATTTGCCAACAAGAAAAATCACACAAAAAATCATATCATCAATGAAAATCAAGCATATTAACCAATGGAGGTCTTTATATGGAGTCACACACAAAATAAAAGTGGAGACAACACTACAGACTGATCCAACTTTGATGTAATGTCCTTAAAGCAGCCAAATGAGGCTCAGTATATTGCATGGCCTCCACCTGACTGTATAACATCCCTAGAATGCCTTGGCATGCTCCTGATGGTCTCCTGATGGATCTCCTCCCAGACCTAAGCTTAAGCATCCGCCAACTCCTCGACAGTCTGTGGTGCAATGTGACGTTGGTGGATGGATCTAGACATGATTTTCCAGATGTGCTCAATCAGATTCTGATCTGAGGAGCGGGCGAGCCGGTCCACAGCTTCAATGCCGTCATCTTGCAGCAACTGCTGACACATTCCAGCTACATGTGGTCTAACAATTGTCCTGCATTAGGAGGAACCCTGGGCCAACCACACCAGCATATGGTGTCACAAGAGGTCTGAGGATCTAATCTTGGTATGTAATAGCAGTCATGCTACCTGGTGAGCACATGGAGGGCTGTGCAGCCCTCCAAATAAAGGCCCTCCACATCATTACTGACCTACTGCCAAACAGATCATGCTGAAGGAGGTTGCAGACAGCAGATTGCTCTCCAGGTTTCTCCAGGTGTCTCCGGACTCTTTCACATTTGTCACATTGCCTCAATGTGAACCTGCTTTCATCTGGAAAGAGCACAGGGTACCAGTGGAGAATTTTCTAATCCTGGTGTTCTCTACCAAATGCAAAGAATCTTGCATGGTGTTTGTCTGTGAGAACATTGCCCATCTTTAGACATCGGGACCTCATACCATCCTCATGGAGTCCGTTTTGTTAGGTTAATATTTTATTATTCACATATGTTAAATCCTAATAATATCTCCCGGGTACGTGTTATGTTTCTTCTGTCAGGATATAACATCATTACCTTCAATATATACATAACAAAGATTTGAGAAGGAAATAAGAGCACAGACAGAATGGATAATTTGTTAACATTCAGCTCTTTGTCTGTGGAAAGAATTAGGTGGAAACACCATTTTGTAAAAGAAAGCTCCATGCTTAAATCTTTCTCTTCCCGATTCTTTGCTGAGAAGAGATCACAAGGAACAAACACTTAAATTAACACTTCATAATGTATATGTATTAAATTATGAGAAATTATGTTTTCTTTCAGAAATTGTAGTCTTACTCAGACCAGACAATTGCCTCAAGTTACAAATGGTAACGCTCACCACCCGAGGTGATAAGAAAGTCGGCCCAAAATAACAGTTAAAGAAGCATTTTATACATCACCAGGGTCTCCTCCTGCAAGATCATCACATGTCAATTCATTACGTCACACACTATTGTAAATAAGAAAACATCACTGGCTCCAGCCATATTAAAGGTACACTATGCAACCGGTGTTGATTTTCCAGCGAGGCTCACCCCAGAGGGCGTAAAAGTGCACTGTCATAAATATGCTCAGCTGTTCTCCTGGTTTCTCCGTCAAGCCAGGCGTGGTTGTTTTGAGCTTAGCAGACAGGCAAACGCAACGAATGACTGCTGCGTTCACACTGGACACAGCTGGCGCGACAGAAGCAGCGAGTGTACATGCAAAGTCAATGGTTGATGCGCGTCAAGGCGCAGCAAAAGGTCCCGCGGCGCGTTTTGAGCAACAGGCGCAGCGCGTCTGAGCAGCTGAAGCAGCGCGTCGGGCGCGTTTAAGCATCTGACCGCAAACGCGCTGCTGCTCGAGATGGAAAAATTGAATTTTTGCTGCTCGACGCGCCGCGTCAACCAATCAGAGAAGCTGATCTGGGAGCTGGCAGGGAGGACACAGCGCTGATGATCAGAGCGCTATGATCACTCCTCTTAAACAGTTTATTGACGCCTAAATTAATTTAAAATGCAGAAATCTGCCGGCAGAATATGTTGGCTTTTATTATCCTGCTGCCTGCAGTTTGGATTATTTAGATGAAAAACATCTACCAGCTGCCGCGGTGAACCGCGAGGAGGCGACCCGGCCAGAGGCTGCTGATGAAGGGATTACTACTGTCGGCGCAATGCTGGTATGTGGGGGTCTGAGCGGCTCCAACAGAAAAAATATTGGAAGGCAGGATTATAATCTGAATGAACTGACTGCACTGATTATGTTTTCAGGTGTATTTTCTCACTTAAAAACATATTAAAACTACTTTATTCCTACTGATCACAGCAAATATAGCTGCAAGGCAGAGAAAGGATAGTGAAGCTCCGCCCAACGCGCGTCAGACACACTTTTGCACCGCGCAGCCAGAGCAGCAAAGCTGCTAACTGAACTAACTGGTACAAGCAGTAAAAATGAAGCAGCAGACATGATTTTGCTGCTTTTGCTGCGTCCGGTGTGAAAGCAGCACCGCACAAAGATCGCCACTGTGCTAGCAACGAGAATGCTTTTAACTGGGGGCGTGTAGCAGTTCTCGCCGTAAAGCAAGACCGACTCTCGCGAGACTTCTGACCTGTGGGTGCGGGTCGGTGCTCCTGCAATTGCAAGTGCGGTATTTCCCCCACAGACCACCAGGGCGGCCGAGAATACCTTTGTTCAACCTGAAATGACTCATTTAATCATCCAAAACGTTATGGAACACATTAATTAACTGAAAAATGTTGCATAGTGTGCCTTTAAGATATTACACTGTGTTCTAGATCAAAGCCATTCTGAATGCACAGTGACATACAGCTCACTGTTAAGAATGATCCAATCTGTCTGTGCTCTCGTTTCATTCCCAAATCTTTATTATGTACAAAATGAATACGATATTGTTTTTATCCTGAAGAACTTTCCTAATTAGATTCTAACAAGCACATACTTAAGTAATAGATACCTTTTACTAACAGTTTCTAACCCTTTGTGCCGACACACACACATTTGTGGCCTGTTGGATGTCATTTTGCAGGGCTATTGCAGTGCTCCTCCTGTAACTCCAATATTGCCAATAATTTCCACCTTTTTTCTGTTCCACTTGCACAACAGCATGTGAAATCTAATGTCATCAGTGTTGCTTAAGTGGTAGTTTGATTTCACACAAGTTTGATCAAATTTAAATTATACGATGTTATTTACGTGTTCCCTTTATTTTTTTGAGCGGTGTATTTGTTTATTTATTTTTTTGACCAGCATTTTTCCTTTGGATAAAGATTATAGTGACAATTTGGAGAGATCCAGATAGAATCAAAACTTGAATCTAATAGAACATGTATAGGGGGAGCTAAAGATTCATATCATGGCAACAAGACCATCCACCTCAAAGACTAAGAAATCATCGAAAATATAGATTGTAAAAAAAAAATTGATGCACACATATTAAAAGCTGGTTGGCAATAAAAAGAAAAATGTATTTGCATTTAAGCAAATTAAGATTTTTTTCTCATTTTTTTATACAAGAAGAATAGGTAATTGTATCCTTATTCAAATGTAATAAAAACAAGGAGATCATGTTTTTTTTTAAAACTGATATTCATTTCACATTACACTACCATTTACTGAGAGTTGTCTGTCTGTTGTTGACAATCGTTTTGCTACTTGCTACTTCTTTTTACAAAATAGTCTTTGCTGAAGGTGTGAGTGGATAAATGCAATGGAGCAATGAGATAATACATCTTTGCATTTGACAGTTTGTTTTATTTTGCAGCAGCAGCTGTTAGTGCCATAGTAATGTTGTCAAATCAAAGACTTAAAAAAAATGCATAACTGTTGAAAAAATAAAGACAACGAAAAAAAAAATTTAAGTAATATAATTTCCTTGAATATCTTAGCAGGCCTGCAGACATTTGTATTAAGAATTTGCAGATATATGAGTCACACAGACTCTGTTTCAATGCACTAATATTTAATGCAGGCTAATGATTCTTACTCAAGGGCATAAAATTGAGAAAAACGCCACAAAGACAAACAAACCATACCTCTTGCTACATTAAATCCTATACTCTGTACATGTAGACATTTTCAGTGATGATGAACAAATGTAGGAGTGAATAAACTACATACCAGAGCTGTCTTTGGTCCTGAAACTTTGGAAAGACTGTTGATTACAGAACAAAGTAGAAGCCAATCTCACCCAAGAATGCATCACTGTGTACCTTGGCATTGACCTTCTTTACTTTAGTCAGAGGTATTGACAGATGTAACAACTAAAGAGGAAATGGGGAGGGAGCAGAGTAAGGTGAGTGGTTTTTGTACAAGGAGTAATTTCAAGACAACGATTGTCATTTGTATATATAAATACATCAACATAAAGTAATGAAAGATCATAAAATAATGAGCTGGGTGACATGTGAATTCTGTAACTGACTAGCTTCTTTGCTCTTGCTGATGAAAATATACCATAGCATCATGCTACCACCATAGAATAAAATATAATATAATAGAGTAGAATAGAATAATATGAGTAATTAAACAAACTATTTGGTGGTTGTCTCCACCAGGAAGAAACATCTATAGCATGTTATTTTTGAATCAATGTCTGTGAATAACCAAGGTTTAATTCTCGTAGGTTCAATGCCAGCAAGCTTATCTGTTCCTGCTAAAGAAAAGCAAGTTTTTTTTTTCTACCATGCTCTGAGTTTTATATCAAGCCTAAAGGTTTAAAACCAACCCTTTAAACGTATATTACCTTGCAATGGTGTACCATTTATGATGGTCTATAAAAATAAAATCACTATAAAACACTGAAATAGTAAAACGTCATTTGGAAATGTTGAAATAGTAAGAGTAATTTTCTATGGTATTGCCACTAGGTTTAACTTTGTGGTCTATCAGTTTATACATATAAGGGTCATAAACTTAAGCTCTAACACTGATTTAAAATGTTTGGGTAAGACCAGTTTAATAAAAAAGAGGTGATGGAGTCTTTTCTTGAACTATCTCACAGGTTGTAATATTTTTAATTTGATAATGTCATGGTTTTGGTTTTGGTTTTGCCCTCTTGTGTCAGTCTCCTCTTCCCTAACTCCCTTCTTGCCTCTCTTCACACCTGCTCCCAATCTGCTAATTAGCCTGGTCTTTGTTTCTCTCTCCCATTTATTCTCCTCCTGTTCAGTCACTCTTTGCTGGTTTGTTGTCATTACTTTGTCCCCTTCTTGTTGTGAGTATTCTTGGTTTTCAGCATTTTTTTTTTTGTGGATTTATGTTTTTTGGGATTTTTGCTTCTGTTACCCTTTTTATTATTAAACATTCAGGTACATTCACCTCAAACTTTTGTCTGCATTTGGGTCCTGTCAAACCACCCCCTCTGCGACAGATAATTCCATATACACTCACCGGCCACTTTATTAGGTACCCCATGCTAGTAACGGGTTGGACCCCCTTTTGTCTTCAGAACTGCCTCAATTCTTCGTGGCATAGATTCAACAAGGTGCTGGAAGCATTCCTCAGGGAGTTTGGTCCATATTGACATGATGGCATCACACAGTTGCCACAGATTTGTCGGCTGCACATCCATGATGCGAATCTCCCGTTCCATCACATCCCAAAGATGCTCTATTGGATAGACATCTGGTGACTGTGGAGGTCATTTGAGTACAGTGAACTCATTGTCATGTTCAAGAAACCAGTCTGAGATGATTCCAGCTTTATGACATGGCGCATTATCCTGCTGAAAGTAGCCATCAGAAGTTGGGTACATTGTGGTCATAAAGGGATGGACATGGTCAGCAACAATACTCTGGTAGGCTGTGGTGTTGCAACGATGCTCAATTGGTACCAAGGGGCCCAAAGAGTGCCAAGAAAATATTCCCCACACCATGACACCACCACCACCAGCCTGAACCGTTGATACAAGGTAGGATGGATCCATGCTTTCATGTTGTAGACGCCAAATTCTGACCCTACCATCCGAATGTCGCAGCAGAAATCGAGACTCATTAGACCAGGCAACGTTTTTCCAATCTTCTATTGTCCAATTTCGATGAGCTTGTGCAAATTGTAGCCTCAGTTTCCTGTTCTTAGCTGAAAGGAGTGGCACCCGGTGTGGTGCTGCTGTAGCGCATCTGCCTCAAAGTTCGACGTACTGTGCGTTCAGAGATGCTCTTCTGCCCACCTTGGTTGTAACTGGTGGTTATTTGAGTCACTGTTGCCCTTCTATCAGCTCGAACCAGTCTGGCCATTCTCCTCTGACCTCTGGCATCAACAAGGCATTTCTGCCCACAGAACTGCCGCTCACTGGATGTTTTTTCTTTTTCGGACCATTCTCTGTAAACCCTAGAGATGGTTGTGCGTGAAAATCCCAGTAGATCAGCAGTTTCTGAAATACTCAGACCAGCCCTTCTGGCACCAACAATCATGCCACGTTCAAAGTCACTCAAATCACCTTTCTTCCCCATACCGATGCTCAGTTTGAACTGCAGGAGATTGTCTTGACCATGTCTACATGCCTAAATGCACTGAGTTGCCACCATGTGATGGGCTGCTTAGAAATTAAGTGTTAACGAGCAGTTGGACAGGTGTACCTAATAAAGTGGCAGGTGAGTGTATATATATTGACAAATAGATAGAAATGTGTGTGAATAGTGAGTCCTAACCCCTTTTATTGAGCCCTATAATACCCTAATACAATGTTTTTATGTTCAATATACATGCTTATCTTTTCAATAATTAAAACAGGAAGATTTACAAATACATTTTCTAATCAAGAGTTTACACAAATGAAACAGCTTTCTGTTTTTTTATATTTGTAAAAATCATGTTTAAGAATAAAAAAGCTGATTTTATTAGCTTAGATAAGGTTCTTCTGAGCAGAATTCACTAACAATAAAAAATAATAATAATAATAATTTTCTTCTAAAACTTTCCCTGAAAAAGCTTGAAAACTCATCTCGATTGTAGATTTTTATGCCCCGACTACAACACATTTGGTAAACAAGCTCTGTATTAAAGTCTGGAAAAAGAGACATAATTTCTCTCAAATGTTGCAAACAAGTGCTAAAACATAAACACAAGGCATATTCATAGATGATTTTGCTCCAGGTTGTCCACAACATTTAATTTGTGATGCTGAAACGAACCTGCTTTAGGCCTATAAAACCTCTATAGATAATTACAGGAGACGTGTTATGATTTTCTTCTTTAGATGTGTTATCCTTCTTGAACTGTTAAATTAACCACATCTGGAATCAAGGTACAGTAAATATATGTGAATCTCCCTCGAAAGCTTTTGGCTGATGCTATTTTTTTCTTGGTATTAAATCAATATGATGAAAGCACAATCCACTACAACAATCATACCGCTGAGATTTCATAAAACTCACATAGCAAAGACTCACACAGTCAGCTGCACACCCTGATACATTTATTAGTATAAGTACAGCTGTAGACAATGCTGAGCTTTGTCTCACATATTCCCCCACCTTCTCTCTTCCCTGCATTTATTTTACAGCCATCGCAAAACATTTGAGTGCCTTCGAGTGCATGCTTCAATTGTTTCACTCCTCTTAGTGTAGGAACGCAGCAGGGACACGACTTCCCCTATGCTTTTAAAACCACTTACCAACTTGTGCACTCAGTACACACAAGTGTAGTACTTGGGTAGCCATTAGTTTTGGCCTTTCATTGACATGTCCCGTTACTTCTCATTATGAATGATTTTTTTTTTCTGCCTTAACATTCAAAAGACCTTTTTAGGCTGCTTTATTTTCCTCATATGTTCTTGTTAGTAATTTTAAGGATTAACTTGTTTTATTTTTCTTCAGTTCATTGCACACTGAGTTCTTCAAATGCCATTGTTCTTCATTGTAAAAATATTAATTTAATGTAGATTTGTTATAGAGGGGATATTTTGGATTTTTGGATGTTTTTGGAGTATAACGATATTTGAAAATAAGGGAGGAAATTCTCAGTGTAAGACAAAGCAAACAGCTAGTCAGACGATAATCCTCATGTTAGGTGATTTTACTTCCAGATATTAAACAGCTACACCTTTACAAGATGCTGTTAAGTTTGCACCATGTCAAATGAATTTGGCTTCTGGCTGTATCATTCCACCTGATCAGCAAACCATTAGTACCTTTGAATTGTGTCTAGAATAATAAAAGATCTGCAAAAGACTAGGAATATGCTATCCTCAGTGCTGCTGAGCAAATGATGACACTAGACATTGTATGTCACTCCTTTCTTCAGCCACTTAAAATAAGCTAAATACCTTGTCAGATCTAAAATACAAACAATAATAATTGAATTTATATGTATTGATCTCACACAGTGGTAATTTACCTCTGCATTTAACCCATCCCCTTGGGGAGCAGGGCACTGCCATCGTGGGGTGCCTGGGGAGCAGTGTGGTGTTAAGGATCTTGCTCAGGGACCCAGAGTGGCAGTCTTTGGGAGTGGGGTTCGAACTCAGAGCCTCAGAATTCCAAGCTCTATTTCCTAACCACTAGGCCACCACACTTGCCAACAAACAAACACAAATAAACTAAAAGTGTATTCTTTGCTTGTACTACAAGTAGGTTGACAATTTGCAACTTGTATTTACATTCTAGGCAACCTCAGCAGCTCTGTTTCGCTATTTTCAGTGTTTGCTGAGAAGATAGCAAAAAGTTCTACAACTGTCTGTTCTGACATGGTAGATGTGGACTACATGGTGGCACAATTTGTTGCACTGTTGCCTTACAGCAAGGAGGTACTGGGTTTGATCTCCGGCCCAGGCTCTTTCTGCATGGAGTTTGTATGTTCTCCCTGTGCATGCGTGGGTTCAATTCATGTACTCTGGCTTCCACCCACTGTCCAAAAAGATGACTGTTAATTGGCATCTCTAAATTGTCCTTACGTGGGTGTGTGTGTGTGTGTGTGTGTGTGTGTGTGTATGAGTGGACTGGTTTTTACTATGGTGTGGGGACCTATGTCCTTATTGGGACCAAAATCCTGGTCCTCATATGGTAAAGTTCTGCTCTTTGAGCTGGGGTTAGGTATATGTTGGTAATACTTAGGGTTAGGGTAAGGGTCTGGGTTAGCCCATATAAAATGAATGTAAGTCAATGAAATGTGCCCATAATCATGAAAACATTGTGTGATTGAGTGTGTGGGTGTGTGCATGGTTGTATGTCTTTGTATGTCTCTGTATTGCCCTATAATGGACCTTCCCTGGGTGTAACCCTCCTCTTGCCCATAAACTGCCTGAGAATGGAACCGGCCCCACCACAATCGTGACAGAATAAGTGAGAGAAGATGGATGGATGGGAATTGTAGATGTTTAATATTGTCAAGTGTAGCATTGCTTTTACTTGATTCTAGTATATTCAGTTTAGGCTATTTTGAATAGATTAAATACACTAAAACTGGTCCATCTCACCTGATAGTTTCTAATTACTGCAATATAACTAATGAAGAAACTATGTGGACAATTTACCAAAATAAAATGATTGATTGATTGATTGATTGAACAACAATTTTCATTGGTACAGTTCTGTGACTCAGAACATCTTTACAGAAGCTCACAAAAAAAAATGAACTATTGCTTTTAGTATGACTATTTGCCATAGAAATGTGTCCTCGTTGTCACATGAAAGAAGCCCAATAAGCTGTGAGCCACATTTAAGGCTTGGAACGCTTAGATTTACACCTGAAAGGCGAACAAAAGCAGCTGCCATGCGGCCCACTCCTCTCCTCTGTGAGTTGGGATCTCTTGGCCTGTTCTCACAGACATCCATGTTCCCCTGGACCTGACTCTTCGTTTGAGTGGCCATTGTTCCCCTAAAAGGTAAAATCCTTGACAGCTGTTCTCTCAGCATCCTTTCTTTGGAATGCAGACCAAGCGCTCTGAACAATGTCTCCTGTAAAACTGTGATGCTAGCTTTGCAGACAGATCCACTGTAATTGGAAAATACTGCTAATAGGTGAGGTTGAATGCCTGACCATGAGCCACCAGGTTCAGTGCTTCAGAGTTAGCATTGTCTCCCTCTGCTGAATGCTTTGGGCCTAAGTACTTTGGCATTGTCTGTGTGTGTGTGTGTGTGTAAGTGGTGTATATCTACGCAGGATGTTTTGGGTGAGTGCTCCACACTCCCACAGCGTGCAGCAATTGTTAGGTCTTGCCTGATTAGCATTCACTCAAAAGGCTTCCACTTGTATTCACTGATCCTCTCATGGGTCCTGCTGTGCATCATAACTACCTGGAATTCATTTGCGACTTGTAAAACTGCCAGATTAGATCATATATGTTCTTCGAATAAGCAAAGCTAACTTTCTTCTGCAAGTATAATTGTTGCACTCAAACTTTTGTGATGGCTGAGAAGCTATCTTAATTCAGTTCAATATTAATGGAGAATTCCTGCAAGGAGCATATATTCATATCTAGTTAGCTGTCAAAAAAAATAAATCAAGATGTCAAGTGTTTCTCTTCCTTGTCATGTTCTTGAGGTATTTATCAACCTATCAGTGTTCTAACCTCCTCATTTTACAGCAGAACCGCAGTGGTATCGAGCTTCCCCGGATATTAAACACCAGTCTTCCACATGGGGCACGGTCCCAGCTTGTCTGTGCAGCACGTTGACCAACAGCAGCAGCAGCAGATGTCCTCATATATCGTAGCCTACATTTGATCTGGCTTCTGACCATGCAACCTCTTTGTGCAGAGCTGCATAACCTCTCCCACCTTTGCAGAAAAGCAATAACATAGGTGTGACACTGCAGCACTATACATTTTCTTCAGAGAGTGATGTTTATAAGAGGCTTATTGAAGTTTATTTCTTCCCATCTAGCTGAGAACCTGAAAGTCATAAGAGGTAATTCTCTTAAGACTTTCAGGTAAGGTAAATCAATAAGCAGTTGTATGTAAGCATACAACATGTAAGCACTTTAAATGGTTTTAAACTGCTTACATGGCCCTAATCCCATATCAACATGATTAATTAGTTAATTAAGGCAGTTTGAAAATATTGGTAAAAGCTTTAAAATACTCTTTAGTCAAATATAGAAAATTGTGCTTTAATTAATGTGTCTAAAAAAGTCTTCGGTCAACAGTGCAAGTGTCAAAGCTATACATGTCTTTCTTTAGACTACAAGGAGCTTAAAAGACATGAAAAGACTAATTAGAGACACATAAAAAATGAAACGGCTAATAATTCTTGTTGAACATTCTTGCTGCCATCAGCTCTCTCTGCAGCCTGTCTTGGGGTCAGCAGGTCAGAATGAGATGACAAAGCGCCATGCTCATAATAAGATAGAAATATCCCTCATGAGGTTTAGAAAGACTTAAGATAAACCCCACCTATATGGTTTTAGTCAATAAATATGAAAATGTTATTCTATCGTTGATCAGATTGAGAAATATCTTTAAGGGAAGCAAGCATGTATTATACATAGTTTTCATTAAGTTAACATTTTTATTTTCAATGTTATTGTATCTCATATTTAACATTTTATTTAGCTTGAAGCAATAACTTATGGCTTGATAACACCAGTGTGTGTTTATATTCAGTGATGGGACTAACGGCGTTGAAAGTAACGGCGTTACCTTGTTTTAGTAACGAGTAATCTAACTAATTACTTTGACTGTAACTATAACGCAGTTACCATTGCAGACACCCCGTTACTGCGCGTTACTCAGGTCTCACAATGAACCTTTTTCCATGATAGGACTCGTGCGCAGCTGCGTGAAGCTGACACCCCACCCACGTCAAAAAACTGCAAATAGACTGAATGGTTAGTGCAACGTTAGTGCAGATTTGTGCAGAAAAAAAATATTGTTTGTGCTACTTTTGTTTAAGAGATATTAAAGATTATTTTTTAGGTCATCCAGAGGTGCGCGCCTTGTCATGAGAGAGGGGAGGATGAGAATGGCTGATGTATAGTGAGATTCCGTCTGTCAGTTGGGTGTTTCTGCTGGCGGGTGTTAACGTCCAGCACACACAGAGAGATGGAGAGTGAGGAGGATCCAGCAGCAAAACAGCGTTTTCCACATGGAAATACCGGTGTTACGTCGAGCTGAGTTTCCCCATCACATACGGTTTCCTCTGCATCTCCGCACAGCGCAGGCGGCACGATTCTCCGCGCAAGCGACAGGAAACGCGCATGCTCTCTAAAGGCGCACAACAGCCGCCCTGTGCTTGCGCCACAGGAGAACTATGGAGAGCGTGAACGATCAAATGAAAGGGAGAAATATGGATGGATGGATGGATGGATGGATGGATGGATGGATGGATGGATGGATGGATGGATGCTCTGACTTTTCAACCTACTGTATTTTTTATTTTAAACATTATTTGATGGCCTTTGTGGCAGTGATGGAGATCCATATTTTATGTCACACACAGAGTATACATCTTGATAGATAGATGGATAGATAGATGTTGCAGTATCTATAACAACCCAAACACACAGGATTTCAGAATTAGACATCCCCAGTTATTAATTTCACCAGATCTGAATGCCCTGTTAAAAAACTTCACATGGCGTTCCCCCCTGATGTCATTTACGTTGAGTTGCAATAAATGCTAAACTCTCTGCAGGTTCTTGTCTTTGTCGTCCGCTCTATTCAGCTGGCTTTAGAAACACACCGCGAGAAGGTGGGGGCTGGGTGGCGAGGGTTACGGGGGCGAGAAACGCAAAAGTAATGCAATAGTTACTTTTACTAGTAACTAGTTACTTTTATTGTGGAGTAACTCAGTTAGTAACTCAGTTACTTTTTGGTAGTAACTAGTAACTATAACTAATTACTTTTTCAAAGTAACGTGCCCAACACTGTTTATATTTGTAATTTCTTTGAACGGGTTAATTTAATTATTACTATAAATAACCACACTGCACTGTCCCCTCCATTTCAAAAACAGAAGACAGTAAAATGTCTAAGAAGCACGAACCCCACAAAGCAGCTGGAGCCTGCTGTTGTCCCCCATCCACCCTAAAGCACTTTGCTGATCAGCTGTCTCTGGTGTTCAGACATTTTTAACACCTCACTGGAGACAAACCATGTGCCAGTCTGCCTAATAGCCTCCACAATCATCCCTGTCCCCCAAAAATGAGGACCACAGAACAAATGACTACAGACCTCTCACCTTTACCTATATGGTAGTTAAGTAATTAAAGCCCCTTTTTCTGACCCACCTTAAATAGATAACAAACCCACTTCTGGATCTGTTGCAGCTTGCCTACAGTACAGTGCCAACAGTTATATTCATGAAGCAATACACATGGCTCTTCACTACATTCTGCAGCCTCTGGACTCTCCAAAACCTTTGGCAGTATCCTGTTTACGGACCTAAATTTTACCTTTAACACCATCATCTGTGCCCGACTTTACCTGCAGGTGTATCACAGACTTCTTGACAGACAGGAAGTAAAATGTGAAGCTGGGAGAACAGGTCTCTGAGTCCAGGACCAACAGCACCAGTTTTCCTTAAGGCTTTGTTCTTTCCCCTCTGCTCTGTTCTCTGCACACAAACTGCTGTCCCTCCATTTACCAGCCTGTCAAGCTCCAGAAGTTGGCAGCCAGAGATGCCAACCAGAGATAGTCAAGGACTTTGGAAAGAGATAGGAGTCTCACTTTTCCCCATAATCCTGTGCAACTATCCAGTCGCCACTTTTTACTTCTTTCACTTCCCAGTGACCATTATTGGTTAGAACCTCAAGTGAGAGCTGAACATTACCTCCCTCAACAAGAAGACACTGCAGAGGGTATATTTCCTTCAAATACTGAAGATGTTTATTCTGCCCGAGACAATGATGGTGTTCCTCTACTCCACCATCCTTGAGTCCAACCTCTCTCTTCTTCATCACCATCTTGTAGGGTGGTGTCACTACCAGGGTCAAGGGCAGGGTGCAGCAAATCATTCCCTCTGCAGAGAGGATAATTGGCTGCAATCTGCCTTCTCTATAGGAATTGTACACCTCAGGAACCCAGTGAGGAACCCAATAAGAATGCAGCTGACCCCTCCCACCATGGACACAAACTTAGAAAAGCCCTGGATCCTGTACTGACACATTTCCTGTTTGAGGAAAAAAAACATGAACAAAAAAAAAAAAAACCCAACAACAAAAGGATCTCGGCACACACGTATATTCAAAATATTTGTAGCATAATGTAATTCTATGTTAATACATTAGTCTACAAATATTTATATTAACCGCATGTTCGTTTGTCACCTCATGACCAAAGCAATAAAGTACATATATAAGTCACATTTTCTGACTGTAAACTTTTGGATAATGTTCTATGAGAATGTGTCAGTGCTTTAAAATTTTCATAAAATTCTAATCCTATAAATGTTAATCTGCTGTTAATTTGAACCAGGGATCAGCGTGCGGTACCTTAGCGCCCCCCTTGCCGCTCACTCGACTTTTTCAAAAATTTATGAAAATTGAAAAAGATGGATTTTCATTTGTTTTAATAGATAGATTAAAACAAATGTGTTGCACGCTAGGACATAGATTTATGTCCTAGCGTGCAACATATGTTTCGGCGTGGCGCGGCATGGTGCCAGACAGGTGGCTGTTGGAAACAAAGCGGCAGGTGTTTCTCAGGGCATGGATCCCAAAGGGGAAATAAAGGAAGATAGCTGATGAGAACAGATGATTCAAAGAAGAAAGGACCCAATCCATCCATCCATTCATCCATCCATTTTCTTCCGCTTTTCCAATGGCGGGTCGTGGAAGGTGCAGTCTAAGCAGAGATGCCCAGACTTCCCGATCCACACACACCTCCTCCAGCAGCCCCAATCATTTGCTTTTATTACCGATGCGGAAGGATTACTTGTATGTTTGCTGGGGAGGAAATTGGGAGTAAGAGAAAAAGTGCGATTGCAGTAAGCTACTTCTAGATAAATTAGAGGGGCGCAAAGATAGATTTAAGAAGTTGATTGCATCTCCAAACTTCGCCATTGCTTTTAACTTTGTTTTAAGCATGGAAAACCGTCCACAGATCAAACAGGTAGCGCTCTTATGCAGCAATGTGAACTTTCTTAAATTTTTTCCCCAAATCCTAAAAATAAAAATAACACCAAGGAATGTAGGTGATGGAGGATGTGGGATTTCGGAGTTCGAGAGCACTGCTCTGATGGATGTCAGTTCTTTCTTGGTTCCTCATGAATCAATCAACTCCTCCCAACATGTCCATCATAGAAAGATTCCTTTATCGTCTTTGTCTCAATTTCCTCAATGCAACTAAACCTAATACACACAAACCGCGAGGTGAAGGGCAGCGAGCCATGAACGCGACGCGCTAAGAGCTTCCAGTGCTTCTCCCTCACCTAATGCTACTATGGAATTCAAACTTAAAGCACCAAATATCATACAGCAGAGTAGTCACATGATGTGACATTTGCTCCAGGATAAACATTTAATCATGAATGCTTATTATATTTCTAAGCTTACGTAGTCCTTTTTTCTATAGTGGGCTAATATGGTTAGTGCCAGTGTTGCCATACGAGGCTTATATAAGTCTCTGAGATTTTTTTCAGCTCTAAACAGATTTCTTTTGGGGGTTTTTTGGTCCAATATGGCTCTTTGAACAGTTTGTGTTGCTGACACCTGATTTTGAGTAATTGGCAGCCAATGGAAAGATATGTAAATCCTAATATCATGTGAAAAAAAACTAACAAACACATAAAAACATATGATAACAATCGCTACCCCTGCTACTAAAACTTTGCTAAAAACTATTTTACCAATAGGACAGCACTAAACTAGATTGTTGAAGAAAAGGTAACTCAGTTTCACCTGACCAAGGGGCCTAGTTTCAGTTAAAGTTCCAATGGCATGTGGCAAAGTTCTTTTTTGTCTCTCAAGCAACCGATCTGCAAGTTGATAACATCTAAGAGTTGCTATGGAAACTCTGTGACCCCAAGATGCCAATCCTTGCAGACTTTCTCTAATAGGAATCTATTACCTAAGCAGGGTGGAGAGATAAACTTAAGCTTTGTTCTGTGTGTTTCATTGGATCCATTTGTTTAGAACTTTTTAATTACTGGATTTAATTGCTCTGAATGCTGATTAACACACATCTGCATTACTTAAATGAGGGCTTTCCATTTTAAAAGACTGAATTAAAAAAAAAATGTGATCTGATTTACAAGATATTCTTGCCCGAAGGCACGGAGAGTTTTGGAAGACTAATTAAAAGGTTCTAAACATTTTGTTAAAAATACATAAATAGCTCATTTTAGGTAAATTAAATTAAATGTTATATATGTCAATAAGTGTGAAACCTGTTGTATTGTTAACAATATTTCTCAATTCCTGATTTATTAATTTTTTTATTAAGCTGCACTCAGCAGATGTATTAAGATTTTTGTGGCTTGTTATTCATTTTTTTTCTCAGAGTTAGGCCATGCTACCGCATAACATTTTCTGAGCTGAGCCAATACATATAGAGGGCAATGAAATGCATAAACCTTGACCCTCTTTTAGTTTATCTTTGGTTTGGTTTTTCCTTCACCAGATTTATCCTACATCACCTGTTCATCATTGGGCAATTAATCCACTCTTTAAGTAAATGCACTGTTTATGCCAAGGATTTTCAGTAAAAAAATCAAGATACGCATCTAATCATAGAACAGATTTGAATATAGCCTTGCAAAGATACTAATGACAACTAATTTCTATAAGTTTGGAAGGCTTCCCATCCAACTAATACTGGCAACATTAGTTTTGCAATGCTTCTAGTGAGCTAAAGCCAATAATCTGCACAAAGCCAGCACATTTTGAATTTAATAACATATGCAACTAGCGTCAAAGAATATCCACTATGTTGATAACAAAATTTACAAAGAGCATTAAGGACAATTATATTAAACAACTTGTTCAAAAACTATGAAGCAGATGGGCATGAGGCACTCTGAGACAGAAAGAAAAAGACAAAACAGGGAAGCTAAAACCTGAAGAACATTAAAAGTAAAAAGTAGAAGTTTCCATAGATGGATGAAAAAGAGCACTGTTTTTGGTGACAGATTGCTCGTATTTTTTAAACTCAAACAGTTTTAAGGACAAAAAAGCAAGTTTACAATTCACTTCAGATAAAAAACAGTTTTGTGTTGCTTTGTTTGGGTGCTTCTGTTGGCTCCAAATGACTGCACAGGCTTGATCAAGCTGGCAAACTGAATCTCCCCGAGGGATGGTAAAGAGGAATCAGCCAAGAGTAACACAACAGTGGGTCATTGAACAATAAAACTGTCTAGTTGGTAGGAGCTGCAGTGAGAATGTGCAGTCTGTGATGTAAATAAACAATATTGTTGCAAAGGTCAGTCAGGGGCAAATATGCACTTCAAATTGTGACTTATTTGCATGTGTTTCCTTGACATTTGCGAAACGTCATGTGTGCCTTATGTGTTTTTCCCCAAACTTTATGCATTCTTCAGGAACTGGATGTGTTTTATTTGCTTTTGAGAGTTAATGTATGAAAAAAAAGGGTTACTGATAAGGAGTGAAAAGGTCGCTCTTCTGCTGATAAGCGATATTGTATACCCAAAGGGCCCAGAACAACCAGGGATGATGGATCAGAGAAGTCACACAGCTACAGAAGAGGCATAATCTGAAGAATACTTGAGTTCAAAACCTAACCTTTGGCCTGAGGCTTGGGAAAACATGCTAGTACCAAAGGTCTGACCTGGATACATGCATCTAAAACAAAGTGTTAAACAGAGGGGACGTTTCTACAGACCTGACAGAGTAGAGGATTCTTGAAGAGTCCCAGAAGATGAACGGAGTTGAGCCAATCATCTTATAGAATGGTTTTAATACCAAATGGAGACATTAGCCCAAAAATTACAACCTGAACATATTTCAAATCCAAATTTACCTCAATAAAGATGCATATTTGTTGAGTATATTTGCTGTTTACTACATTTAAGACTATCAAGAACCATTGCCAATGAATTGTAATTGAGTCTCAAATTTACATTTTAAGGTATGTTTTTCTTTTCATAGTTATTTAAAGATGGCTATTGGATGTCAATAATACGACAGCATTAGTTGACTTTATAGATTTTAGAGAACAGTGAACATACAGTAGTAGTAAATTTTTAATTTCCCCACTTTCCTTGGTGGGCCCTTGGCTAGTGCCCTACAATTCCTTTTTAAACATCTAAAATATTCTTTCTGTCATGATTTGTGGACATTAAGATCTAAAGAGAAGTGTTATCTCCTGGTCAGACCCTGTAATTCAGTGAAAGGGTGGAGTCAGAGTAAAAAGAAATGCATGTCCAATTTGAAGAGTATTTTGCTGCCATTCGGCTGGCTTTTGAATGGAAAGGGCCACTTTGAATGGCTGCTACAGTATTAAAATCAATATATAATATTTTGTTTGCGAGCACAACTTTATTTACTGTTTTCAACATGGATTGAAAAATATAACCTTTTTAAAGTTGTGATGAATAGTTTTGTTTATCATGTTCCAGAAATATATAATTCTGCAGAATGAAGTGATGGGCCTATACAAGTAGACACATAAAGGACACAAGAGAATTATTATTTGATATGTTATCCCTGTTGCTTGTACACCTTTCCCTACCGCATTCGTCCTCTTACTTAACTTTCACTTAAAGTGTGTAGATTCAGCAAAATATTCTGGAAAAAAGCTTGAATTGTCACTTTTATAAATGTATAATAATGAAGTTTCACTTTCTCAAATAAGTAACAAAAAATATTAGACATTTTTTATAGCATAAACACAAGTTAAAATCTACCTTTGAAAATAACAGAAAAGAACAGTTCTTATTTTATTGTCATCATTTGCAGTTGCTTTTTTTCATCTGATTAAACCATATTGAGCTATATTCAATGTAGCCCTCCACTTGGATTTAAGAACTGTTTGTTCTTTATTGGGCTTTCTGTTATTGTCCTCTTGATTTCTGTAATTACACATCAGTGAGTTCATCCAGCCAGTTATACACCTGTTCTTTTTATAACCATGCATCTTTCATGGTTCTTCACAACCACAAACCATGATATTTAGAGTTTCAGAAGAGGAGACTACAAATAAAAAAATTGGCCAAAATATTCTGATCAGTCTTTGGTTTTTTTAACATTCACTTCCTGTAGAGTAAATTATGCTCTATGTCTACTTGGGGCATAAACTTCCTTCCAATTGTTGTTATAACTTTTGCGTCATTAGAGCTGAAGCTCAAGCCTCTCTGACATTTTGAATTCTCTGAAAACAGCAGGATTTGGCACTGTGAGAAAGGGAAGTGGTTGGTTTCAGAATATAATTCCTTATTTATTCATACAATACCTGATTCAGAATTTTACATCTCAGAGACTGCGTTTCTATTATTCTAAGTAATTGACTGAATGCAAAGAAGGACAAAGGAAAACTATTGTAATTGTAAATGATAATGAATACAATGTCCTTGAAATTGGTTGCTGGTTAACAATGCATTCTTTGCATGTTTTAATTTTGGGATATAAAAATATCTTTCTTTTTAATCCGCACATGGCAACGTCAACAACAAAGTTAAAATTTATTGTATTTTAAAATACAGTTTCTACTCAAGTATGAATTTTCTTATAAATGAATCTTAGATTAATTTTTAAACATTTTTTTTGTAAATTTTTTTCTGATTTTCTTCATTTTGTATCATTTGATAAAAGCTGTTTTTTATAATATAGTTCTAATAACTTTTTTTATTCAGTTTGCTTAAAATAACTAACAATGACAATGGTGAGTTGTTAATAAAAAGAATGTTTTTATGGCTTACATGTAATGGACGTTACCCCGCCCCCCCCGCGAAAAAAATCTCTCACATGAAGGAGAAATGTTGCATAGTGACCACTTGACATGGTCTAAGTGATAATAACAAAAACAAAGAAACTTACTTTCCTTTAAACAAAGTTTGTGTTTAAAAAAAAGCTTAATATCCATAGAACAGTATTTTCAGATGAAGCCCACAAATGTTTGAGAAATGGCGGGGAACAGCTGTGTAGCATTAGTTGTCACACAAATAAGTATGAAGGACATTGTCTGCAACTGTTGTATTATTTGTGATATGCCCTTCATTAAAGAAAATCACAGTCTAGTTTGTTTTACCTGAGCTATAGAGATCCAAGAGTCTAGGAACAAGTAGAGAAGCAAACAATCCAAGATGCTTGTGTTCCAATGTGAAGTCAGTGATGATTTGTGGAGTCATGCCAACTGTTGGTGTTGGTTCTTTGTGTTTTATCACTTCCAATGTCAGTGTAGATATCTACTGGGAAGGCATATAGCACTTTATGCTTCCCTCTGCTGATAAGATTTATGGAAGCAGTGATTTTATTTACTTGGAGGACTTGGCATGGGACCAAACTGCCAAAAGTACCTATAACTACTCTAATACCCTTGGCACAGTACATAGAAAAGTCTTGCATTCACTACACATTACATGGATCTACATATAATGGTTTATCATGTCCTTTGCATAACATCCATATTGTTCAGAGAAACTTAATTTGGAATGTATAACATTTAAGCCATAATTATATTAAAAAAATAATCGAAAATATATCACAATATATATTAATCTTATACTATAAAAGGAATGCATATATTTTGCTTTTTGAAATGAATTACTAACATCCATTCTGCATTTACTGAGGCACTGGAAGAGATTTTATGATTTGTTCATCAGTGGAACAAGAAACAACCAGGCAGACCTCTTGTTTAAATAACACCTCTGGTTCAGTGACGGAGATGTAATTTTGAATTAATCAACGTGAATCAAATCAATCATTCTACATTAAAGTCTGCAACAACCCTGATCACTAATTACTTTCAAACAAACATCCTTTCTTTCTTCATCCCAATGACTTCATGTTTTCTTTCAATAGATGATACACTTGACCTCACAGATAGGCAGAGGTCATGCAGTTGTGCTTGAAAGTTTACATACCCTTCCATTAAAGACAGAAAAAAATCAGTTTCCAGTATGGTCATGGTAGACACGGCTTCCTTGGTTTCACGGCAAGTAGATGAGTGCATCCTTACAAAGATAGCCCTTGGAATGTCCTTGCAAGTGCCTGCAAGCAGTGAATCCCTTTTGCTCAATTGACTCTTATCTGGTCAGAAAAACACATGTACATGCAGACATACTGTAGGCTGCAACCAGCACAGCCCACACGAGCTGAGAAAAGCAAGAGCAGTAGCAGTCAGGTCTTTTTTTTTTTTACCCTTAATCCTCTACCCTAATTCTATTGATATTTAAGCTTAATTTTGATTGAGGAGGCGGTTACTTGACATAGCAGGAGTCCTTTATTGTACCGCATTAGAGCAGCTCTCCTTGAGCTGGAAAAATAAAATGTCCCCATGCTCCCAGGTGTCCGGCAATCATCTTTTCAAGGATCAATTGTAATTTGAGCTCAATAACCTCACTGAGGGCTGATAGACTGTTCACACAGGCTCATAGGAAGGAAAGGATGAGTGTACCTTAGAAAATTGAACGTGGGCCTGTCCTACTCTAATCAACATAAAACATATACTCAATGATATCTTTAGTTTTTTAGCCCCTTTATCTGTATAAATTTGGTTATGATATATTTTGAACTAGACTAGCAGAGAGTAGTAGAAAATTTTAAAGTTAAAGATACTGTAAGTCCTCTGTGGTTTTTATACATTACAATCCAAAAAGTCTGGTGTGCATTTGCATTCAGCTTTTTTTATATTTACCAAGGTTTACACTTACCATGTCAGATATAACCATATGGATACAAAGATTTGATAACAAAAAAACCAGCACCTCATATTTCATAGATGGGGCTCTGTTCTTTTCATGGTCAGACAAATGTAGATTAAGGTAAAACTATAAAACCAAAGAGGTACCAAAGAGAGCATCCACTAAGACTGTTGTGATCTAAACCCATTCATGAGTGGAATACTCATGTTTAAGAAGTTTAAACGAAATAATGATGATTTTTTTTCAGTGGGGAACGTAAAGGTAATACATCCCATTTTGACAGTTCTCCATTTGGGATAAAAAAGGTAATTCCCTTTATAGTCTGCAACTAAACTTTTTTTTTAACTTTTCACCCAACACAGTCCAGTTTTTTTGGGACCTATATCGGTAAGGTTAGGCCTATGCTGTTTATCCTCTCTGTATTGTCAAACAAAGTGAAGATTACATTTTGACATGATCTTGGCGCTGATGCCTGGTCTGATTACTCACTTCATTCACCTGCTTACCAGTTCTCATTCCCGCTCTTCTGATCCACCTGCTTCAGCTTCTATTTAACCAGCCCTAAACCAGCAATCAGGGCCAGATTATTCGAGCCTGTGTTGACAGTTCTCTAGCGTACCTGTGTTTTCTGATTGCCTGATCCGGACCTGTTCTGCCTCCATACTTCTGAGCCTGCCTTCTCCCATTCTTATCCGTCTTGTCTGACCTGTAGTGATGGCAAAAAAAAAAGCCTCACGAAAAAATGAAGCCTTCCAAGCCAATGCTTTGCCTAAATGTTCATTACTTGATGTTTCATTCATTGCTCACCCCAACATCATCCCAACACACAAACCTCTGCTGATACTCTGCAAACTCCAGATATGGTTTCATAGGGACATTTAAGATTATTTATAATTCTTGACATACTTGCACAGATTTATGTTGGCCATAATAATTGACCATTAATTCTAAGGCAGTGTTCCAAAATTATGCAAATTAACTCACCTCAATTCAAACAGGTTACAGTAACAGGGTGTCTAAAGTAGGTCAACACCATAAAGAGTCATTTACATGTTTTTCACACATTTCCTAGAAAAGACAACCACAACCCTTTTTTGTAGCATTGCTCAATTCAAACATTAATTGTTGACGTGATTTACTACAGACAGAATTGAGCTATTAAAGCTAAAACCTGATAGCATCATGTTTTATGAATCCAGGGTTAATCTTATTCTGAGATCCTTCTTAATCTCTCACCTTTTATTAAAACAAATATTAACACATATTTGCAAAAAGAAAATCCTTAAAAGTTTATATGTTAAATTATTTGATATAAACAATAATACACAATAATAGGAAATATTGTGGGGACAAGCAAAATGTACAAGTTTCACTTGTTCAGGAAAACACTACAGGATTTCTATACAAGATTATGCCCACAATTTGCTAGAATGTTTCTCAGATAAGGCAAAGGAGCAAGAGATTTAAAATATGATAAAAACTGCAATATAGAATTTCAACCATTTCAACCCCTGACAATGATAAGAATGCAAGCTGTGTCACCTAGTGGGGAGACAGAGGGTAGAGTACTCACACATAAAATGGGGAACAAAGCAATTACACAGCTACTGTTTCAAAAGCTAAAGAGGAATTTGGTATCGGCACTTTTGTCAAAGTTTGCCCAGCAGTAGATAAAAGGATGGGTTATTTTTAACAGGCATCTAGTAGTAGAATATAAGGGTTGAGTTAGATTATTTTATTTGTGCTCCAGAGCAACATTTCGGACTTTGTAATCCAGCTCAATAAGCTAATGAGCTGGTATCATCATGTGCAGGAAGCAAAGCTTTACTGCACATAATGTGAGTGTCCTAGATCTGTTGCAGCCCTTTAGGCTACAACATAAAGCATTAATGTGAGTGCTGAGTAAATGGTCAGAAACAAGCAGGACTTTCACAAATTTATAAATTTATTTAAAAAACTGTTGCAACTTTTTGCTTCAGCTTTGCACCATTCTCAAAGTTAATTCACTGCAATCATTAGGAGGCAAACACTCCAATCAGAACAACAATTTTTAAAATTCGCCTGTGAAGTTCATCTGGTGAGGAATCCCTCGCAACTTTAAGCTTCAAATCCAAGTCAATCTTTAGCAGAGGGGATTGTTTCGACAAGAAGTCAGTTGATCAAAAGTAAGGCGGATCTGTTTGAATTTCCAAGTAAAAGACTACATGTTCAGACTTTAAATCACATTTTTTGGGACTTTTATGTAATAAAATATTACGTCCCCACAGTTAATCAACAGCTCAAATACAGATGACCATTAATTCAAAAGAATAACTGATAAGAAAAAAAATGAAATAGTTAAACAAGATGGAGAGGGAAAAAATGGTAATTGATTTGGGTTGTTGGATGTAGGAGTTTGCCCTGAAATCGAAGGGTTGACGGTTCAAGCCCCAGCTCTGTCTTTCAGTGTCCTTGGGCAAGACACTTCACCTGTATTGCCTACTGATGGTGGTCAGAGGATGGTGGCGCAGGTATACAGCAGCATTACTTCTGTCAGTGAGCGCCAGGGCAGCTGTAGCTACGATGATGATGATGGCTTGCCATCATCAGTGTGTGCATGAATGGATGAATGATTGAATATAGTGTAAAGCATTTTGGTCAAGTCTCCTGACATGAAAAAGCGCTATATAAGTACAGGCCATTTACCATTTGAATGAAGAGCAGGCTCCCATAACAGCATGCAGATGACTCTGCTATTAAATTAGGACAAATCATATTATTATACAGAGATATACTTTTGGTCAGCACAGTAGCTTTAGTAGCAAGATGCTTTGCTTAACTTCAGGATTTAAAGTACAACACAAGTATAAATATACAATATACAAATATAAAACTTATATAAATACAATTGCCTTATAAAATTGTCTATTTGTTATTCTATGAAATGTATAGAATCCAAAAGCATCTAACAACAGATGTAACTTGGAAATATGTTTAATATGTGTTAATTTTCCTCAGATTTACACTATTGCTTTTTCTGGCTAATTTTGATCTTTTTTTTTCTAATATGCCTTTGACAAAATATCTAATGTCTTCAGTTTTTCTCTTAAATATAAATATCTGCAGAACAAAAAGGAGCACTTAAAACAAGTCAACCACTCCAAAATATGTGTTTCTCAAGAGGTTCATAAATGTCACAACCTAGTTTAAAATCTAGTCACTGCTATGGTGGTTTTTCTTTGTACACTCGTCACATAAAGCTCCAGTACTTGGCGTGTGCACAGATACTAAATCACAAGGACTAGATCACTGAAATACTTTGGAACCATATTCTGCACAGACAACTGTCACAAGGGAATTGGATAAAGCAGGTAATACTCAGAGTTTTATGCACGGTTGCAATCAGTTACTTGCTTACTTTCCAGTGATCAAGCTAGAAGGCATCTGGGGATTAAAGCCATAAAGGATGAAACATTATATGTAAATGCAAGCTGGTCTGCTCTCTAAATGTCTTGTTAAGGCATATGTTGATGGCAGCATTTCACTCATCCAAAAGAGCCTCCCTTTGCTTTATGTTCTCAGCAGATGTACCTTGTAGCTGTGCTTGTATCTCAGCTTCGTTCCACCCATGGCCAGTGATATCAGGCAAGTGGTGGAGTCATTGCCCCATTGCATCTATTATTAAAAAACCCATGTGTTAGCAGCTGTTCCCTGCCTCATTAGACCAAGATCTTAGCATTGCTGATGATACATGTTTATGTAGCTGTGATCTGACTTGTTCTTTGAATCTTGCAGTACGATGCCACAGAACCTATCTAAAACAGGAAGAGGAATTAAAGCATATACTTTTCGGATATATTTTCTCTACTTTCATCATGTACCTTTCTTGTTTGTGAATTTATTTACCCAAATCTGAGGGTTGCTGTATAACATCAATTTACTGCCATCATATTTTTCCATAGAGCCAAAGACAAACCATGGTATACTCAGGCAATGCATCAAATTAATTAGAGGATGAGTGGAAACCACTGTATTTATACACACAATGCCACACAATGAATGCAAAAGCTAAATATTTTATGAACATAAATATTTCCCTTTGACCTGAACATGGCATATTATATGTGGATAGTTGGAGTAATCAGACAGATTCTTAGAAATCAATCGCAGTTTGCATGAACTGACATAATTTCACCTTTAGCAGAAGTCTATTGGGTAAAATAACTAGACAACTGCAATAACTTCTTGGAAAACGTACAACTTTTCAGTTATTGGCTGTGATTGTTTGATCTTTAGCTGATGTAGAATTTCACCTTAAGCATATTTAATGATCTTAGAAGAGAAAACTTGCCTGAAGTTTTACTAGTCATGGCAGGTTTTGCAGTCAGTCAGGCAGTATTAACCTGATGACATTGCATGATATTTAAGTCTTTCATGTTTATTTTATTTTGCCTTTCTGTGGACAGGTTCCTCAGTGCACCTGTCCCAGGGAGGCTAAACGATTTATTTTAATGATCTACGGATAACCTGGAGAAACTCAACTAGAACTGTGTATGATACCCATTTAAGCTTGATTATATTGTAAAGACAGGAAATAGTCTAAGGATTAGGGATATTCTTCTTAGGTGACATATGAACATTTTAACAGCCTTCAAAAATAACGTTGTTGTAACTTGATCTAAGATTTTAGTTTTTTTTTTGTTTTTTTGTGGTAGTTATAACAGTTGAAATATGAAATTATTATATCCCTTAAAATATTAATGAAATCCTGAGACTTAAATTTGGTTGATAACAAAAACAAATATTCTAAAATAATTCAGTGTTTTGTTGGTCTTCCAGAAACCTTCAATTCAAGAGTGTGTGCCTTTCTCCGCAGATGTTGGCACTATTTCTTGTGCTCTAAAAAGGCTGCAAGCATCTGGTTTGATCCCAACAGCCTCCACTCTGGATTCCTGAGCAAAACCCTTAACCCCACACTGGTCCACGGGTGCCACACAATGTCCACCCACTGCTCCCCAAGGGGATGGGTCAAATGCAGAAACTGAATTTCCCCATTGTAGGAAAATAAAGGGATTTACATTTTTTTAATATTATACTTCTTTCAGTTTTTTTTACACAGGAGCCACAATGACGAGCGTGGAAAAATGGCTTTGGGACTTCTAGGACCTTAACCACAAAATAACTGTACTTATGCTTGATGTGTCCCTTATGAAGCTCCTGTAACATAACAGAGGATGCACAGACAAAAAAGCTGAAGGAACACATTAACCTTTATGCAGCAAAGTTGGGACCCAAACATTTTTTTACAATTCCACTTTGTTTAGGGCTACATAATGATCATCAGGTTTACCCAATTTAAGAATTAAGAGCACCAAACAATGACGAACATACTATCGAAAAATGCTGCTCTGGAACCTGGATGCACTTGCAAACTAAATCATCCTTTAATGTCAGATTGGGAAAAAAAAGACAAATGTTGGAGAAGGGTTGTGCCAGCTATGGACTTTATTAGAGAATTATGCTCTTTGATCCCCCTTATGTCTTCTCAGATGCTCTGATTGCTGAGGTAATTAAGGAAAAAGCCAGAATCTCCTACTAGTCCTTTCTGGAATGCTCCACCCTGCCATTTACTCATATCCAGCTGCTAATTAATGAAGTGCAATGGAAGGGTCATCCAATCAGAACATTGTATGAATAAATCAAAGACTTCATTTCCCATGAGGAGGTTGTTGTGCAATCTGAGTAACGACTCATAAAAGAGAGGTGCTATAAGTCTTTGAAATGGCATATTTTGTGTTATCTGGAGTGTTTTTTTGTTTGTTTTTTTGCAGTAAAGAGTTGCCATTTTAGGATGTATTATACATCCTTACATAAGGGTGAGTTGGCATGAATATATATATTTTTTTAAGGGCGGTTATGGGATATTTTGAGTAAAGGATTGCATTGTTCGGTTGCACAAAGGCTGGGGCCATTAACCAGATTAATTTGGGAGATTGGCAGAATGTGAAAGGAAGGATGAAGAGAGATTGTACAGAAAAGATCATGGCAAGAAGGGCATGCTGAAATGAGAAGGAATGATGGACACTTGTGCAGGGTAGTAAAGCGACCTGGGTTGCTAGTGCACACACACCTAGAGAAAAATAAAAAAATATAGAGAAATATAGCGGGATAGAAAGACAAGCCCATTGGGAGAAAAAACAGAAACAGAGATTGAAAACAGGGCAAGCGATGGTGGACCATTAAAAACTGATACACCAGAGAGGAAGGGCATATAGGCTCCTCTTGTGGATGATAATGGTTCCATTTTACTCTCTCCTCCATTCCACACTGAAGGACACAATCTTTGTACCCAAATATTTGGTATGATCCACTAAAACTTTCTATGAATAAAAATCATTAGCAAATTTGTTATTTCAAACAAAGATGATCTACCAACCAGGTGCAAATCTGACTGTGTCTCTAAAATTAGCAGAACAGATTTTGCACTGTTACATTTTTAAGTTTTTACAGTCCTACTTTTACAAAACTTATGCTAATCATCTAAACATACAAAATAATGGAAGAAGAATATGCAAATCAACGCAATGATATTTATCAGACCTAGAATGCATTGCATGTGAAGGGTCCGCATCTAGATTTAGCATGTTTGAAACTAATGTTCAAATTTACATGCAAAAATGTCTACAATCATTGTGGGAAAAAGGACAGATGACAGACAGAGAAGAGAAAATGTTTTGTGCATGTGTCAACACACATTTGGACTGTCCAAAATTGAAATAGCAGATTCATATTATCTGTTGAGCAATGCTACTTTTAAGTTACTGGGTGAATTAAATCTGACTTAGAATATGTCACAAATGGGCTACATGTCCAACTTCACTTTTTCCTGAAACTTCAACCAGCTCCTTATTTCCTGTCTTTCATTATTGGACAAACTTTTTTATCCAGGTGGGTCTGACGTAAGTAACAATAATGAAAATGGCTAGACACACCTGGATTTAATCATTTTGTCCAGGAATGCAGGACAGGACACAAAGGAACTGTGGGAGATTCTGGCTTTTTACTTTAATCTTGTTTTTAATATAAATGTGAATTTATTTTTCCCCTACCTTTTGTTTTGTTTAAACCAGGCAACATCCATGCAGCTCAGAGTGCTTAATATTTTTGTAGTTTCTGGTTATTTACCAATGCTGCAGCAAAAAATTATTGTGTTGAGCCACTATTAAGAATAACCCACACTGAACCAATATAGAAAGGTATAGCCAGACACACCTGGATTAATCATTTCATCCAGCAATAAAAGACAGGAAACAAAGGAGCTGTCTGAAGTTCAGGAAGCAGTGAAGTTTGGTATACAGCCCATTGAAACCATACAATACCTGTTTTAGAAAGATGTTAACACTGCATTTTCTGGATGGAACATGGCAGCCAGATGTGGCCCAGGTTTTGCTTCTCTTTTCACTCTGCTTACTTTTATGCTTGACTCATATACACTCCCCGTGAAAATGAGATACAACGGAGACAGCATCTGGAGTTCATGCACCCTTGTACGTAATATTTCGCCATACTCTGGGTGGGCATGTACACCACAGATTGCAGGTTTACAACATGACAAAATGTTTGGGGGGAAAAAAAACACAGCTATTTCCTACGTCTTCAAAGCCCCTTCATGCCATTCAAGAGTTATTCAGTCTGTTTATTGTAATGATATGCAAGGGCTAAATCTAGATATAACTAGATCAAGAGGAATATTACCTTGCAACAATTTTTTTTAATGAAAACAAATAATTCATGTATGTTTCTATGTAATTAAGTATGGATTGTTAGTAATAGAAAATAACAGTTACTTCTTCTGTTTTATTAACAGTTTTACTCCAGCTGTTTTTAATTCATGTAATGTCATATTTTATTGCACAGAAAAAAAGAAACTCTTGTAGTTGTATATGCCAGTGGAAAGATCCTATTTATTTTTTCATTTTACATGAACAAGAAAAAATCTTTCTCTTCTTCTCTATCGCATATAAATACAGTGCTGTTTAAAAATTGGGTGGCCTGGTGTTATCCAGTGTCCTCATTTTCATGGGATGTTGTTGAACCCCTTGTGAATCCTGCACATATATTTAGTACAGTATCACTTAGAATTAGTGATGGCTGTGCTTCCTTTTGCTTCTTTCTGTTCAAATGAGAATATGGATCCTTTTCCAGTTTAAAATAAACCCAATTTATTAATCCAATTTGCTTTTATACTAGCACTGACGTCCCTCACTATCATACACTTAAAGCATTGGTTGCTTGGTCTGAGTCATTAACAAAGAGCATTTGTTTAAAGTTGTAAAGTTAACTAAATAGGTCTGCATCTGAAAAGCAGAGTTTAAGTGTGCTTCAGCAAAGCTTCACACTAAATAAATCCCTGCATTTTGGAGCCTCTTGTGTTTAATGGAACACTTAAACAGTAGGCACAACGGGGTTAATGTTAGAAAGTGTTAGAAAGGATGCACTTATAATTTGTTTTACTTTGTGTGCCATTAAAGGACCTGTTTTTGAGTGAACTACTTAATTGGAGTAACTTCAGCTGAAGGCTGAACCATTGACCCAATTTTGTTTTTATTGTAATTGTGAATTTTGATTTCACCTGCCTCTCATTTTTTTTGATTGTGGCAGCATCCGTGTGGTTCAGTGCTTAACATTTTTGTTATTTCTTGTTTTTATTTTTAACCGATGCTGCAACAAAGGATAATTGTGTTAAGTCAGTATTAAAAGCAACCCATACTGAACCAATATAGAAAGGTATTAGTGACAATGTTTGAGTGTTTATTCTACATTTTTGATACTACATGTCAATTTTATCAGCTGTTTAGGTTGCCTGATAGATATTGATAAACAATGTAAAAATCATACATAGCCTTTACTACATTCATCTTTATTTAATAATTAAATTAAATAACCTTTTCCAGGTCAGTCTGGATTACCAATGAGACTTTAGCAATCTTTAGCCATGAAAATGGCAAGAGGCCAGTTCTGTATCCCAGTGATAAATACAAAATGTGAACGTGCTAGATGTGTGAACTGACCCAAAAACCAAAACAAAAAACATTGTGAAGATCCTCATTGAGGCCAGTAATAGAGATTCTTCAATCCACTGTTAAACAAGTCCTTTACTATTGGGAGCTGAAGGGCTGGTAACCCTTTTATCCAAACACAGGATAATAAAAAGCCAGATTATAGAGTTCTTATGCACCCAGGTTTAAAACCCTTGATTTCTACAGAGATGTTCTGTGGTCTGATAAAACTAGAATTGAATTGATAATAGCACTAACAGCAGCCCAGTGGTGAAATACAGGGATTCCATCATGTTTAAAACATTAACTGCCGAAGGGACCATTGCATTTCACAATATATACATTGTAAGGGGGGAAAAAACATCCTGAAGTAAAATCTAAAGAAATCAGACAAAATATTAAAGTTTGAGCACTAGTTAGTCTTTCAGACGGACAATTACCCTGAGCAAAGGTAATGCTTTAGAGATGGAAATTTATCATGAATTCACTCATCACCTAAAAATATTAGTTTAAAAGTTGTCTAACAATGAAATACAAACCTGACTGAGATAAGGTGCGTCCAGAGAAATAGGCAAAAATTCCAGCAAAATATTGCAAAAAGTTTTAGAAAGGATCCCCAAAAGATACCTTTAGAGTCACAAAATGTACCTGCAAAACCTCATTTTAAAAAATAGCTAATGAAATATGTTTGAACTGCAGATTTTTGAAAAATGTTAGTCACAAATGCCCCGCACCTGACTCCCCCGCAAAAATCTCTCATTTTAATGGCATTTACCTGATGTTTTTATGGTGATACCATCTCAAACCATCACTTTTTACCAACATTTTTGGTTGGGGCTGTGTACCCTTTTAGATTATCCTTCATTGTTTTCCTGAAAGGCTTTCAAACCGTATATCTGCTTCCTCTTGCTCAAAAAGCATCCAGCGATATCTTTGCTACTCGTTGGATTGCCGCTTAAAGGGGCCATGGTCAGTGCTCTTTGTCATATGGAAACCCTGTTCCTGTTCGCCCTCTGTCAAATGTTTAACTCAGAGATGCAGCCTTCTCTTCCTCTGGATTCACTCATTCCTTTCTCGAAACATGACACACAACCACATGAACTCAACTATATTTCCTTTATTTACTAAATCACCCAGCTATCCCATCACCCTTCCTTCCAATCCTTCATGTCAATGGTTATATCTACAATGGAGGCTTACTGAAAACATCTGGGGAAAATAAATAAAAACCGAAAAACAGACACAGTCCTTTGAAATAGCTGTGATCATGTGTAGCAAGATTTAATAAAAATGCTCTAATCAATAAATTAAGGTTCATTATATCAAAACAAATCATAAATTTAAAGTAACGCGGATAACCTAAATTTCTGTCCCCTTAAATGGCAAAAATAAGTGGCTGCATTTTAGAGTGGATAACATTTTTTCAATGAAGAAACTTTTTCAAAATGTATCAGACCTATGAAGATATATTGTATTGATTTCATATCAGCATTATGTAATAAGCGATCAAAGATATGATGCAAAGAGTAGCCAAAAGTGAAATAGAGGAAAGGATGAGTAAAATAATATTTACAGAAAAATCAATTAAAGCAAAAGAATGGAATAATTATTAAGAGGATCTACAATAAGTAACCGTTTTAACCACCATATACCGTCCAATCTATATCAGCAAGGTAGGAGATCTCTTTAAATTAAACTGCCATTTCTGTCGTTAATAGTTTATTATGAAGATGTAGAACAGGAAAATACTAAAACACAGGACAGCATGTGCCTTTTTGAGAGTGCACACACATTTCATAGCAACCAGATCCACCCTATCATAAACAGACACACACACTTTTGTTCTGCTATATGTAGTGAGGACCATGTGTTGACTCCCATCGACTTCCATTGATCTTCAGTAATTTTCTACCCTTTCTATAAAACTAACCCCAAACCTAACCATTACTAACGTATAACCCACCCTAACCCCGTTGACACCTTAGCCCTAAATCTAAACATTAGCAAAATACCTTGTTAGGACCAGCCAAATGTCCTCAATTTACAACAACAGGTCCTCATTGTGATGGTGAAGGTGAAAAAAGGACTCTCACTCGTGGTTCTATACAAGTGCACACCCCCACAAACACACACACGTACCCAAACAAAAGTGTGTATTTCCATCTTTAGTAAGATTTTACATTGACTTACATTCATTTTAGTTATTGCAGTTATGCTTAACGCTGACCTTTACCCTAACCTACAGTTAATTCCCACCATACCTGTAAACTGACTCTCCCACATTAGAAATGGGCTCTACCACATTTGCTTTCTATTTTCTTTTATAGGGATCCATATTTAGATAAAAGTTTAAATATTCAAATAATCAAACATTATTCAAAAGCAAAGATCCTGGTTGTTCAAATTTCAAAAGCGGAATGTAAGAAACATACTACAAAACTAAAAAGAAAAAGGAAGATGGATCTGGGATTGAATCAGCAGATGTAGCTACAGTACAGTAGACAGCTTTATGTTGATGTTACAAAATCCCCAAATTTTGTCTTTTTTTAAAATTAAATCAGTTTGGTGAGCAGCATCTGGGAGGTCTAAATGTCTTCTAAAATGACTTTTTTGTTCAATGTTTAGAAGAGCAGGCTTGGATCTACTTCCGGTGCTAAGAGACATCTAGGTTTTAGAGATGTTAATGCCATAGCTTCCATTTGCAATGTTGTGTACTAGGTATAGTTAATGGGAAAACTAAAGACTGCAACATTTAGAGAAATAACAATAGATTTAGAAATGACTTTTGACAATACATGAAAACAAACATGCCAGAAGCTTACTACAACTGGAAAGGACAAAAATGTGTGTGGGGAGGTTGCTAGGGAGAGCCAATGCACCTGTCACAATTAATCACAGATCCTGGGAATGTCATTGACGATTCAGCCTTAAAATAATGGCATCAAAGGAGAACTTTGAACTGAACATGACGCAGGCACATTTAAAGTTTTGTTGTTAGTGCTTACAGCAGAATTCCACCGGTCATCTGCCAGGGTCAGGACGCGCTCTCTCTTCCAGGCCTCCTTGATCCTTGCTGTGTGATGAGCATCATAGGAATAATACTTTTAGAGATAAATGGTTTAATGTCCTGTGAGACTGGAGTAGGCACAAGGGCTGCTGGGTTGTGTCAAAATGGGAAAAACGTCACCATTTTGTCCTTGTTTGTGGTTGAAGAGTGTTGTTTATGTTGATGGGTGTGTTCATACTGGGTTAACATTGTGTTCTAGAGGTTGTAAATGTTAATGTTGACACCATTAGAAAAATGTATTACCAGTTGTATGTAATGGAACAAGCATTCCCTGTTGTTTTGTATTGAATAAATAAAAAGTTTTGCGACTGGACCGTGGTTTCAGCGTGAGTTACCTACCTGCTGGCGAATACGCTGCAATTGAATTGCAATTGAATTTTTCAAATAAAAGATCTTTGTACCAGGTTTAGTTTGAGAATATGCTACAGATCAAATTAATGAGTTGGGTGAAATTTGGCACAGATCTTCACTTGACAATATCTAAAGAAGTGGGATGACAAAAAAAAAAAAAACATTCCCTTGTATCGTCTGCATTGGAACAAATGATTTTTAAGCAGCAGGGTGCGCCTGATATGAATTTATAAGGTTTTCTGAACTAAAATATATTCTTTAAATTGAACTAACTTAGGGTTTTTTGTGAAATACACAGGGGTTGTAGATGATTGGACCTGCCAAAAGTGCAATAAGTGGGGATTAAGGGCATGACTGGGCGCATGATTTTGGGCTTTTTGACACCAGGGAGTGATAATAGAATTGGACCAATCCAATTGTAGAGATGCTGGCAGTCCAGGTATAGAAAAGTATAGTCCTCTGAATTCTGGGTCCCTTACCTTCTTTTACAAACTCTGAAATTATTAAATTAACTGATTTAAAGATCACCTGGGTTAAAAAACAAGACAAAAAAAAACAAGCAGCCATTGGGAAAAAATAAAACACTTAGGAAGAAAAATTGTCTTTGGTAAATTCATCCTTCCAGTCAAGAACAGAGGAAGGGAGCTGTATCTTAAAAGTTCTGCCTTAACCTCAGCTAAGAATGGACAAATATTAGGAGAGAGAAGACGCTTCCAGGTCCTACTAACAATTCCCCCACCACCCCCTCAACACCACTCCGTGGATACTTAAACCCAGAGTAACTCAGTCTAAAGCAGGGACGTGCAGAGACCGTTGGAGGGGCGGGTGCTCAAAGTTAAAAGAGGGCACATGGGGCACGGATTTAAAACATTATACAGAAACATATCTTGCTGTACAACTGGTTGAAATGTACCAACCCATACTCGAAATGAGTGTGTTTTACCTCATGAAACAGCTTCTGTTGAGGGGGTTGGTGCTTCTGTGTTGCTGGAGTTGGGCTGTATTAATCTGATGGTACAGACACTAAAAAGAGCATGGGAGAGATAGCAGCTGATTAAACAAGTGGTGTGTGTTCATGCAAGATACAAAGATAACTAACATTTAAAATGGCTCACTCTGACTGACCTGCCACACTGCTGAATTGCTAGAGTCTGTTGCCAAGGCTGACTGCTTAAAAACCAGTTGCTCATTCAAAGCCACAAACACAAACAATACTTCAAGTTTAAAGGTTTCAACCTGTATTTATTAACAAACATATATTCACATTGTATAAGTAACTGTAACTGAAAGGGTAACATTATTCGTGGGAGAAAGACAATAGAGAGAAGGTGGCTCTGTCTTTCTGTCAGTTTCTGTCAGGGTCTGTGCCTTAGTTTTTTTTTTTTTACACATCACAGTGGCATTTTTATTTTTTGCAGTTATAACAGCAACCTCCTGTTGCCCATGCTCTTAAAAATGTCAATGACTTCACTGAGGTTGACTATATGGGCATATTTAATTTTTTTGTGTAAATAAAGGAGAGGTTTAGAAATTCAAAACTCTAATTATTTTTGTTTTGTAATGGTCCAAAATGATGTGAATATGCATACTGCACAGTTTTAGTGAAATAAAACAGGAAGAAAACACACCTGCTTGAGAGTAAGATACATATCTCTCTGCACTTTCACATAGCAGGTGAAACAGACAGTAACAACAACAGAAACCTGACGTACTTCCTCCCCATAGCACGCTGTGCGGGTGTGGTGGTCAATTAGATAGCGGCAGGGATGCAACTACCTACCTACATTCTGGGGCAATGAAAGTATTATCAAAGCATTTAAAAATGACTGGCGGGATCATTTTACCATGATCGTTTCTGCGCCTCCTCCAGTACCGGTGCCCTATAGTGCATATCCACTTTTTGCGCCGCTGGCTAGGGCTATAACTTGTGAGAGGTGTGTGCAAATTGCACACAGCAGAGAGGATGCTCATTGCTTACTTTACTCGGTCAGTCTACTCATCTTGCAACAATAAACCTTGCACAAACTAACACCACTGCAGCACCTACTTACCTGACCAGTTGTTTACTGGTCAGGTAAGTTGTTTTTCTGGAGTCGCAGTGGTTATCCGCAGCAGCAGCGCACGTCACGGTAGTAAGGTTAGCTTGAGGGCACGTTGTGTGAAGCTGACGCGGCCGGTCACATGATCCAGTATATCATGTGACCGGCCACGGTTACCATGGAACAGTAGATCTAAATTATAATTGTTTTGGACATGCACAAACACACAAATACACACGCACACACACACGCAAAAAAAAAAAAAAAAAAAAAAAAATAATAATAATAATAATAATAATAATAAACCCTACAAAAGGGCACTTTGAGAATCAGGGACAAAGGGGCAGGTGCTCAAGCACCCTCCGCCCCCCCCTCTGCACGTCCCTGGTCTAAAGGGGATATTAGACTACAAATGTTTTCTCGATAGGTTATTAACAGAAAAGTATTAATTCTTAGCCAGTTTGACTGCATACAGAGAAAATGATCAAAATCTTAAAAAAAATTGAGTACATTTGCTGGCTATTATTGTGTTTCAGGATCTGACACACAATAATAGCTTGTTCACATATACAGCTTATTTAAACTCTTTGCATAGATGATATATACCACATAAAATATTGGATGATCCTAAATATTTGGGCTTTTGGCTCAATATCACTATGGAACATTTTAAGCTGTTCTTTTTGTCCAACAGTCTAAAGAAGAGGCCCTCCAGTGAAGCTAATTGAATTTAGTTGTACCGGGAAAGGTATCTGTAGAGCAAAGGTGGATATCTGTTCTGAAGTATTAAGTTTATTATCTACCATCATCAGAAGGAAGAAAATAAAGAATAGCTGGGCCAGCCAAAGTAAATAGTCTCTGTCAGTATTATGTTGAATGCTTCTCATGGTAAAATGTATGATCCTAGGGCAGATCCAAATCACATGGATAAGCATGTCCTTTCCCATCTAACATCTCCAGCAACCAGGAGCTTAACTTTGTGATATTTAGTTTGGGCTTACATTGTATGTGTCCTTTGAATTATTTGTTTAACTGGAACCTTTCAGGCACACTATGGTTTGTAATGTCAGAGTTGACACTTTTTTGATATAGAAAGAAATCTGGTAATTACAAGATGTGCCATGCTATACCTGAAGGAATCATATTGTCATAAGTGTTATGAGCTGCGATTTTTGGGATTTTTGGTGCTGTTTAGTTTTCACTTTGGTTTTTCATTTAGGCTTGGATTTATGTTATGTTGCTTTTAATGTTAAGATTTATATTATTCTTTTTTTATTACTTCTTAGTCTTACTTTTCCTTTTTGCTGTTGTTTTTTTTTAAGTTATCCCCATTCAGCATTCCTTAGTCTTTGCTCTATTTTTATTTTTGTCATTCATTGTTGACAGTTATCTTTAGGTTATAATTCCCAGTTACTCTCCATTGCCACCTAGTGTCACATTTCATCCCATTTTTTTTCTTCTAGTTCTTTCTCTGCACAGCTGTTCCCACTCAGTTCGTTACTCCAATCTGTGTCCTTTTAGTCTCCTACTCAGTGTATATATACCCTTCCTCTGCAGTTTGTCTTTGCTGGATCATTGTCATTATGTCATGTCTTCATCAGTTCCTGTCACTGACCTTCTGTTAACGCTGTTCTTGTCCCCATGTTCCTTTGATGTTTAAATTTGGATTTATGCTTTACCCTGCAAGAAATCATCGCCGCCGCAGCCTCTGCATTTTGGGTTCAGCTACAAACTTTTCCATTTACTGATAATAAGACAATATGGCATAATGTTTCTTTTCAGTTCATCCCCTAATGCATCCCTTGCTTAACTCTAGCATGTTTTTGGCTCACCATGTATAGATACTGTAATCAAGAACAAAATTACCAGTGTTAAATGAAACTGCGACAAATTAAAACTTCGGTTACTTTTTCCAGAAGCTATGTTCAAATGAAGACTACTGGAAGTTTAAATGGAGAAAAAAGATCCCTTGCTGACAAAAAAATGAAGAGATAAATGCAGTTTAAAAACTGATAGCCAATAGCCCTCAATAGCTTTGCAATCTGAGGTTGGAGTACTTTGTTAACCTGTTGTCAGGAAACAAGAAAACATAGCAGGATAATGACAAACAACAAGCACTTTCTGTGTGATGCTAAGAGATTCTACTCGTATCATAACCTAACCCCTAGTATTAGTGTATGTTGTCACACTTTTGGCAATATTGATTATTTTGACCTTCAACAAAAGGAGAATTGAACAAGTGTTTTAAAATACAGCAATCAAGCTCTTTCTACTCATTTGTGTCTCACAGAAAGAACAAAGGACAATCTTCCTAAGATTTACGACGGCCAGCTTCTCATAGAGGATGCTTAAAGACTGCCAGTGGGTTATGCCTCAGTAAATCTAAGAAATGACATTTTGAAGTTCTGACCCCTCTAAAGGGCACATTTATCTTTTCAGGAGCATCACATGCCAATCTGGGGCCACCATGCTCTCCATTTCAGAGAAGGTAATAAAAGGAGCCTCGGGAGAATGCAGCTTTAAAAAAAAGCAGGGTATCTGCACAGAATTGGTATTTGAGGTAGGTTTTATTTTCACACTCTCCACTTTTTATCTGCAGTGATATATGATTTGTTTGTTCCAGAAAAAAACAAGTATTGATCTGATTTATGGAAATGTAATCTAGAACCTGCATAACCATTGTTACGGTATACACTTACTCTCCTTTAGAATAATTGACTGTGGT